>JAYKAV010002992.1:279556-446438 GCA_035582835.1 Phoebastria nigripes
AAAAGACGTGTAGATGAGGCGCTTAGGGACATGGTTTAGTGGGCATGGTGGTGTTGGGTTGACGGTTGGACTTGATGATCTTAGAGGTCTTTTCCAACCTTAATGATTCTATGATTCTATTCTATGATATTTCTTTGTTATGTTGTATAAGGTGGATGTGTGAGCCATTGGGAAAACTCACTAGGTATTGGGGTATCTGAGGTGACAAAACATGTCGTTAATTGGTGGATGTACTCTGATTAGTAATAAGTTAAAGGCCAGAAAGTGTGTTAACTTTTGGCCTGACTCCAGTGAACTTGCATGCAGAGGATAACACATACGTCAAGACAGGATTCTGCTCTGTATATTTTTTTACAATTCATTAGGTCTAGATAGTGTCATCTGTAAGTGGTCATTATTGAAGTCAAAATAGGTGGATATCTGGTATTGTTTAAGTTGTCAGATACTGATTTTGCATTGCTATATGCATTCACTACCYGTAACTTCACACTATGAAATAAAATGTGATGGAACTGTGCAAGTGCAGACATAGATGTGATTTTTGCCTGTTATAATTAATTTGGGTTTGTAAATTTGTCATGAAAGTGAATAAACTTGAAAAGCTATGCTGAGGTGTATCTGAGGTATATCTATATATTAAAAGATAACGGTGTTAATATGAGTGTGAATGCTCTGGTATAAATGGGGATCTTATATTTTATTTTTGCATTTATCTGTGCAGGTTCGAAAGCATGTGAATGACCTATATGAAGACCTAAGAGATGGACATAACCTGATCTCACTTTTAGAAGTCCTTTCTGGAGACACCTTGGTAAGCTTTTAGATCAGAATGCAGTCATTCCAGTTTGTTATATATACATTTACTCTGTTTGTTAACTCTTTGCATACTGACTGCTGGAGATTTCTTTGATATTTTCCATAATCTGTGACTTGATACCAAAGACACAACTTGTATTTCTGTTGGTAAAATATTCCACTGTGAATTCTGTGGGGGAATGCAATCTGTTCTCTTCATTTCTTGTGGTCAGTGAGACTTCCTTCCTTATTAGGGTAATGCGCTGTTTTTTCTGTTCTTCCCTTTTCTTTACAATTTTTCTTTTAACAAGTATTGGATGCTTAATATCCCTTCACATTAAAGGGAGTAACTTACAAATAGCAAGGATAAAATGTCCCTGAAATTGTCTAACACACTCCTCAGGTGTCATTTCCTTTCTTTGTGAGCATTACTTCCCTTGCTTGGTATTTGTTCTCTTCATTATGTTCTTCTTTTCATGCTCTTCTTTTCATTTGTGGTCTGTCTTGTGTCTTTGCTGTCCTGTCTCCTGTCTGTTATATTCATTAGCCAAGAGAGCGAGATTTTTTGAAGACCTTACGGTTGGTGAGTTCAACAGAAGCATGCGCAAATGAACAGCATGAGGATGTGGAGGATGAGGATAAGGGGGTAGGTGCCGACCCCCATAACTGTACTAACGTAGTGTTTGAAGTGTGGTGTCTGCTAATGTAAATTCTTAGTTCGGTGTGCTGCAGTAGTGTGCTGTAGAAAGGACAAAAGAACTCACGTTGGTAAACCAGGATACGTATGTTTTTAATGGAGGTATGGTAACGACAAATTTTTATTCAGCCTTTTTGAGAACAGATAAAATGCAAAGGTTTAAGATTTCTATTTGTTTTCTTTCATTAAACTGTACAAAACCATGGTGCAAATGTGTACTGGACAACATTATCAAGATGTTATAGAACAATCTTTTTAAAATAATAAGTAGGGAAATACTGTAATTCCATTAAACCAAGATTTTTTACTTGCAATCGGTATTGCCCGTATACAAGTAATTTAGACAAAGGCTTGAAGGCTCTCTGTAGTGAAGTCAATGGCAACAACTTAATTTGTCTTAATTATAAGCATCAGTCCACTGCACCCATGATGTATGTGACATGATATTGGATAATATTTTGAAATGAGGCAATTTAGATGTGCTTATCTATTTCTTAGAATTTATCGAATGTAATAGTTATTATTTTTTTCAAAGCAGATACGCAAAGTAGAAGTTCATGACAGCTCTGTGTAGTGCCTCGGGTACTAAGTATACAGATTGTTTGCAGGGTTTATCTTTCTGGCAACAAATGCTGAATTATCGTTTCACTGTATTTTAACTATTCAGAAGGGAAATATTTACTTATAAAGTGTGAAATACTGAGTGCTTGTTAGTCCAAGTGAGCTGTTTCATGCCTTTGTAGACCTCGCATTATTAGCGTTTGCAACTTGCTGTCATAGGGCCCAAGTGCCTTCTTGGCTCCCCGTGTGTTGCGCTGCAGTTGTGATTTCAGTGGAATTTGTGTGCTTTTTTTTCTGGGGCATAACATAACTCAAAACGCTGCATTTTAGCTGTACATTGAAAAAAATATTTCCCCTCTGAGATGCTATACCTAAATATATAGTTTGGGATTTATTATACCCTCTTTGTTGTGGAAAACCAAGTTCCAAGTCTGCAGTCCTTCGTTCCATCCAGGGAAGCTACTCAGTAGCGAGGGCTGCAGGGCTCGATCCTGGGCTATTGGTGTGGAAAACAAGGGGCAATTTGAAGGTTCTACAATGGAAATTAAAATTCTTTGTGTTTTAGTTTATGCTTCTTATTCAACTCCATTTTCCCATGTTTCCTTTTGGCAAGCATCTGATACTCCACAGGGGGGAAAAAAAAAAAGGCAGTTGAGGAAAGCTTGGGCTTGTATCTGTGTGTTTCGCAGTGACTGTCTGAGGAAATACTCACATTCATGGCTGATCCCTAGCAATTATAGTTGGCTTCAGTTTATGCTGTGAAAGTTTGTGAAAAATCTGAAATAAGGAAGAAGAATAGAAGGATTTGGATATTATGATGGTGGTATAAATTTAACTGCTTTCCCATTGCTGATCTGTGACAGCTAAGTATGCTTTTTTTGTGTGATTCTTCTTCTTGGTGATTTTACACTAACTGCATGCAGTTTTGCCATGTTCCCATTAACACACCGCTCATCCTTATTTTACAGTTTCTTCTTGCTAGTTTTGACTTTGCTTTGAGAAGAGTGACTTGTTAGGTTTTTTCACGCTTTATAATGTTCTACCCAAGTCAAGAGTTTAAACTTACACTCTAGGGCTGTACGTGTTGTATTATTCTGTTTGGAGGAAAGTATTATCTTTATGAGATACTTTAAATAAATATGTATCACATCATGATGATTATGCAGTCATACCATAAATAAACAACATTAAATCATGAAGTTGCATACAGAGGTAAGCTTTTCCATCACAGAGTTTACCAGAGCAACATAAAGATCCATGACATTACTTGTATTTTGCTTTGCTTAATATACTGTAAATCTTTTATAAGAATATATTGTAGTTTGTTTATGTAGGTAGATTCACATAGGGCCTTTTTTAGCCCTCTTGGCCTAAATAGTACTTTACAGGGAAACAGCTATCAGCCTGCATGGATCAAAGTTGAAGTTTGGGACCACTGATCTCTCTTGCCATCCACTGTGCTAAAAAATTTCAACTGCAGTTTTAAAAAAAAAAAATTGTTAAAGCACACTTTTCCACCAAAGGTATTGGCTTCATTAAAACTGTAGTGTTTCAAATGTTTTACATGGTATCTTTTAAATCGGACTGTTTGTTCTTTTGTCTGACGAGAACATCTCACAGCTTACTGTTTTCCAATTTTAGCCCCGAGAAAAAGGTCGGATGCGTTTTCACAGACTCCAGAATGTCCAAATTGCACTTGACTATTTGAAAAAACGCCAGGTATGGTGAAAATTTTAATAAAAAACATAAATGAAAATTTTGTCACCTGTAGCTAATAAATAAAAAAATGTCCTGCTTGGTCTTTTATGCATGTTGTATAACAGCTGCTGGTGTAGGCTCGGCTTGATCTTGTGCTTGAGTTGGTTAAGAGAGATGTGGCAAAGGTAACTTTACACCACCCTTCTCTGAGCAATAACATCAACACACTCCATGTGGTATATGATGTTAAAGAGGAGAAAATTATGGGCAAGATTCTCAGGAGCTGCTTATAGTAGATTTAACTATCTTTCATGCTGCCCAGATACTAGCTGGTATGCAGTTTTGTTCACAATCTAATTTTTAGTGCAAAATGCAGATTCAAATAAATTAGAACATTGTGTGGGAGTTCCTTGTTTTGATTATATTTGTTTTGGGAAAACTTTGTCAAGCCTTGATCCTGATGAAAGCAAAACTGGTGCCCTAGAAAGGCAGCAGAGTCACCTGGGCTGTGGAAGATTCAGGCTTAATTTCACCTGTATCTCCTTTAAGCCAAACACTTGAAACCCGTGCTGCTGGGTGATTTTCCACTGTTGTGAGTTTCTTTCMGCTTTCTTTTAAACGCTTACAGGATTCTTGCTTTCTCCCTTTGCAAAATGGCAAAATTAAAAAACATCCAAAACATGGATGGAAGGAAAAACTGTACCTCCCTATCCATCCCATCCAAATGAGTTGACACGGGAAATCTGCTTTCTGATTGGTTGATCTATTTATTTATTTATTTATTTTATTTGCTACTTAAAAGGTTTGAAAAAATATGAGATAGCAAACCATAGACAGATACTTAATTTGGTTATAGAAACAGATGTCTTCTCATATTTTAAGTGAAATCGCAAACTATCTTTCGGGTCACTGAGCGATGTGTGTGCACTGGGAACTCAATCCTGCTTTGCTGAGTTCAAAGCAAACTTTTCCTGTTATTCTAAGTGAGCCATTGAACAAATACGCTATGAAGTAAATGAATGACTACTTGAAATGACAGTCACAACGGCACTTTTATGGAGCCAGACCTCTGGACTAGTGCTGCACCATGCTTTATTTATGCATGATGGACCATGCATATTAAAACGCAGGAGATGGAGGATCAGGTCATCCTCATGTTTATGAATGTGCACGTGTCATCAGGAACTGCAAGTCTCCATCACACAGCTGTCGATTGTGATCTGATGATTTTTGTGCTCTCTTTAGCCTCGCAGTTTCGTGAAGATGGAGGTACTCTACTGTACAAAATGCTTGTAGGGCTTTGGTYGTCTTGGCAAGTTGCCAGTGGGACTTGCATTTGATTAAAGTTTCAGCCCCCTGTTAGGTGTTGCTAAACTGTATTTAGGAGGTAACTTGCTCAGGTTGGCTATATAACCTCCAAATACAATGCTTTATTGTTGATTGTAAGGCAGAGAGATCCTTGATAATTGATCCTTCAAAATTGATAATTTTGAAGCCTGACTTGGGAAAAAACAAGGAAAAAAACCAAAGATTAGGCATATTTGACTATCTTGTAAAGTTTTGCCAAACACAAACAGTTTTTATAATGCAGTGGGAGGGAAACACTTGGATTTGTTTTTAGTATCTTTTTTGGACTGTGGAATACACTCTCTTTCTTCCAGAGAGTGTTTTTGGTTTGGGGTTTGGGTTTGGTTTTTTTTTCCTAATAGTTAAGACTATGTCTGCAGATCAAGAGAAGGACATGCCTTTGCTTATGCAGCTGATAACAGGGCATATGTTAAAAAGCATGTGCATGTAACTTTACCAACATAATCATAAAATGCCTTTTAGCTGAGTCATCTTTAATTGCTAGGCTATATGGATACATAATACATACAGAGAAATTAAATGTAATAGTAAAATATGACAAAGAAAATAGAATTATTGAACTCACTCTGGATGTGAGTTTCTTGGACTGGCAAAAATCTCAGCCTTTGTTTTAATCCTATTAACCATTTCACATTYGTAGCACTGTGAATGAGTACAGCAGCAGAAGCGATAATAATTGTTGTCATTATTAAGCCATTGGTTATTTAAATGTGATACTAAATTCCAGGTTTTATCAAGCCAGACCGTTGTGTTTTAGCAGGCCAGTTCTCCTGCTGCTGAATTCTTGCTTTGGTGCAGGAAAGTGTGGGGAGGAAGAAAGGCAGTGATAGCTTCCCAGGTCTCAGCACTGCCGAGACTGATACACCAGTTACAGATCATCATATTCATGTTATCCTTTCCCCCTCTATCATACCTTCCCCTCTGACAAGGACCGAGGTGAAGGGTATTTGGCACGGGGAGCAGATCTGCCGGCCTAGTGACAGCTGAGGAATCTTCTCAGCTCGGCGTGGGTGGGAGAGGGCAATTCCTGGCGGGCCCCTTAGAGCCAGAATGCAATTCCTTTCTGATTTTAAGAATTAAAAAAAGACCAACAGAGTAGGCTCGGGAAGTGAGTAATGCATCCTTTATAGTCATACCTGTGTAATGCAGTATGTTTTTGTAGCATATTTATTTCAATTTTGTCTGTATTTTCTTTCCACGATGGCAGGTAAAACTGGTTAACATTAGAAATGATGACATAACAGATGGGAATCCCAAATTGACTTTGGGGCTGATATGGACCATAATTTTGCACTTTCAGGTAAGTGTAGTTTTGCTTGACAGTATGTTTTTGGTCAGATTCTTGTGTACAGTTACAATGAATGTGTCAACTTAAACAGGACTCTATAGGCTGTGCAAAAATATAGTTTATGTCTCTTGTCTAATGTGTATTTGAAAGTTTTGATGATGTATCTTATTTCATGATGTAAACTGAATCTGAAGGTGTTGTTTGTTTGCTAATTTCCTGTCTGTGGAGTGAGAGAAAAATAGCTTGGGTTTTGAACATCATTAATGACAGYAGTTGATGTATTCCTTCCAGCATTTGGACAAACCGGTCTTGTTTTATTCTGCAGACTTCTTTTGATGAGTATTAAAATATATTAAAAAGTTTTAAATCTTTTTTAATTCTGGATCTGAATTTCTCTGCTGATACGAGTATGTTAGCAAGCACTTCTCTCAGCAGTTTGAAACACTTCAGCATTTGTTTTTAGCCCAGCGATGGTAATGTGCGTCACACTAGGTGGCACTCTGGTTGTTGTACACTGGTGGGATTGTGTATGGTATAATGCAGCCTTACAGTGTGTGGTGTTAAATTGCTCCTCAAAATGAGGCTTTCACAATGACTGTGGCTGTAGACGATGTAATTCAGATGACAGATAATTCCCATTTAGTGACTGCAGCATTGTTAGCGATAAAATCCCTGCTGTGCAGGCATTTTAAATGATCAGAAAATTACATGATCATACAGAAAAAGCATGGTTCACTTAGGAATATCCTGCACTGGATTTATGACTGGAAAAAAAATTTCTTAAAAAAAAMCAAAAAGGCTACTAGGATCTAATTTGCCTTTCTGCAAATCCTAACGAGGAACAGAAGACATGAATAGGGCCAATGTGACCCTCATCTAAACAGGGTGCATGGCTTAGCCTGGGCCAGTGCAGAGAGTAAAGGAGAAACCACTAATTGCCCACCACTAGCAAGGACCTGAAGTTCCCTCAGCTCCCCCCTGTTGTGCCAGTCTTTGCTCCCACACGGTTATATGGAGGAAGAAGGCTGGGCTTAAATATATTTAAGCATGACCCACAGAATTAGGCAGTGATTGAATGTTGTTGTGTTTTAAGAAACAAAGATTATTAACAACTTATTAATAGAAGCTGTTAGTGGAAGTTAAACCTTTACTTGATGTATGTTTTTTCTTTCTGAACCTGATGAATAGGCTTTTGCAGAATGAAATTGTTAGTTTTTCCTCACTAGCTGAAGCACAGGACATCTGGCACAATTCTGGGTGCTTATAAAAAGTGGTGAAAGTTAGTGATACTAGTTAGAGCTGTAACAAATGAGAACGAAAAAAAATGATATCAAAGTAACTAATTTAGGTGAGCTAGTGTGACAAGGATTTTCTCCCCTCTAAGGTAGCCAGCTATATATGAAATACATAGAAGCATTTAAATTGTAGCTGAAACAATTCAGATCTTGCAGATCTGTCAGAATAGAATATTATATTTCAGTTGGAAGGGACCTACAACTGATACTGACAGGCTTGGGGTATCAACCACCTCTCTAGGAAGCCTGTTCCGGTGTCTGACCACCCTCTCAGTAAAGAAATGCTTCCTGATGCCCAGTCTAAACCTCCCCTGGCACGGCTTTGAACCATTCCCACATGCCCTATCACTGGATCCCAGGGAGAAGAGCTCAGCACCTCCCTCTCCACTTCCCCTCCTCAGGAAGCTGTAGAGAGCAATGAGGTCGCCCCTCAGCCTCCTTTTCTCCAAACTAGGCAAGCCCAGAGTCCTTAGCCGCTCCTCATAGGACATTCCTTCCAGCCCTGCCACCAGCTTTGTTGCCCTCCTCTGGATGCATTCAAGGACCTTCGCATCCTTCTTAAATTGTGGGGCCCAGAACTGCACACAGTACTCAAGGTGAGGCCGCACCAACGCTGAATACAGCGGGATAATTCCCCTCTTTTGACTGGCTGGTTATGCTGTGTTTGATGCACCCTRGGATGCGGTTTGCCCTCTTGGTGTGCTTTTATTTTTTCAAAATAGTATCTTAAAAAATCAGTGTTAAAATAATTTTAAGAATGAGTAGTGGTTCTTGGACTAAATATTAAGCCTCATTAGTAAATATGAAATAACTGAAGAACAGGATTTTTTAATAGCAAAAAGACCAAAAATATTTTTTAATAGCTGCAGTACCTACACTGAATGCAGAAGTGGTTTGTAAGCTGATGTAAGAGACACCCTCTGTGCTAGCCTGGCATTTGCCTGTATGCCACTTCTTTTGAAGTATATGGCAATTTGGTGTCGTTGACACCCGTATATGGCTGATTTGCGTTCAAATGTATAAGGAAGTTCAGAAGAATGTGCGTACTTACACCTCATATTTTTTTGTCTTCACTTAGATGTTGAATGAGGGAAAAATCTGAACAGAAAAGTCTAACAGCAGAGTCTTCACAAAGGGATGAAGCTTCATGATAATAACTGTGTTTATGCATGGAGTAGTCCTATAGATATTGGGAAAGTTGTGATGAGATTAAGTTCGAAGTTAAGACACCTAAATCCAGGTGCTTACGGGGAGCTGTGTTCATATACATTAAGTGTCTAAATTGTCCCTATAATCTGATAATCTGAGCGATAGAGGTTTAATCTATACAGCTAGTATAGGCTAGAGAGTGAGTTAACTAACCAGCTACTAAAGGCCACTCCATTTGACTAAACATAAACATCGGTGTTGTTGGAGATTTGAGACACYCACATGAGTATGAGAAACATGATGTAGGTCTTATGGGAAACCCACTATCATCTGGGAAGAGACAGATCAGGCAGGATAAAGTGCATCTTAAATGGTGGTAAACATGTTTAGCAACAGATTTGAGGCCTGGAGGGCTAGCCAATACAGTGGGTGAGGTTGGTGGAGCAATTCAGATCACGTGCAGTAGGTGCCTAGAGCACCTACTGAGCTATTCAGTTGTCCAGCATAGGTGCTTAGCGTGATCTGAGATGACACAGCATATCCAGTAGCATATCCAGTGGGAAGCAAGTTTCCTTAGGTCCTGTGGTATATCTCCTATCCCCATGTAGATATCTCAGATAGTTTTAAGTGTCTCAAATGTTCTAGATGGTCAATTGACTTTCTTCTTATGTCTCTACTTGAGGGTATGAAACATTGCTGTTCAAGATCTGTTGATTGTACTAACTAGATCTCCAGGGCTTTTGATTCAGTTTCCTAAAGACAGGTGGCATTTGAGTGACATCTGAGGTGTGCTAGAGTATCCAGGACATGCATGTAGAGCTCTCTGGTGAGACACCAGATCTATGAGAGACCCATGCTCTTCTAGACTTGCAGCTGGAGTCCAGCTGGGATATAGCAGGATATCTCAAAGAGCTCTGGAAACCCATGTTTAGGAAACTAAATCCTGCCTCCACTGGATAAAATGGTCTCTTCAAGACCTAGCCAGCATGTAAACACGTATGTGTAGACACCTACATTGAGGTGTCTTAATCTGAACTACCCCCTAAATTTCCCCAGCCTTTGCAGAAGTAGTTAATTTCTCAATGAGTCTAAGGAGCTGTTTGCCATGTGATGTTACTGCCTCTGCTCCATCATTTATGTATATTCTAATAACACTGCAACCTGGGAGGTAGTCAAGATGCCAGGGATTTTTTTTTGGCTGTTGTTTGTGGCCTCTTGTTTCTCTGAGTCATGGCACTTATCTGGAGGATAATATTTCCTCAAAATAGAAAATCCTTCTGAGTATTGGAATGAATTTAGGAATGATTTAGGGGAAAGACATGATGAACAAAAATAAAAGATGATATGCATTTGAGGATTACATTTCTCTTGCATCTGAATTATGTCTAGAGATGGTTATGGCTTTGTGACTCGGTACCCATAATTAGATAAATATACATATTGTTTTGAGTTATACCACTGACTTTTGCAGCTGCGCAAGTCCAGAAATTGTACATTCTTCTGTGTCCCAAGTAATTACATAGATAGAAAAGATGGAATGGGWAATCCGGTGGTTTATTGAGTTGAGTGTGTTAGAAAATAATTTGTCCTGTGGGTACTGAAAATCCCTGAGACATGTATGTTATTAGGATTTAGGCAAGCTTTCAATGTATGCATTTCATATGCTTTTAATAATATGTGGCTTTTTTAAAATTCAGTTTCATAATGCAGTAACTACTGTAAGTTATTTTCCTGGCACCTGTAGAACATGCTAAATCAGATTACAGTATTTTGTATAATTATAGGCTGTATATGTAAATATCCAAATTAATACTTGAATGGACTCCTTCTTCAACACCCAATACGTTTTCACTGATGACATTGGAGATGAGCAACTATAAATGAAAGCAGAATTTGGCCTCAGTAAGTAGCCACAATTTTAGTAAGATAATTTCTGTGAAAATTGGTGATCATTTCTTTTCAAACCACTGCAAACATTCTTTAATTTAACAAATGTTAAATATTTAGAAAAAATTGCAGTTGATTGAAAAAAACACGCCAAAACAAAGCAAAACCTGAAACTTTAAACTTTCAGGCATCCAAAATTAGGCCTTTGTGAACTCAGACCTTAAAAAATTTCTGGAGCTTCTAAGTCATGACTCAATAGACTTTTTCTATTTCAGTTTCATCATCATTTTGCAGCTCAGGAACTGCTGTGAAACACTTTTCCTTCCACCCTTCGCAGCTCCCTGCTGTCAGGCCTCTTTGCAGAATGCTGCTTTTCAAGGCTCAAGTCGGTAACTTTTTTGTCCAGATGTTACAGTACCGTCCAGCCCCCTCTGGCCAGATGGGTGCTTTCTCTCAGGCCTCCTTGGGGCATGTGTAACCTCTTCACATTTCTCTTGTCAGCCAGCAAATACTCTTTTTTTTTGCTGCTGACTCCCCATAAGCCTTCAAGCAAAATTCATTCTTTATCAGTCAAGGTAAGAAGGGTGGATTTGTTTGTAGATGACTTGGCTGAGATAAAGGACAGCTACCCAGCCGTTTCTTGAGTTCCTGATACCCCTTACTGCAGTTAGGTGTTCAGAGCTGCAATGCAGGTAGTAATTTTGAAGCACTCTTGCACTGGTCATGAAGGCTGTGGCCTTCATACCGGGTGGCCAGAGGAGGAGACAGCTCAGCTGTGGTGGCTCATTCCAGTAAATGACGTGCAGAAGGCAGAGGAATAATGGGATGTTCTGGGACCCGTGCACCTTCCTCTCCTTCCGCTGCTCTGCTGTTAAATCCATGATGGGGTCACCATACAGGAGACATGCTGCCTGCTTTCCTCCTCTCCTTGCTGAGGTGGCAGTGTGCAGTTGAGAGAGCTGGGTCTGGCCTTCACTCACCATTTTCCTGGCACCTATTTCTGCTGGGAGCAGCTGGCTCGCAGCAGCTGGCTCTGAAGCTTGCCTCTGGATCTTGCCGGAGCCGTGGGTCTTGGAGCCCAAGGACTGAAGTTTAATCTGCCTCTGCTTTAAAATACCTAGAACAGTTCAAGGTCTGATCTTCTCAAAGATTTAAAGAAGGAGCTATGTGGCCAGTTGTCTAATCTCTGACGGTAAGCGGTTGTAGAGTAAAATGTGTTCCACCTGGCGGCTGCAATTCCCAGTCATTAGCCATTGCAGCAGACCTGTCATTCAGCATATGATGGGGTATACTCTTCCTGTATTTTATTCCTCAGCTAAGCTCCTAGTTATCTCATCCTGAATTCTTAAGCAATTTAAAAAAAATAATTGCTAACTCTCAGGTAAGAAAATGAGTGTGGAGTTCTTGGAATTTCTGGGACTCATCTGAATCACAGCAAGGACAAGAGGTATTAAGGCTCACTGCAGAGTCATATTTAGACTTTATCTCTACAAATAGTGGGATATCTGCGGCAGGGTAAGATTTACAAGCAGTTAGCTCATCCATTTGATTATCTTTGTCCTTAATCCTATAAAACCATCAACAAGGAACAAATTCCTCTTTTTGTAAGCCTCTCACTGGATATAAAAGCTCTCTTGTTCAGGGTCGTGACTTTTGGTACCTCAGTGGTACCTGACAGCTGAACAGCTCTTTCAGATTTTGAGCGGTGGTTGCCAGGACAGGTCAAACAGCTCCAGATATAACCTCTGTTATGTTGTGTGCTGGCAAGCCTTTACTTTTTGCCTTGTTCTCTACCTTGTGCTGCTTTAATTTTCACTTTCTCTTTGGCTTATGTTTATCTCTCTGTCATTCTGCATGTGACCTTTGGGCTGTGCAACAAAATGCTTGCTGGTTATCTGGTATGCTGTTTTAGTACCATGAAATGACATGTCCCATTTATGCTAAATGCTCCATTGCTTTTGCTGTGTTGCATAAACAACAAAAAAATAGAGGGGGAAGGGATCTTAGATCCAAAACTACCTGAAATGCATTCCTAGTAGGCTTTTGATCATGCTATTCTAGGATAAAAGATACCAGGTGCAGTTTGATTGGCAAAGCGGAATACCTTTCCTTTACTACATTTGCTAACTATATGAAACCAATGATAAAGCATAAATTAGCAGTGTACAAAGGATGAATGGTCTCAGCATTTTGCAGACTAACGAATACACAGATATTCAACAACATTGACACTTTAATATGTAATACACCTGTCCCATGTTAAAAGCATAATGCATTTCACAGTCACAGACATGCTTGACAAGTTACAGAAATCTATGGTTAAATGCAAACTCATACAAATCTGCATGAGCTATTTCATGTCTCGATGTTAATCTTTTGTTTGCCATGTCTTAATGTTAACCTCTTGTTTGTGATTAAGCAGCCTCTAAGACAAATCAAATTGCAGACAAGTGTTGGTCTAATCCTTTATTCATGTTATACTTCTTAAGGGTTTATGTGCCAGAAAAAGTCTTTTGCTAATCTCCCCTTAAAAGTTTACAGCATTGGTGGGTATAAATCTGTATCTTTGGGTTTTTCATTTAAAAATAAATAAATAAATAAAATACTATCATGGGTTGTTGTATTTCTTTAACAGCTTCTATCATCTGGATCTTTGGCTTTAGCCAGCGCTAAACTTCCATTCGGGTCTAGTCAGGTGTCTGAGACAAAGCCCCTGGTGTGGTCAGGTCTTTGCTATATTGTGGTGGTTCTCGTAGGCTTCAGTGGTAGTCTCTTCTGATGCTTTAGAATATCATGTTTCTTTGCTCTAGCAGATAGGTTTTAGAAGAAATTTCAATTTCCTTTTTCTGAATCTCCAGTTTAATCCTGTTGTCTCTGTCTCTTTCCTTGCTGAGACCAAAGTTATGACTTTATAGAATTTCAGTTAGCTGAAAGTGGTCACTTTGTCTTTCRTTACTCGCATTTTCATTTATCATCTTCCCTTAACATGGAATATGATTTTGCATAGGTTTTTTTATATTTAAAAAAACACAACTGATATAAATGCAATTTGTCAATTCTTTTGTCCTTTGATCTTTTCTTTGGTTCAAGAGCATAAGTGACTAATAAAGTTCAAGTGTCTATAAAGTTACTTTTTGGTTCATGGAAAAACAAGGAACAGCAGAAAGAATTGTTAATAGAGAGGTGATAGCCTTCTCACTCAGGAACAGCTGGTAAGTATTGCTAAATTGGTTATTAAGTGTTAAAAATACATATTTCTTACCTATTTTTAGGAAGATACAAAGGCACAAATACTACTAATAATCTGTAGAGATATATTTGGAATGCTTTTATTCCTAGCTAATACTTAGAAATGGTTAAATTCTAGGAATAGCTGCAGATATATCCTGTGCATTTAACTAAATTGACCTGGAATAATGCAGCAGTAAGCCAGGATTGTTGGGAGCACTGAGCTTGTAACCAGTGTTTCAGAACTGATTCTTGTATTTTTGCTGCCTCAATTTTTTAATTCCACTTCAGAAGCACCTGATTTTCTGAAAAAGTGAATTACCTACTTTTAAGGAAAAAAACAAACAAACAAACAAACAAACAAAAAAACCCCAAACAAACAGATTTAAGGTATGTATGAAAGAGGATGTGCAAAATCAGAGACTTTCTAAATTCCTGATTAAATTACAAAACACAAATTGTCAGCTGTAAAATAACAATATGTGTTTCTTCTGACCTATCTTGAATTAGATTTGATTTGACATTTTTATGACAGCCAGAGTGACACCAATTCTAACAGGAGTTTTGAAATAACAGAGAAGGCTTTAGGGATGTTTTCCCTTTGGAAGAACATGGTATCATGCTGATTGTTAAAKGTAAACAGTTTATAAAAAGTACATACGAAATCACACTCCATTAAAACTCAGATAGTCTAATACAATTATTGATTAGAAACCTCAGTGCCCGTGTGTCTTAAAAATATGCACTTGCATTGAAAAATTTAAATTTGCAGTATTTTTAAGCAAATTCTTAACTCCTGCGAAATTTGTGGATGAACAACAACATTGGCAGTGTACTCCTGTTAGGCTATATGTACTTTAATACATTTTCGATTAGACAGTTAATACAGCATGAAAACTTGCAATTTTTCATTCAAATGCTGAACACTGTTGTCTTTAACCTTTTACATAATTTCTGCTTTATCAGGATAGTCATAATAAGTCTTTTTTGTAAGAGTACATAATGTAATATTTCAATATTATTATGCTATAATATATTTTTACCATATCTTATTATTATTAGACATGTTATTATTAAACCAGAAGCTATGTTTGTGTGAAATTAAATCAGTCGCAGTCCGTTGCACTGCAAAGTCCTGAATCTTCTTTTCTGATGAGAGAGAGGTATATTTTCAAGCATAGAAGCCATTTGTTTGTATAAACACAGGGATGTCATTTACAAAGACTTTTTTTTTTTTTAATGTGCTTTTCTATTAATTAAGGGGGAGGGGAGTAAGTCAGGACCCATGTGGATGTGTGTGTTAAATTGGTGAGTCCTCTGGCCTTGACTGAAAGTCGCTTTCTAAGCTGACTAGAATACAGGTTTTTGCTGTTAGTAAAGGGAGCAAGTGTCACAACTGCACCTGTATGTTAAGCATACTACAAATGCAAATACAAATTGAGGCCATGAAAGAGAGTGTGGTCATGGCATAAACATCTACTTTGAAAAGAATCATGTTAGCATTGTGCCTGTATGTAGTTGTCTGTCTATCAGTAGTACAGGGTATTCTGTAACAGCCTTCTAGTCACTTAGTGTTACGGTATAAAATTTTCTAAGCATTCATGTCAAATTTTACCCCAGTGCCCTGAGAGTGGTCAGCAATGAGCATCTGTATTCTTGGAAATTCTTTGGAGGCTGATCCTACTTCTTTGCTGTATTATTCATTCTAGATCCCATCAGTAAAATGTCATAGAACACTTCAGTGGAACTGGCCCCTGGGGATAAAGTCTCTGGGTTTCATTATTGCAATTCCTTTTCAAATAAACAAGGGAAGCTCAATGGTAACACCTGATAATACTTGGCAAGTCACTCGGTAGTTCTTTCTCAGCATGAGAAACCATACACATCTACCCCTGCTGATGTGTGGGTTTTTTAGTAGGTTTTGTATATTGGTAACAAAAATGAAGCTGAAGCTTCAAAACACAGATATTTTTCAAACCAAGTATGTTGGTGGTTAGACTTGCTTGCATTTTAATAGTTTACATTTCTACCTAGTTTTCATATGTAGTTAGATGCTTCTTGGCTGTTATATTCAGAGCTACACAGAGATGCCTACAGAACAGGGGCATGGGAGGAGGATAAAGCTCCATTTTTATAAACAGTAACTTTGTGGACAGTTTTCTAGATAGACTGGCTCTTATGATTTGTTCCACCTTTATATGCCAGAAGGTTTAAATCTGCTGCAAAGTTCCAGCCCCCAGTACATAGCACCGCTGCCCTGAGCAAGCTGTTACGCTTCTGTGATAGTAGTGAAGCAGCAGGTTATTTATAGCTGAGAAATCAGTGAAAAATCACATCAGCTGCTATGAAAACTCCACATACAAATAAAAATTTGACCCCCAACAAGCTGTCAGAGCAATCTCTGATCCTTCACTTTAATATTCCCTTCTGTGGATCATTGGATATGTAATAAAAACATATGAAGTGCAAACCAAATCTGCTAACTAAATCCCTGCTATTTGCTGCACTGCTTGCTTTTGGATTTGGAGTGTAGCTAATAGTTTCAAAGGTTGCTGCGTATTTTTCTACTTTATCTTGCTCRAGTTACTAAATGAAATGGGAAGTTAAAATGCATGCGAGACTTTTCTATTGCTCATAAATGCTATGTCATCTCTGAGAAAGGCCATCAGCATTACAGCCCAATGCTGAAGCAGTGATGTTTATTTAAGAGGATTGGTGGCCAGAAATAAGCCACAGTGTCTAATCAGACACAGGCCCTGCCTGGGCACCGTGCCACAATGTTTATTGCGTGTGCATTTCTCATAAGCAAAATGGCTACGTACTGAGGAGCATGGACGTGAAGTCTGGAAGAAATTACGGTGCAAACGGTGGTTCTTAACTTTCTGAGGAGGATTTAAGTGTATGTAAATATACTGGAATGAATGAGACTGTACGACTGTGAGTTACCGAAAGCCAAATGGGGAATGTCTGTGGATGTGTGAGGGCTGAAAAGGAAGAACAGTGTTTAGATCCTGCCAAAGCTCCCCTAAGTCCAGCTAAACATTCCCCTGGAAGAAAATATTTCAGAAGAAAAAGAAGAAAGGAATCAACCAACGAGGGACCAGATTCAGTACAGGCTAAAGAAAATGAAGAAAAAAGCCAGTATGAAGTGGGGATTTCGGAAAACACTGAGAATTGTCCCAAGGGTGTGGAATTGGCTGATTCCTTCCCCCGGAGAGTGACGGTGGCTGGTAATGCTCTGCCCGTGAGTACAGACCTTTCAGCTGATCTTGTTGAAACAAAAGTTTTACTGGGTGAAACAAAGAGGGATTCTCTTTGTGGGGACAGTTTTCGTGGTGATAATCAGAGGCTCACCTCTGATGAAACAGAGACATGGTTAAAGGAACAAGACAAGAGGAGTTCAGAGAAATGCTGTACATGGAAGAGGAAATACTCGGAGGATAGCAACAGGAGAGAATTAGCATTCCTGAAGAAATCTAGTGGTCTTTGTTACGGAAAAGCAGCCAGCTTGGATTCTGCTATCCACATTTTAGGCAGACAACGTGAAGAAACTGGGTTACACATAACTTCTTGCAGAATTGTTGAAGATGTCCCAGAAAGCAATAAATCTGAAAAGTTGCATCACTTTCTTTCTGAAAGCAAAAGTGATCTGCTGCTTGAACAAAAGAGGTTTTATTCTTCTGATGCTGTGCTTTTCCAACTGCCAAAAGAAAAGGCATTATTTAGCATTCCACCAAACAGGAGCAAGGTAAATATTTTGGCATAGTGCATTATCTTTGAAAGTTAGCTCAGAATAAGTATTGGAACAGTATTTTTACTGTTACAAAAATATGTTCACTTTGCTGTATATAAGCCTTTTACATATGCTATGATACTACAGGTAGTTGTAGGACAGAACGTATTACTTCATCTTTTTCACAGGTTAAGTAATACCTCTATAGTTCGGGAGTGTTGAATCCTTGTGCTGTTTTTCTGTCTGTAGTTTGATTTGTTTCCTAATTTAGGAAAAAAATTTTCATGTTAAAATGGTTCTAGAAGGTGGAGTGAATTTTAGAGAGTTGTTTAAGTTCACATTCAGCATGTGCAGTAAATTTTCTTATCAACTCTTGACAGTCTTGTAATTCCTTTGGGTCTTGTATCAAGGAAAGGAATATTTCTAATTCTTTTCAGTTATGGCCAATAGGAACTGAAGAATGACAGAAATATGTAGGCAGCTTGAAATAGAAAAAGTGAACATAAATCATGTTAATAATGCTCTACACTTCTTTTAAAAGATCTTTCCTCCCAAACTGTCTATATGACCTATTAATATTAATTATTGAAATTCCATCTTCCTCTAGGGTAGGATTATTTTCCTTTTACAATAAAAGAAACCAAATTACAAGCTTAGTTGCAGAGTATCTGAAAGAAAGCAAGTTTTTGTCTGTTGGTATTCGTACTTACCAATTCAATCCATATTACCAGTCCTGCCCCACGTATCTTCAGCACAACTGAAATCTGCAGGTGTGGGTGAAATGCTGATACCAGGATCTGGTCCAAAACTGATTTCCCTTGCTCAGCAGGGACATCTGAGCTTTCAGTTGAGTGAACAGAGGGAATGGACATATGCAAAAAGTACTCTTTCCAGCAAAGAGTAACTACACTTCTGTTGTTTATATAATTTACCTTTGTAACAGGAATCAAATTATACTTTTTCTGAGCTTAGTTTTTAAGTACAGATAACACACCCAATTACAACACACAGTACACACTAGTACAAATAGCCTCCTAATACACACGGAGATCTTTGCCCTCTTAATCTTAGCTGGAATTCAGGAACAGCTTAGGGATGTTCGGACGTCATTACTGAGTAGAAGAGCTTGAGGCCTTGTCTGTTCAGCCAAGCATGGCCGCTTTTTCCTGTATAATCGGAGTAATACAGCTTCTGATATTGCTGCAGTTATTACTCCAACCAGGCATATACCCCGTGTTACCACAGGGGGAAGGGGGAAAAAATGAGACTTTTGCTGAGCACCTACATCAATACTGAGACTTGTGCTGATGATATCGATAAAACACTGCATAATGATATGAATATGAAATCTACTGACAGATCAGGCTAAATGCCTGAGTTGCTGAAATGTCTGGTTTTCAGTTCAGTTCCCTTTCTCCACCCAAGATTCTGAGTATAAGTAATTTTAAGAGCGCCTAGCTTTGACCTGAAAACAAATCCAGGAAGAAGGCTAGATTTCAGACTCTAGCTTATTTTACAAAGTCATGACCACTTTCCTTTTGATTGCATTTGAGAACTAATTGAATGKTTTGTATTTCAGTATAAAACAGTAAAGCTGTTATTAATACAAATCCACAAAGTTCCTGTTATCAGCCTGACCTAATACACAAGGTCTGCAGTTACCAGTCTCATTTTTTACCATTTTCTTTACCATAATTAGAGAGATCAGTAGCCTCTACTCACCTTGTCAACTTACCCACGCTGTAATCTACTCTTAGCTTACACAGTGCCTCAGATGTGGCWGATATTTGAAAGCATGTTGGCTTTTCAAACTGAGAGACAGACACCAGAGGAAACTCATTGGTACAGCTGGCTAATTTGYGCTGTAACAGAGATATGACATTTTACCCTCTGAAACAGCATAGTCCCCACTACTGGAATATATCCTTTGAGTTTCTTTCTGTGGCACGTCTTCCTCTGCATGTAAAACAATTATGATTTTGTGTTCAAATATGTGCTACCTCGTTACCTCTGTCTTCCTGTTTGCAAAATTCAGGTAAGCAGGGTGTTCTGACTGCTCACTGATAGCTTTGAGATAAAAGTTTTTTTACTCTCTGCTGGAGCCTAATTTCTACAGCCCTTGTTCCTAATACAGGAAGATGACTTCCTTGGGCAAGATATGCTCTGATACTGTTCTAACTCAGGGCTGTCGTAGAGCAGATGGCAGTTTGCATTAAGGTCAAGAAGTTGTGAATCAAGACTGAAAGAGACTTCCTGCAGCAGACCCTTCTCAGTGGTGTTTTAGCACAACGCAGGTAGAGTCAGGGCTGTAGTTTTGGCTTCTGTACAGGGGATACTGTCACTGTGATATTTAATGTCTCCTGTGTTGAAACAAGCCATGGTTTTCATTCAGTATCAGCAAAAGATAGATACCAGCTGGTGTTACCACCAGTTTTTCGTGGTTGTCAGTTTGTGTCAAAACCAATGATTTGTGTGTATCACGTTATCAATCATTATCATTATTCTTCCAGTCTAGTTTGTGGTAGTTTGAGTTCTGGTTTATGGATGTAAATGTTTTCTAGAAAAAAAAGTCTAATATATAAACAGAATCACTCATCTACTTCCAGTACTCAACTGTTGTTATGGCTGCAAGTTCCTCAGTGGTTTTTTTGCCATGCATCTACATAGTGCCTGATACAGTGGATTTCTTATCTCATCTACAGTACTAATAATAATCTGCAAGAAAAAAAACCACATGTATTTGAGTCAGGTTGAAGGCAATACACTTGCTTTTAAATAAAAAAAAGTGTAGATTATTTGTAATCAGCATATTCAGTAGAATACTTCTGGCTAAGTAGTCATCTGTTTATTATTTCAGTTATTATTGCAAATAGTTGTAAGATAACAAGACACCTTCCAACTATGTACACCATCATACAATCTTGTATTATCTACTCATGTAGTACAGTTAAGGGAAGGAGAGGTGTCAGTTGGTCTTCTGGAATGTGATTTGCAGGACAAAGGTGCAAAAGTCAGGAGTTTTGCTTTATTGGCATAGTATTGCTTGCTTCCTTGTAATACTCACAAGAAGCAGGTGCAATCCACCTTAAATGCTGGTGAATGAAGGAGATCTATAATCATTGATGGAACTACAAAACTAGGGCTGAAAAGGTTCTGGACAGGTCATCTAGGTCATCTGTGTACCTGAAGGCAAGATAACTTAATGAAAACCATTCCTGACTGATACTCGTTCTTCTGTGTCTGCCTCATTGGTGGTTTCACATGCTTCCTGAGTAATTATTCTGGTGCTTATCTGTCTTTTGTATTAAAAAGTGGTTTTAGCTGAAAACACGTATGCTTATTTTAAACTCATTAGTTCTTTTCCCATTCCTAGAAGAGTTGATTTAGTACCTTTTTTGCAACAGCATTTTACATATCTGAAGGCTGTTATCACATCTCCCCTCGGTTTTCCCTATTTTAGACTAAATAAACCCAATTTTTCAATCTTTCTTAACAGGTCATGTATTTTTATATCTTTGTCATTCTTGTTTTTCTCTTTTGATCTGCTTCAACTGATCCACTATTTTTTGAAGGGTGTTGCCCAAAGCTGGACTCGCAGCTCCACAGAGCTTTGCGAGAGCTGAATAGGAGCATTTGAATTTATGGCCAAATGGAAACTCACAAAGTCCAACTGTAACGTCAGGGGAGATGACTTCTTGTGATCACATGCAAGTTCAAATTCCATTCGTATAACTATACTTCCCTCAGCATGCTGTCAACAATCCTTTTCAAACACAACATATAACTAACTACTTAGCATAGGTGGAAAACAGCATTTCAAAAATCTCTCCATATTAATGTATTCTTTTTCCTCTTCTTTCTTTGTGTTCTTCAGACTTTTCTGGTTTAGGGCTAGCTGATGTCAGAATACATTTCATTATACATCATACATCTCTAGCCCATTATATACTTTTGTGCAGTTAAGTATGTTACGTCAAGTTTAGACTTGCTTCAAAACATTTGGGATAAGATGGAATCAGAGGGAAGACTTCTTAGTATCTATACGAGTCTTGCTGCTCTTCTGTTTGCACTGTAAAAAATGAGCCACAGAAATCCAGCACCACCGTTGATCTTTTTTGAAAGGTCTTTTCTGATCTGCTCTGCTCTTTGGACTCAAAACTGCATCACTGAAATCAGTGCAAGCAAAGAGCTTGAGGCTTTTTGGTGTATGGATTTTGTATACTGTGTGATGCAGAGGAAACTTACAGGCAGAGAAAACACACTTGCAGTAGCAGAGGTGAACTAGTTCTCTCAGTTAGAAACAAGAAATAGAGTATTTAGTGCCAATTAAGACTTTGATCCTGAGGTACTAGGGCTGTGCAGAGAATTACCTCTGTCTCTTTTTCTTGCGTAACTTGTAATTCACAGGCTTTGAGATAATTTGGAGAACTGGATCTCTAGCAAACAACTGTTCAAACTCATGCAAACTCAATAATTTGTTCGAAGCTCAAGGAACAAATGTTCTCTAGTAACAGATTATAGCGGGTAAATGATAGGCTTTTGGGTTATAATAATGAAAGGTTCGCACAAACTGTTTACTTTAAAGGACAAAATTTGAACAGTAAAAGATTTGATTGCCCCTTAACTTACTTTCTGTTCTGGTATTCCTAATTTAGTAGTCTTCCTTTTTCTTTCCTGGGGCAAATGATGTTACAAATRTTGATGACAATGCATAGTTGGTAGATGAGTATCTATACTGTCCTTATGGCATTATCAAAGGAAAGATGTGCTCTCTCTCTGACGCCTTATTTTGTGGGGATAGTGTTTTACTTGTTAAGTAGTTCCAAGTTAATAGGGCATCCTGCAAAGTAGAGCTCATATTTGTAAGCGTAATAAAATTTAGCTCTTTGACTCACCATTTCCCTCAGTGTATTTTTATACTTTTAAAATATTAATTCAGTGTTTATGAAAAAGTCTGAAATCTTAGCCTTGGAATCTGAAATACTTTATTTAGAGAACAGAAGTGCTCAGGCTGTTTCAGGTCTTAGGCTAATGTTAGTGTTCTTTAACCTGTACTGAAATGGGCTACCTCCATGAGTGAAAAGCAATTTTAGTTTTTAAACCCAGTCTAGTCTATTCCTTTTTCTTCAGATGGCCAACTAGGGTGCCGAATGGTGCTTGGAAGATTTTGGATCAAAATCCTGTTGATCTTAGGGTAATGAGCTAAATTCATGTTTTAGCCATCCAAAATTTGGATTGCAAGCTTGCCTAGTGGTCACTTTCAGAATAAGAAATACTCTCTTTGTGTTTGTGTCCATAGCTACAGATGTTGTTTGTATGTAACAACAGATGCAAGTACAACCTTCAGAAGTTGCCTTCATGTCTGAAATCACTTGTTGCCAGAGGAGTCTAATGTCCACTCAAATATGCTGCGTTTGCACTCTCTGCAGTCTGAAATGTACATAGCCATCGCAGGTCAATTAACCGTGAAGGAGGCTAAACGTTTGAACTTAGCAGTAAGGAATGGCCATTAGCAAATTACATTAGTTAGCTTGCTTAGTTAGAGTATATTAAAAAATGTGATACTTAAGGATTACACAGAGAGGACTTTCTGAAAATGACAGGGAAAAAATTATAGGTGTTTTTTGTTTTGGTTTTTTTTTTTTTTTTTGCTAGACATCTGGCACTTCCAGATGACATCATCTCTTTCAGAAGCGTTGTCCGGATAAGTGGTAAATGGTTGACTTCATTTATATTGTGATCTAGTTGTTCTGTGATGAATAGAAACTAAAGCTACTGAAAAAATATTTAGTTTGCTTTCCTGCTTTGAAATACCAAAGAATAAAGGTAACCAACAGAAAGGAAGTCTTACACTGCAGATGAGTTTCCTAGATTTTTACAAGAAAATTTTCAGAGAGATTTTAAGTTGGTCTTTTGCCACGTTGGATTTCCTGTTGTCTTCACTATAAGACTCATACTGTCTGTATTTTGTGTGATTTCATGTACTAAATACTCAGTGCAGAATTTTGATACCTAGAAATTTATAAACAATCACAGTTGCATGTGTTTCTCTTCAGTGTTTTAAACAAAAAAGGGATTTTTTTTTTTTTTCTCTTTGATTTTCTTAAAAATGTGCAGTGTTGAAGCTGGAGACAATAAGGTGCAAAAAATACCATCAGATCTTCGGAGGTAGTTACGGGCTAGTTGAACAGTTAAAACTACTTTGCTTTCTAGCATTGGTGCCTGTATCTTTCCCTTACCTAGAGCCAGCAGATATGATGGCCTGTGATAAGTATCTGAAGAACTGCTTTCACAACTTGGTGTTTTATGGGTACTTGCATAGAAAATAATGTAAATTAATTTGTTCCCTGCATTAAATTTACTTACAATTTACTGTATGGCTGTAAATGCTCATTGTCCCCTGGAAGTGTGAAAGATGGTTAAACAGAAATCACAGAGCGCGCTGCAGCAGCTACATTGCCCTGATGTCTCCAAGGCTCTTCCTTTAGTCCCCTGCTTCCTAGTGCTTTCCACCACCCCCGTTAGGCATTGACATAACAGAATCAGTAGGAAAGCTACATCTCTGTTCCTGGCACTGTGTTTTGTGTGGCTTTAATGTGAGAAAACCCCGTAATTTCCAGCCTAGCTTGTCTGAATTCCCCCAGGAAGAGCCCAGACAGAAGATACCTTTGTGTGCAGAGATTTCAAGGCCAGGAGGCATCGTTATGACCGTCCCATCTGACCTCATGAACGTAGCTCCCTGGTTTACACTAGAATAGGATTGCTGGAATTGGCACAGCTCCAGAGTTAAGCCTCTTCGGCAGCTAACTTGAGCATGTACCTCACCCCACAAAGCTGTCTGGGGGCAAACCTCCCCTGAGCCCTGGCCTCAGGCTGGCTCCAGAGCCAGAAGAGACCTGTCTCACCCCGCCGTGCTGGGTGTAGGCTTGTGYGGCATGGCCTCTTCCAGGTGGTCTCACGGGGGTGCTTGGTGTCCACCCACAAATCTTGGTGTTGTCTCAAGCCCTCGTGTTTCTGCCCAAGCACCTCAGCCTGCGTTTTGTAGTGTCTGAGCTACGGTACATGGGTCCTTATGTAGTGCCTCATGGTAACCTGGCTTCTTGGTGTTCTTCATAATAAAATATTATATTATCTATTGTTGTTTGGATAAGTGGTAAAAGATGGTCATTTAGAAGAAAGACAGTATGTGGTAGCACTTTCTTTATCAAGGCATGTCTTCTTTTTGTTCTATCTTGCAGTTCAGATTTACATTGAGTACAATTTCTATAACATGAGGTGCAAACAATACATGTGAAAATTAGGGAAATGTCTGCTTCATATTTATACAGTGATAATTTTCTAAGCAAACTGACTGAACTTCATTAGGGGAGAATTTCATGTACCAGAAGGTAGTGTTTGTATGTAAAATTCCCAGTGCTTTTCCTGCTTTCCCTGACGTTAAATTGATAATGCTTAGATAATACAAAAACAAACCTCTGTATCAGGCAAAATTTTCTTTTATAATCTTTGTCCTTCCATCATTCCTAAAATGTTTTTCAGAAGATTTTGTCCTAAAACCATTATTGTCCGTTTTCACGATAAATGACTGTTTTGTTACTGAATTCCAGAACAGCATATATTATATAACCTGTTTTAAGAGAGGAACATTGTAGCTAAATAAAGTATGTATAATATAAATATGGGTATTAGATAGGTGTGAATATATACATATAAATTATATTGTATTTTTATATAATTATATAACATTTATGTATAATAGGTATAATACAGAAAAATAGATTATTATTCACGTTATCAGCATAAAATAGACATAGTTAAGTATTTTTCATTATGTAATAATATTACACTGTCCCCAGAAATTAACAGGCTGAGAACTGGCGAACTGAAGAAAATTGTGAAGCTATGAATTTTGTATTTCATATTGAAGACACTAAGAGTGCATAAGAGTATGACATGAAAGAATATTAATACAGTACATGAATAACCATCATATTTATGTATGCAAATATCAGACAGAAAATTCTTCAGTAATGCAGAGTGGTTTTCTACTATATTTTAAACATTATAATATATGTATATTGTAATTGTAATATATGTAATTGTAATATTTATATTAACTGTATTTTAGATATCTGATATCCATGTTACTGGAGAGTCAGAGGACATGTCTGCTAAAGAGAGACTGCTCCTGTGGTCGCAGCAGACAACCGAGGGTTATGCTGGAATCCGTTGTGAAAATTTCACTACCTGCTGGCGTGATGGAAGATTATTTAATGCCATCATTCATAAATACAGGTAAGTACTCTGTTTGTTCTATTGAAAAACATTAATTACAGCATTTTAATGTACATAGAGAGAGGGCTCTTTAGTTTATGCGTGTAATAGCACTGCAGCTGTTGAGATGACACTAGCTCTTCCTGAGCAATCTCCTGCTTCTTGCAACCAAAGGATGCCTCATTAGCCCTCGCGTGTCCCTCCTTCCTCAGAGGGACATCTCCATGAATCCTGCACATCTCTCATGGGGCACTTCCAAGCTGCTGAGAAGAATGTCCCTGGGGTTCTAATTCCCAGTCTTCTCCACAGTCCCTTTTAGTCACACTAACATTTAAGTATAGGCAGGGTAGAGACAGAACTGATCACCAACGTCCARAACTGCACTGCTAGTGAAAGCCATCGACTACTGCATGACCTGAGAAATGCCTAAGATCCCCATATTCTTCCCTGTATGACTTTACCAAGCCCCTGGAGCCTAGAGCTTCTTTGGTGTTTCTGCTTGGAGCCCAGATCTATTCTAAGATGTGTCTCCTGTAAAATGGCTGGGTATTCTTATGGAAAATGGGACCAGTTGGCTTGAACATTCTAAGTCTGAGCAGGGAATTGTGCTGCTTTCCACCCCTTTCTATGCTTTGTGACCACAATCTTATAAACAGGCATTTGTAGAACTACTGGTAGCTGTGGCTAGAAGCTAAAGGATGCACTACATTAACTTACTTAAAATACAGTTGAAGATGTCTACTGACAAGAGRGGGTTTCTAATTCTGGATTCTAAGTGAAAACAGGTCTCTCTCGACAAAGCCGACTTTGGCATCAAAACTCGGCAGAGGAACAAGATTTAAGATCATTGCTGTGCTCAGCGTTCCCTCTTGGTTGGCGGCATCTCTCTGTTTTTGTACATTTTTTGGTTTCTGAATTGAATAAGGAGGTTTGTGTCTTAGAGGACCACATGGGAGAGTATTCTGGCCGCTGGACTAATTAGTGTGTACTGACTTGTCCCTCACTGTGCAAGGCTTGCAACTTCTGGGTTTTATTATAGCATCTGTAAAAAGTTTGTGCTGTATACCCTGGGGCATATCATAGGGAGGTTGGAGGGTACATGATTTCCTTGGTATAATACTGAAGGACCGTCCCAAGGAGAGACAAATTTGGTATGTTTTAATGCAGCTCCAGGGAACAGACCCTGAGCAGATTATTCTGTTCTTGGMTTTCCTCTTGTGGGACCATTTGGCTCACCACAGAAAGAAGCCCAAGAAGAGCCAACRTGCATATGGTATGGGGACTAGGACACTAAAGTAAAATGGGAGACGAGTCAAGCAGATGCAGCCTTTTCCTCACATGCTGCGTAGAGAGGCTGTAAGCATAACATATAATGCTCTGAGTCCTAGAGAAGTTAGCTGTGGCAGTGCATAACTTCATGGTAAAATGAAGCTGCATCTGAATCAATGAGGTCTTTTTCTGACTATGCTTCTGTTCTGGGTAGCCAGTYAGGGAGGAGGTGCATGCCAGCAAGAAAGTCGTCTTTTAGAAACATTGGCAAGACAAAGGGAAATAGCTGGCAAAAGACTAGGCTGTTTTACTTCAGGACAGAGCAGCCAAAAGAATGAACATAGCACAGGCAAGTATTTGAAAAAATAAACAATTTGAAAGATACTAAGAGAGGGGAGGGGAAAAAAGGAAGGAGTTTAATGAGATGGGATAATGGAAAATACTTCCCAGAGCTTCTTCAGAGCCTTATACCACTTACATAGAGCAGTGCAGCCTTTACAGCTCAGCAACTAGTAGTTGTGGTACAGATCAGTTAATAAATAATGAAAAACTTGAATTCTGTCCTCTGGCTGTGCGAATGTTAATGCCTTGGGGCATGACTGAGTACCTGCATTTGCTTTGCTGGAGCAGTGTTTCTGGCAGCGCTCTGTTAGTTTCATTCACAGCATTTCAGTGGGGAAGCGCAGGCACCTTTGACACGAGTGCGTTGCACAAACTGATGATTCAGTGGCTGAGGAGCAGAGTCCCCATTTTGTGTGCTTCTGTGCCAGTTTCCATTTAGCTTATCCTCTTCCTGTAAACATAACTTCTCCACCTAAGGATCGCATGTCCTTCCCAGGAATGTTTACTGTCGTTATCTGATGTCTTTTTACGGTGAGAGGTTACAGATTCTTGGACTCTGCCTTGCTGATGAAATCAATGAGATTCTTCCGCTGATTTCARTGAGCTTCTGTGTTTCTTTCCTTTGCTGATTTGTACCGTTAAAACAGAGATAATAATTTCCAGCTATTGCTCACAAGATAGGAATGGTCTTTCCAAACAGTCATCTGATATTTTAAACTACAGTATTTTACTCCAGAGAGCTCTTTTAAAGCTTGTTTTGTGTTCTGAGCAGTAAGTAGGTTAAACACTAACAAAATGCGCACATTTCTGGCAGTGATTCTCCATRTGCTCTGTTTGTCTGTTTTAGTAGCTCCCAGTTTGAGGATCACAGGTGGTGATCAGGAGCTAGGCTGAGCGTCCTGCGGACGCTGCCGGCTGGCATGCTCCACCAGGGCGGATGACCAGGTGTGCCTGCTCGGGCGGTGGGGTGGGACTGCGGTGCTGCTGCCGCGGAGCACCCCTGTGGGTGCACATCTCTCAGTCGTGGTGCAGCGTTGTAGCCCCTCCTGTGCCAGGTATGGCATGCTCGCTGGAGATACCTCTTCTTACAGAAGTACCAGGCGCCCTGGGCCAGGAGGAGTATCCGCTCTCTGCGAGTGGGGACGGGGCTCTTCAGCAGGAACGTGACTGCCAGCCCTGGAAGGGATTTAAATGGGCCCAGACCTAATTTTAMGGGGATGACATTTAGTGCTATGATAGTAATAACCAGAAGGCTCAGAAATGCCCAGACGTGTTACTGGTATCTAGAATTGCAGTTGTACTGAGTGACAGTAAGCTGTACGTTGGGAGGAGAGCACATGCTTACCCATGTCAGGGCACAGCAGCAGGAGCTCCCCATGGAGGGTCTGTCGGGGCAGACAGACCTGCCCTGGCAGCCAGGGCCTGTCCCACCGCCCCAGCCAGGAGTGGGGCAGCCCCAGCCCGGGGAATCGGGCACCTCCCTGGGGGTGGGCTGAGGCTGGGCCTGGGACATGGGCCCGCAGGTGGGCTGCACCACTGCAGGGGCCATAGTTCAGCCAGGGGCCAGAGGCGAGAGCGCCAGCGGCACCTGGAGGACAGGAGCCATGCTGTCTCTGAGCTGAACCTGAGCACAGACAGGCAAAGCCCGTGCTCGCAGCCCTGACACCATGGCTGAGAGGCCTTTTCTGGATGCGCCATCGAGAACACAAGCTGTACGGGTCCAGCATGATCCCTACAGTCGGTCATCCATGAGACAGGGAGATGTCACTGTCCAGTTCTAGGTGACGGGACTGGAGTGGCAGGTTGTAATTACCTCCCTTCCAGGCGTAAGCGATTTTTTAAATTGCAAGTACGCACCAGCTTCAAGACTTCAGGAACTTGCTGAAGCTGTGGAGGGCTGGGCGAGGAGCTGGGCTGTGAATCAGTTGCCAGCGGGCAGGGAGCCTCTCCCCTTGGTGGGGCTGACAGCCCGCCTGCTCTTAACAGCAGGTGAGAATTGTTTCATCTGGGCTGCTGGTAGCAGTCTCCATTTTTTTTCTGTCCTGGCACCTTTTGGTGCAAGCCAGCTAAGATTTATGATGCAGAAATGCAGGAATAGTGCATGGATTTGCCATGGCTCCCTGCTCCCCCCAAGGTGCATGGGAGAAGTAGGATAAGGCTGACATTTCCCTGGCATGACTAACTGTACTACCCGCTGCAGCATCTCAGCAGAGATCAGCAGGCCGGTGTGTGGCAGCTGGGCGAGCCAGGTTCCTCCCCRTCTGCCTGCCCTGTCTGCACCCACAGCCGTGCTGGCAGCACTCCGCTTCCGGCGCCGAGCCTGGGGACGTGGGCAGTGTGCAGGCACCGGATCACACACACTTGAGTCAGTCACCTGCTCTGCTGAGCAAATGCAGATATTTGTTTTCTTTCCTCTCAAGCAACAAGGGTTAGGTTGTCAGAGCTTTTTGCAAGGGCCTTCAATCACTTTCTCTCTTACCTCTGTTAAGAGTATGTATGAGTTTCCAGTGATTTTGCAGTGTTCTTTAAATCAAGGAAAGTGATTTTATGAATGACAGAAATGAGAGGAAAAAATTACTCTGTTTGAGGTGTTTGACTCCATATACAACTTGATTTCCCCCCCCCCCCCCCAATTCAGGAAAATGTGATTTGTTTTCGCGTGAGAAGGTTGCTTATGTTTTCAGCAGGTTCCAGTTGTCTGTGTTTATAATTGAAGATTACTCAGCTGAACTTTTGAAGAGTATATAAAGCTTCCATTTTAAAACGTCCTGTACATGATTAAATCCCTGGGAAATGAACGGGGCTCCACACCAGCCTCAAGAACTGCCTCAGGGAGCTCCATTGCAGGCCCTGGATTTTGCTTTTCATGCTGTTATTCTGTGTGAATATTTGCTTTTACATAGAAAACCAAATAAAATGATCAAATTAAAAAGTCAGTTTTAATACTGAACAATACCGTGTTTGTTAATTGTATGATTTTATTTAAATATATCAGCTTTCAAACTCTTCTTTGAACCTCCACAYCTTTCTTTGGATGTGTGATCAAGCCATTTGTGAAAGCTACAGATATGCCTAGGAGATTCGAGAATATTCTGTGTGTCTCATCTGTTATGTAATTGGCCTTTTACAGCTTAATTTTTCATTGAAGACGTGTGTTATTTGCTTCAGTGTGTTGTGTTGGAGGAAATCTGACTTCAGGCAGTTTAAAAAGTACGTGATGTTTCTTTCATACCATCATATCATACGTAGCAAAAACCTGTAAGCYAGACTTCAAAGTTGGAGGCTGACTTTAATCAGCGTGTAACGCCCAGATGTTCCCAGAGATACTGCCGTCTACACACTGGGGTCTTCATCTTGCAGCTCTATCACGTATTTCTAGTCACTAGACTGTGTTTTAGGTAAATGCTCTTGATTTGTGTTTTCATTTTCTTATGTTCATGCCTTTCTCGCAGGAAGAAGAAATACACATTTTTTAGAACTGTATTCCATTGTTAAAATATATAGAAACAGTTGGTATATATAGAGAATGAAGGCTAGTCTTATTCAGTTAGGAGTTGTGTGCCAGATTGGAGCTAATAATCTAAATTGTAGATCTACATTACACTTTGCAGATAAATTTACTTTAAAGCAAAGCAAATTCAAATGAAAATCTATAGCAAAGTAACAAACTGCTTTTTTTGACCTCAGACTGCCCTGAGCCTTTGGTGCATAAGGACTGCAAGCAGTTTTTGTTAAAAAGTGTCTGAAAATTGAATTTAAGAAATAACAAAAGTAAAACTTTCTGAAGTATGTACAGTTTAATAGCACCTATAGACACTTTGTTAAGGACAGTGGCTACTAATACTCAGAAAACACAGGCACGATTACAGACTAGCTCATCTTACTTTCTAAGGAAGAAAATGAAGTATGGAGGATAGGAAAAGAAGATTGATGTCAGACATGCATGTTTTTTGTAAAAATGTGTGCACTCCTTTCTACATTTTATTTTTGTATTCTTATAATTTTTATAATAGAGAGGTAATTTTGCTTTTAGCATTTACAAAAGGAATTCCAGCAAGAGCAGTATGTTCTTGTGTAACTAGATAATAGCACATAATAAGTAGCCCCAGTGGTGACTGTGTGGTGAAAAATATCGTCTGTTCAGGAAGCACTGCAAGCTCAGTTCCCAGATAAAGCCATATTTTTTTTAAGATCTATTCTCAGGTATGAGGTCTGTTCTAGCAAATGAAGCGGGTCCAACCCCTGCTCTCTGGCCCTGTGGGTAAGCAGTACAGCAAGGCTTGTCTGCATGGCTGAACTCTCCCCTCCATCCCCCAGACAGGGTGCAGTCTCCTGAGCGCAGTCCTGGGTCAGTGTTGTCCCTTGAACTGGGCTCATGTATTGCYTGGGAGGGTGTGAGTCGCAATGGCCATGGTCATGCTATGGGAAGGACTAGCAATTAAAGAGTCATGGGCCTTTGATCTGGGCTTCTGTACACTTTCAGCATAGACATGTCCAGTTATGTCTGGACTTTTAGGTGAATTTCAGCAGCCATGCAAAATGGAAAGACACTGGTTAGGAAAAAAGTGCATGAACTGTGTTTAGGTCAGGCAGCAGTCTGAGAAGCAAGCAGGACTGTAGTATACACATGAAGGGTTTGAGACAAGAAAACAAACGAAGTTCTTCATGTAATGCTATACCAAAGCTTGCTGAGACCACATGCAGACCGTTGTCTACAAATTTTGGCACCACCTAACAAGAATGATAAGTATTAGAAATGTTGCAGAGAGGAAAAGTGGGGTGCATTTTGAGCACAAGTTAGAAGGAAAATGTTTTTTCTGTATTGTTAATAAAATGTGAGGATGTGATCCAAAGGGGCCTTTGGCATGGGTAAACTTTGTACAAGACCTTAACGATGCCTATACTTTTAAGTTGTATATAGTTTAGAGAGAGAGCGAGGAGAAAATGGCTGTTATCCCCAAACGAAAGAGGAACAGTGGCTAACAGTGCATGCAGCACAGAAAGAGTGTAGGTACACTGGGTGCTTCATATGGGAGGAAGAGGAATAGAAGCTGAAGCAAAGAATGTGTCCCCAAAGGAAGGAGCACTGTGACAGCTCCATAAATGCTAGATAAAGTGAGAGACAAATTTTCCATGGTCACAATGCTTTTCTTTTGAAATATTACTATAATAACTCCGTACACTTTCAGAATTACAAAGTGGATGTTTTTCGGAGTGTGGTATAGCAGGGAGCAAGCTAGATTCCTGCCTGCTAAATAACTGTTCTGGTTTAGAACAAGCTGTTTCAACCTTACCCAGGACGATTTGCCGTGTATGTATAGTTAGTTGAACACTAAGCTCTTGGCAGGCAGTGCACGTGGCATCCCTCTGATGTTAAAACATGTTGCAGCTGATCAGGTACTGACATGAATACATTCCTTAAGGGGAGGGATAGTGATGCCTCAATTTGCAGTAACAYGTTGAACACCCTTGGGGAATGAATGAGAAAGAAACTAAATATTACACAGTGTCAAGCCTTAAAGTGCTAGGGGATATGTTTTATGTTTTAAATATAGAGATGAGTTGGGTCTGCTAGTTTTGGCTTGCTGTTTTGTAACTCGTGATTTATTGTTACCCAGCTTTAACAAAGAGAAAACGTGAGTTTGGTTGCATTGCCCCCCACTTCCCACCCACCTCATTATTCAGAAGCATGGTTGTTACTTTTCAACAGTTTTTGTTATGTAGAAGAAACAAACTTGGCATTAACAATTGGCAATTTGGGAAAAGATAAACAGTGTTTAGGATGATTAAAAATATTGACAAGCAGACATGCTTTTAATGTTACTTGCCTGAGTATGCATATACGTATAGCTAATGGGTTTAGAAATGGCAAGTAACCTCAGCTACAGTTTAATTGAATGCACTCAGAAAAATTCTGATGGCTATTGGTAAAGGTTATAATAAAATAGTCCTGGAAGTGGGCCTGCAATTTCAACATCTTGTGTTGTGGTGGTGGTTGTTAGCCTTAGTGGGTATTAGATGGAAGACTTCCAGGCAGTTGCATTGATTAATTTCAGTTCTGGACTTAAAATGATCCCTGTGTATGTTGTGCTGGATCCTACTGCTAAGTAGCACTGAATGAAAGATAACAGTTTTCTTCTTGCAGTAACTGAGAAGAAAAATATTGGGATGAAATCAAAGCTTTTCTCTTYTTCTAGGCAAATGGGAATAAACTAAAAAATAAAGCTTTGGATTGAAAGGCCATTTTTTTGTTCAAGTTTCATGTGTCTTTTACTCTTTGATTAGTGAAGACCAGGACACCTATGGGTGTCAGAAGCCTTTATTCAAAAGGGTATGGTGTCTGAGCAGTGGTGGCCTATGTGCCCATGATAAATGGGACAGGGGGAGGTCATGGTCTTCTGGCAGTGCCTTTGACAAATTTGTGGCACGGAGAGAAATGGTTGCCTCCAAGGCAGGATGGCACAAGGAGAAATCTTGGTTTTGAACTCATTGCGGTACCTCACCCTTCTTCCCTGTTGGTAACTGTATTAATCCCACTGAAAGCTAGCGCATCAGGCAGTCGCTGCTGGGGTCTGGAAGGAGTTTTCTCAGGGAACAGGACAGAAAAATGGTTTGGTTGGGTTTCTTCATTGTCTTTTTGGTATTCAGACACTCCAAGGAACCATTATTTATGATTATTTCTGTAGACTGCACAGTGTGGGTTGAGGTTAATGAGGTTATGAGCCTTTCTCCTATTTAAATTTTATCATTGGCAAAAAATTGGCAAAGTTACTATACCATTACTGTTTTTGTAATGACAAAAACATTTCGAATTACAAAGAGAACGTAAAATCYGGTTTTGAAGCTGGTGAAAGGACTGAGATAATTTCTAGTTTCATTCATGTGTGTAGGGAGCTTGAAATCTACATTGCAAACTTACTGCCAAGTTGTGATAAGGGTTCCTTAGGCATGGCTAAAGCTAAACTCCATGTTTAACAGGTCTTTGATGTTACAATGCCTCAGTTGTGTCTTTATCTCAATAAATTGGTATAGCAAGTTACAGGTAAAGTTTTGTTGTGCTAACAAAGGTGGGACAGGAGGCTTCAGTAGGTTTATTAAACTCTGCTTGTCAAATCAAGGACATGCACGATAGAAGGAATTATCTGAATTAGCTGTATATATTGTTAGGGGCTAAATTAAATAAGTTAGGAAAAAAAGCCCTCAGGTGCCCTTATTTTTAGTGCAGCTGTAACATTCATTCCTTTTCTTTTGGAAGTCTTGATATAACACGTTGGGATGTCTGAAGAATAGACAAGAAATGTATCTGTGAATAGTGTGCCCCTGTTACAGTATTTCCAGCTCACCGTCACTTGCAGTATTTTTTTCAGAATTATGCATTGTATCTGAAAATCTGTATGAAAAATTATGAAAAAGATACACAAAGGAGGGTTGAAGAGTCCAGATGACATTAGAATTTTTCAGCTCTTGAGGGAATAAAAAGGCATGATTGTTCATCTTTAGAGAGGCATTGAATGAAATCTATAGAGGCACATAAAATCATGAATAGTACAGGCATTCCTGTCATACCAACACAAGAGAAAACAAAACCAAAAAGAGTGTACAAGTCATAATGATCATGTGAAATACATTAGCACAGTGTGTCATTGAGGCTGGAGACCTGTGGAGCTTGAGAAAAGCATTTGCCACATACTTGAACAAACACTATGCAGAGCTGTATTCAGCAGCATGCTTTTTGGTTTATCACAGTTGTAAGGATAAAACTCTTCTATAATGACAGTTTTCAATTAGAAAATTGTTTGCATTTTCCCTGAATTTTGAAGTGTTGCCTAACTTCAGTGATGACACTGCTCAGCTTCACCCAGTGGTTTGATGCGTTGGGGTAATTTTTGTGTCACCATGTCATGTTTTAGTTGAAGATGTTATTGTAAAGTCTGTGGTTGAACAGTCATTTTAGTCTCACATTTGAGATTACATGAAATATTTTCCATATCTCCCCCCAAAAAAAGATACTTCTGAAAAGTGGTCAAATATTTATGTAACTTACTTCAAATGATCTGTATCAGTTGGCCAAGATAGAAGGATTTCATGGAGTACTTTTCACCTGCTTTCACCTTTAAACTTCCAGTCAAGTGCTGAATGAGGAGCTACCAGACATGACATACCATGCATCTCCTCAATTATGGTGGTGAAATTTTGGTAGCCTTTTTGAATTCGTTTCATATTAATTGAATGAGAAAGTCTTCAAGAAGTCTTAAGCAAATCTGCAGTAATCATTGTTATCAAGTCTGTGAGAGCCAGTTAAGCAATTCTGCATTTAAAAAGTACAGCATTGCTTTATTTTTCTGCAAGTGTCAGTTTCAAAACATGCATGTTCAGTGAGGCAGCACCTTTCATGATAGCTTTGCAGTTATCTAAACTTCTACTCAGTACAGTCTGTGGATTTGGCTCACTCTGAAGTAATTCTTAGATTCTGGATAGCTTGCTAGATAGCTTGCACTGGATGTGTTGGCCAGATTTCCACTGTCTATAATGAAATACATATAGACACTTGCATGTGTACACCTAAATTTAGGTGTCTGGATCTGGAGCTGAATCTCATTCCTTGTTACTTTCCTCATCCTCATCTACATGTAATAGAGACCTTGTGATTTTGGGGAAGTATAAAAGCTGGAGGCTCTCAAATCTTTCTCTGTTCTTTCTTGTCGCATCCAGATGAATCTGTTAAAAAGAACCAAAACCATTCTCCGTAAAAGTTACAGTCTATAGTTACATGTCCTGTGAATGCTTGAGGCTGATTACTGATGATCAGACCTGGCTGCACATTATTCCATGCMAACCTTTTCTGGGCGACTCCACTTAATAGTGTTGTAACTATAGATTAAAAGTCCTGCCKGTCCTTTGGCTGACTATTTCCTCTGAAGGACAGCTGCAGCCAGTTCTTCTTCGTTTAGATACTCCATCATGTGGATGGAGTCCATGATGTATCTTTCAAGTTTAATTTTCTAACTTTTCTACTCAATGTTAGTGAGTAGTGTGCAAAACTATCCATCTAGCAGACACGTGAGCCCAAGGACCAGTGCCAAGGAGCTTCAGGCAAAAAAGGCCACCTGGTTCAGACACCTGGACATCTGGTTCAAAACTTAACTTTTGCCAGTTGCAGACGTTGGCATGGAAATTAGTGCTGACATTTGTGTACTGAGGTCTGAGACTGAAGGGTTCTTTCCCAACATAGAGCAAGAAACTCAATGAAGCTAGAAAACCTCCTCATATGTGATTGTTGTCCATAGATCCTTCTGAGACAAATCCACAATTCTGTAAGTAATCCAGAGCTTCTGAAAGGGGGATAGCCTAGGGTATAGTGGAAGATAGTGTTGACTCAGGAGTCAACATTGTACCTCCTCTCCTCAGCATGGTGTTTTTGACACCAAGGAACCTGCTACAGAACCTTGTGCTGTGTATCTGTATTGTGGTCCTTGATTCTGATGATGGAGGAGATGCTGTTCCTCCTTAATGCCACAAAGTCATGCCTGCTTGCCATTTTTGAGCAGAAACTCCCCTCTTCCTCCTCTGTAAGTGATCAGACTATGTGGAAGGAAATCTGAATTACTCTGTTCCCTGAAACTTAGGTTTCCAAGTTGTCTGAAACTGGGTTACTGAACCCACCTAGTCCTATATGACCTTTTTTTCCCTAAGACATGGCGTCCTTTATATTGAAGCTCCCATGTGACAATGGAAAAAAGGTCCAGAAAATAACTGTGGTAGGCACGTGCATTAGCAAAGGGTACCTCCAACACTATAACTAGATCTCATGGTCATGACGATATACAGAGCACTGCGTCTGCAAACATTGGGCTTCAATGGAAATGCCCACAAGGGCAGTACGTGTTAGTTGAAGTCCAGGAGTCATTCCTGTTGTGTTGATCCCTCAGTCTTTCCGAAGCAGGCTCTTTGGCAAGCTCTTTTGGACAAGACTTAGATTGGTACCTGACATGGAGACAATTTCTTTAATAAGTTTCTAAATATTGACTCTGCATATAAGCTGGTGTAAATATTTTTTAGCGCTTTTGAAGCTCTGTTAAGGGATAGGTTAAATGGTAGGCGTTACTATATAGAAGGTTAATTAATAAATAGATTTTGCTTCATCATCTCATTTGTAGAGTTCCTGGGAAAGTAACAGGAGATATATGTTAGAAGAGATAGAGCTCAAATTTCTGTTTTACATGGATGTTTCCTGTTTTCTGATTCCTTTCTTTACAATCTTTCTGCTATTAACCAAAATCTCTAGAGTAGATGATAATATATTTCTTGTGCTCCCTTCTGAAATATGTGTTGAATCCTATCTGTTTGAGAAGTCGCTCTATTACTGTCTTTTTTTAAAATTTATTTTATGACTGTATTCTGGCACGGTCTTTAATTTGTTTCAGTAGTCCTCCCATCCCTGAAATATGCATGAGTCTTTCTGGCACTCGTCCTTTTCAATTGTCTGTGAACAATGAAGCAAAGAATTTGTTTAATTTTTATAGGCATTTTCTAATTACAGCAGTGGAAAAGCTAACTGGACTATAGTGACGTGTACACTTCTCTCTGCATCTTCAGTCATGTTTTCTCTGAGAGTTCTGCTTGAAACTCACTATATTAATATTTCTGCTCAATATAAGCCAAGAATGAAATACCCTTTTAATATCAGGTATTACTCAGGCAGTGTCCAGAGTTTTGACTGAAACAGAGTTGTGCGGATTAAACAGCTTAGATGGTTCATGTAAATAACTTCAGGCTTGTCAGTTAGCTTCCTGAACCCATTAACAGTATTTTTATGTGGAATATTACTCTGATGTATATATGTTTTAATAAAGTTAAACATTGTTGTAACTTGGGCAACTGTCATCCGGGAACAGTGAAGAGAAGGATGTGGTTTCTTCATCATTGAGTGGGAAAATAAAAGTTCAGTTAAATATGTTTTTCTACTTCGAAATATCAAATTCCCTTCAAATCTGACCTTTTGTTTTAACAGGCAAATACTGTAGCTGCTAGTTTGGATTTTGAACTGTTTTACTAGGTATTAGGTTCTGGCTATGGGAAAATCTACATGTRCCTAACTTTATTTATTATGCACAACTATTTGATTTCAAGGAGTCTTTGCAGAGTGGAAAGCTTGCATTTGATCCACGTAACTTGCATTATAAACCCCTTCATTTCTTTATGCTGTTGTGTAGATACTGTTTGCTTGCTTCTCTTTGTGGTGCTAGGTATTTGTTTTCTTGAATTGATCATAATTTTGTCAGCTTTCTAATTGAAGTGGTATTAATCACACCTTTTTTTTCCTCACTTCTGAAACAAATTGTGTCTAATTTCTAACACCTACACTAAAATCTCGAATGGCAGGCGCCAATCTTTTTATAAACAAAATGATTAATGACTGGCGATGTAGAAGCCAAACCCCTTGACTTAGGTGCGGCTGCAGCAGAAGCATCTCCTTTGCATGGTATGTCCAACGCGGCTGGTGTTTGGGATGTTTATGTGTGTGTTTTGATGGCAAGGGCCCAGCCCACTGCAAAATCTGCCATAAGATGACTCACAATATTATGACAGAAGGTAGAGTCATCATCTTTTACTTAAAGAGCATTTAATTTAATTTGTTCTTGACTAGGTATAAAACCACTTAATAGTGCTACGCAAATTGATATAAAATATATTTATAATACGTGACAAATAGCTTCTACAAAATGCATGTATTTTCTCTTTAGCTTTAAAAATGAAAATGTTTGCCATGATGGATGATGCTTGTAAATCTAGTGTTTACTTCAATGAAGACAATCAAATAAATACGTATTAGAAGGATACTCATCACAACTGCTATTTAAGCAGTTAGTAGTATTTCAGAATTCAAAGGAGAGATGAAATACTAAAGATACTGGAAAGTATTTGTGAGCCTTTATAATATCAGCCCCACAACACTTACTGTGCACAATAGGTGCTCAGTAGTACCAGATTCCCTTGATTCTTCAGAGAAGGATGGTGATCAGTGATCACAGCACTGAAATCCACGTGCGCATGCTTGAATGCAAATTCCCATGTACCCAGTTAGTGGATAGGTATGTCTGCAAGCTTATAGCAGATAAAAACAACTTTTATTTTTATTTAAAATCCTGAGAAAACACTCTTAAACAAAAGGAACAATGTGGCAATTAGTGATTTCCTGAGCCATGTTTTTTGGAGGCATTTTTCTGGGGTTAAAAAAAGTATTTTATTGAGCTCTGGGAGGTAAGCTCCTTTTCCTGTGGCTTTGCAACATGTCCCTCTACTATTTGGGAAGGGAAAAGGGTGACCTGTGGAGGGTGGAGGCCCCAAGCCCCCAGCAGTGTGCACTTCCCATGGCTAGTACCAGGTGCCTTTGCATTCAAGTCATAATACCTGTCTTTTCCTCTTTATAAGCCATCAGTGGGCAGGTTCTCAGTCAAGCTGTTGAGCCTTCTGTCTGCTTCAAAAAACCAAAGGCAAGCACTATCAAGACAGAGACAAATGCTGTCTTCTGTAGTATTTTCTGGTAGATCAAGACTTTAGATAAATATAGACCAGTTAATCTAGGTTGGTGTGCTATGTGTTAAGTGTATAATTAACTGAAAACAGCAGCGTTCATTGCAAATTTCCCTTATTCTTAAAGGGGAACTGGAAGAACCCTGTGGTGGTAGGAGTTGCAGGGATAGGAAAGTATGTTTAAAAGCGGGGGAGGCATCTCATAGAGGGGGGTCTTCTTCAGCTGGGGGGTGAAGCCACAGCATCAATGTAAAATGATGTATTATGCAACAGCAGTTGTTTTTATTGATTTTTACCTGTATYGCGGTGAGAAAAACTTTACCTCTTCTTCATCTAAATGAGAGCTTTATTCTAAGGGGATTATCGTGTCAGTGCCTCTGCAGCTTGCAGCTTGTTTTCTGGGAATAGTCAAGGCTTTTACAACAACTTGTCTGTTCTTGTTTTGAGAGTTGGCAATCGAACAGGCAGCGTAAGTGATTCTTGGGCCATTTTTATCAAGTGTGAAACAAATGTAAAGAAGGCAGATGAAAAAAAAAAAACAAACCAACAGTGTACATTTACAGAAACCTGCTTCTCTTGTCAAAACCGTGCTGTGAAAGCAATCTTTATTATTCATACTGTCTCCATTATTGTGGCTGAAATAGGAGACTGGAGTGCTCTGTTTCCTTTTCTAGTATTGTCTTTTATTTTTCATGGATTTTCTGTGCTGCTAAGAGCAACGAATGATATTGGTTTTGTTACATTGTTTTCATTGCACTGAAATTCAGAGAAGAATGGCATGAGCTTGATCATGCTCCCACGAAGCGTATTGGAAGTGGAAAGTCCCGCTGGTTTAGGAGGATTGTGTTTCTTTTTACACCATTTAAGTTTTATTATTAAGTGTTCTTTCAAGAAACAATAGGGGCAGTATTATTATCTGTCTTGTAGACTTGTCTTCTAAAGAGCACAAGGAAACCAGTGATTCTAAATGGCTGGAAAGAAATACATTTTTATTTACAGTGCCCTTGTAGTTAATTCAAAGACAAGCTTGTATTGCGTTTCCCAAATTTAATACCATTTTGTGATCAAGGGAATTTGGGGTGTTGCCAAATGAAATGTTATCATTCATTTTGAACAATGTGCTATTTAACAGTTTTATTTCTTTCTGTTGCAATTATTTAAAGCTTCTGCTAGGTAAAACTAAGAAAATAGTTTCTCTAGAAACAAAAACGAGAAAATTTAAGGACTGAATTGTTCACTAAAGCTTATATGTCATTTTTTTTTCTTTTCATTTTGGGGTTTTGTTTTAGGTTTTTTTCAGTGTGGGTCTGGTTTTCAGTAGCGTAGGATTTCAGTAGCAGAGGTTTCAGACCCTTGTGACTCTAGTTGGCATCAGTGGGATGAGTTTTTGCTCAGCATCTTTGAAAATCCCTTCTTCCTTTTAGTTGTTATCGCTAAGAGGATTCCCAGTGCTGAAAGAGGCAGACAGTAACACACTCTGCTCTGAGAATCGCAAGATCTGAAAGCCAAGCACCACATAGCAAACCTAAAGGACAATATTAATTTTGAAGTTTTACATTAATTTAAAACATTGAAGTAGTGATGTTGGTACAGGTAATACTTATGGGCCTTAAAAATATTTATAGGTAAGATTGGCTTAAGACGAGTATTCCATTAAAACAAGAGTGTTGTGGCTGGCAATGGAGTTTAGCAGGATGAAGGTGTGAAGGTGTAAGTGCATGGGGCTGAGGATTTTCTACAAGACAACTGAGAGCAATGTTTATCTGAAAGCAGGGCTTCAATGCAGTTTGAACAAGACTTCTTTAAAGCCCAGTAAGAATACTTATCTTCCAGGTTAAAGTGATGTTTTTGTGACTGAACTTGTTTCTGTATGAGTTCTGACATGCGCTGAAGAGCTTGATGCAGAATGACTAAAAACTTGTAAAGGCAGTAGAAATGAACTTCCTCACATAAATGAGTCCTAAGAGAAGAGTGAGTTTAACCTCCTCAGGGGCAGTGGAAAGGGCAAGGCGCGATAATACAATGGCAATGTACATGAATAAATATCCATAAGAAAATAGAGATATATATAAGGGATGGCTAGAAACTTTAGCTTGTAGATAAAGAAGAACTGACAGTGTTGTAGTTGCCTGCTGCTTGTATTTATCACTTAGCACTGACTTCAGCTTGTTCACATGATTTTAATGAAATCCTTTTTTAATGAAAATTCTGTTGCTGTATCCATCCATGCTCTTGGTTTGATTTACTAATACAGCAGTGATTTAAAACTGGTAAAGAGTTGTAATCAAGTGTTACTGTTTTTATTTGACAGGCCGGACCTGATAGACATGAATACCGTTGCTGTTCAAAGCAACCTTGCAAATTTAGAACATGCTTTTTTTGTAGCAGAAAAACTTGGTGTTGCCAGACTTCTGGATCCTGAAGGTAAGATAGCTGCAAAGGGCTTTGTTGCAAAAACCCTAACAGTAAAATAAAATCCAATCTGCCTGCAGGTTGTAGCATATTTGTGGGCATTCTTACAACTACGTGATAAAGCGCTGTTCTGTCTTGCTCTTTTAGATGTTGATGTTTCCTCACCTGATGAGAAGTCAGTAATAACTTATGTGTCATCGCTTTATGATGCATTTCCCAAAGTACCAGAAGGTGGTGAAGGCATCGGTGCAAATGTAAGTAGGAGAAAAATACTTGTGCAGTGAGCTTCATTAACACAATTCTTGATTTCTGCTCCAGAATGTTAGCTGGATCTTCCATAGGACTGCTGTCACACTTTTCTTTGACATGATTTTCTAGTTCGAGATTTTAGAGGCTTAGCAGCTATTTCGTGTTCTGGACATGAAAATATTTGTGTGAAGAGCTTAACTAAAAACAATATACCTGAAGTTGGAGAAAGTTAGAGTCAAAGTTCTTACTTTTCAGTCATGGACCTATAAATTGTGCCTTTCTGATTCTTATCAATTTGAAGTTTATTAAACTAGAAAATTTTGTGTTTTCAGTGGAATTATTTGGGACCAAAACTGAAGAGTGAAATCATGTATTTGGAAGCTTTAAGTGAACTGTAATGAGCAAGTAAATATTGTTTCAGAATTGCAGGATTTAGAAATCTCTTTTCTGTGTGTGTGAAGACCTCAGACTTCAAAGATAAAGCAAAAATGAGCTCTCGGATTATTTTCTTCTGATCTGTAATCTGGGTTGTGCTTTGGTAGGATGTTGAAGTCAAATGGGTTGAGTATCAGAATATGGTGAACTACCTCATGCAGTGGATCCGACACCATGTCACGATAATGTCTGATAGAACATTTCCCAACAATCCTGTGGAATTGAAGGTGAGGTGTGGCGTCTTAAACTCCTTGTTGGAATGACACTTTATCTTACTGACTCAAAGCATGCTTGAACAAATGAAGTGCTTGTTGATTTTTACAATCAAATCAACTGTAGAACAATACAACTCCTTAACCTTTTCAGAGTACAATAAATACAGTACTAACACATGAACAATCAGAAGCAAATCTTTAGCTTGTCACTGATAGTTTTTTGTAGAACTCAAGTAGAACAGTATAAGAACATAAGCTTATGAAGAATATTAGGAGAGGGTTTAGAGAGTAAGGTTATATTCACTGTAAGTAAAGGTTGATGATGGTTTTTATGTTTCTGTAGGCACTTTATAATCAATATTTACAGTTTAAAGAAACAGAAATTCCACCAAAGGAGACAGATAAATCAAAAATTAAACGTCTATATAAACTGCTAGAGGTAAGTTTTAACATGTATTGAAATGCATAGAAGTTCCCTTTCTGTGGCTTAAAATAACAAATTTGTATGAATTGTTAAGGTCTGGATAGAATTTGGACGCATCAAACTTCCTCAAGGCTATCATCCAAATGATATAGAAAAAGAATGGGGAAAGCTTATTATTGCCATGCTGGAAAGAGAGAAGACCCTTCGGCCTGAAGTGGAGAGGTACGCTAGTGAATGTTTGACAGGCTTGGTTAATATATTTTCTGTTGTTTTAACCCGTATTGAAAATTGTAAACGTCTTCTTCCATGATAACATCCACATTATTTTTCTAGATCAAGTAATTCTGCCTTTGTTCAAGGCCTGAAGTTCTTTACCTACTTCATAGAAGCAGGTCCAGATGGAAATAACTTCGGTGGTCTCAGAAGGTCATGATGAGTAGTATCTGTGCCTCAGATCATCAAAGCACTTAAACACAAATATAACCACCTTCTTTGTACAGTTGATCAGAGCTAGGTTCATACCACTTTGCTGTCTCATTTGGACTTGATTTCATATAAGCAACATCCTCATCCTTTACATGAAATGTGCATTTCACTTGGTATAGAGCATTGTGGGCTAACGTCCTGTTCTGAGGTTGTTTAAAAGTTGGTTGTACTCAAAAGCACACAAATTGTTTAGACATGCAAAGCGCATAGTAGTCTTCCATGGTAGTAGAATGTGTGACACTGTTTTGTACATCACTAATAACATACTGAGCRTGTTTAAAATCTTGGTGCAGTCTTAGAGCATTTCTGCTTTTTAATGGTACCTCTTTTGAGTTCTGTGGCAGACACAGGTGCTATCCATTCATTAACTAAAAAATCCCTTTTATTTAAGTTAAATGATTCTTCGGGCTTCTACCTGCAGGTAGGTATAGACACCTGGGTCTAGATTTATTCTGCTTAACTTTAAGCATCCAAAGGAGACACCTAAGGTCTGAATCACTTTCTACAGAATCCTGGCACTGACTTTCTGGTGACAATAGGGTGATCATTCCCTCTGGTTTAGGTACCTGAAATTAGGTGTGAAGAATCCAGACCATTGTGTAGGAAGTCCTCAGAAAGACAGATTTTAGCAAGAGAAGATCCCAAAGACAGTCAGAGTTGAATAAATGTGTGTCATGCTTACAAAAGCAAGAGCATGACTGAAATGGCAGATTCAATGGGAGATGTTGATTCACAGCATTCTGCTGCGAAAGAAGTTCCTATAGAGGAATACAAAGTTGTCCCCACCGTGCACAGCAGAACACTGGAAAGCAGCAGAAGAAATACAGCCTGCTAGATCTTGTTAGATTAATCTGTCCTGACCCGCCAAAAGCAAAGTTAGTGCCTGCCTTCGCCAAAAGGAATTCTATTCATACTTGCAGAAAGCTGGATTATCTTTGTTGAGAATGTGTATAAATGACATTAGTTTATTTCTTTTTTATTCAGATGGACTGAGCACAGGTAAATACAAATAAACATAAACTCCTTCCCATATTTCAGGATTGGTAAACACACTTAAAGTGACAGATCATATGGTGATGGTCACTACGTGTGGTGGTCACTATAAAATGAGAGAGAAAAGTTGATTAAGTGATTCTAGCTTAGTGACCAAGTTAAAATCGTCAGTTGATCTGGACACAAGAACTTGATCCATCTTTGTTGTATTGGTTACTGGTGCATCTCACTAACATGAGGTGTTGATACAGCTCCTGGGGTGGGATTTGGTTGTTGCAAAAATGTGACCTCAGCTAATACTGAAATTTGGCAAGTAGGCAAGTACTAAAACTTTGCCTGCAAGTCTGGTGAATACATCTGAAAGTATCAACACAGATAGACAACGTGTGGCCAGATTGGTTTATGGGATCAAAATTAATATCATGTCAGTGAGGAGAGTGCCAAACTGAGCTCTAGTTTGCAAAACTAGCAGAGTTTGGAATTATTGCAGGGGTGTGTCTATGCCTTTGCTGTTCTCTTCTGCGTAAACACAGTCGTCTTGGGTGTGGGTGTCATTTTCAGAAAGTCCTAAAAGGAGAGGATGAAATACTGAAAAAATCACCCCTAACCCAAATTCAGAGTTAAAGCGTAAACTTAAGGGCAGTGATTAGATTTTTCGTACTTGTTTTGAGGTCAAAACAGCAAGAAGCAATTAGCTCTGAATGTGCAAGAAGTTGAAGGGAAATTTGCAGGAGGACATATTAGTGGGACAGGGCAGTTAGTAAGCATGCATGCTTGGACAGTGGAGTAATGATGGTGGGTTGGATGGTGTACAGGTGTCTCAAATTAAATTGTTATGAGCTGATTAACCATGATATTCCCCCAGTTTTATTGTGCAGTTCCATTTGAAGGAAGAGGAGTCAGCCCAACCTGGAGGTGTTTTGTACCGTGCTGTGGAGCGTGGAGTTCTCACTTCACTCCTTTTTGAAACTTTTCATTGAAGAGTCTGAAAAACACTGCAAAGACTTCTTCAAATTCTTATTTGGCTTATAGACATTTAGTGACACTTAAATAAAATATTTGGCGCGTCTGTTTCCTAGAGACGCCCTAATATTGCTGCTAGTCTGTACTTGCAAAGCTTTAATGCAAGGTAAGGAAGCCAAAAGCAAGGTAGTGTGCATAGCCCCAGGTAAAATCCTTTGAAGAGCTGGCAGAATATTAATTGCTGGGTTTTGAATATGCATGCTGAAGCCTATTTAAAGGAGGAGTGCTAGGTGTTTCAAAAGCCAGTAGTGAAATTTCATCCCTAGAAGCTGTACATTTTGTAGGAGTTTTATCTTTTCATTTTTCAGCAAATGTAAACAGCCAGAAGGACCGTGCTCTGGGTGTGAAAATGAATAGCAGTAGTTATAGCTATCATAGCAGTGATTCACTGTTTAGCAACAGTACTAGTGCTCGAACCAGCGTTGACTCTAACGAGAATTTCCTTTCTGTTAATTGTGGTCCCACACTGATTAAATCTTGTATAAGCTTTGGTAATGGCACCTTAGAAGGAAACAGGTAACTTGGCATATGTATTTGTGCTTTGTGTCAGATGCTGTTTGTTTGTTTGTTTATTTTTAAAGTCATGCAACATGTCTAGTAAATATAAGTAACATTAATACTTATTTATTTTTCTGAAATGCTCTGGCATCACCTAGGTTGGAAATGCTGCAGCAGATTGCAAACAGAATTCAGCGGGACAACCGGAGCTGTGAGGACAAACTAATACTTGCCCGGAACGCTCTGCAGTCTGTAAGTCAGTCGGTGACTTCACTTGTCTGTGTTCATGAACTTACTGCAGTGGAATGGCTACTTAAAAAAAAAACAACTTTAGGATTTTTGAGTGCATACCTAATAGCTGCTACTTTTATTTTCGTTGCAGTGTTATTTTTAATTTAGTGTTTCTTCAAGAAAATAACAAAAATTGCTTAGAGTGAGTTCTGTTAGATTTTTTTTGTCGGTAGTTAGATAAAATGCTTCACAATTGTTTCAAGACCAGAAGTAGTTTTTACAAAAAAATTAGGATTTCTTACAGCTCATTTCTCTTTGATTTAGCTGCAGGGCTTAATGGCTTTCTCTTATTTATTCAGGACACCAAGCGATTAGAGTCAGGGCTCCAGTTCCAACATGAAGCAGAGATAGCTGGGTATCTTCTTGAATCTGAGAACCTTCTTCGCCAGCAAGTGATTGATGCCCAAATTCTTATTGATGGAAAATACTATCAGGCAGACCAGCTTGTGCAAAGGTACTTTACAGTGTATTTATATGAATAAATAAATGTCCCAAATATGGATACCCATTGTGGACAACATTTTCAAATCTTTATGGATAAACTTCTCGATCTGTCACTGGGCACCCACATAAAGATTATCAGGTATTCTGGGGGGTACATTGCCCAGAAACGTTGTTGAAGACAAGAGGAGTTGTTCATACTCATTTGTGAAAATGTTGTCATTCACCAGAACATGACTTAAATGTTTAATGTTTACTAGGTATCTGAGTGTAAAGATGTTAGCTTGTTTTATTGCATCTAAAATGCTTTTAGAATTCACTAACTTTGATTTTAAAAAAGGAGGTGAGATTTCTGGTGATAGCTGCAGATGTCTTAACAGGTAATAAGTGGGGTAATGTTAGCTTATATGTGGCAGTGTGTACAGTCTTAGTAGAAAGATGCATTTAAATGGCATAATTCAATTTTATGAAGAAGTGGCTCCAAAGTTTTTCAGGATTCGTCCTGGACTGGGTGAGATCAAGCACATAACAGCTCCTTGGCAGTGAACTGCAAGTGTTTGATCAGCTGCAACATGTAGTATCTTGTAAGATTTCTGCCTTGCTGATTGTTCCCTGGAATTGTGTATGGTGCATGCTAGTGCCCATACCATGCTGATTTTCTGGTCATTGCCTGATTTTTGTATCTATTATCAGTATTTATAGAAGTATAAGCTGACATACCCTATACTTTCTGATACAAATGCTTATTTATGAATATTTACGTACAACTAAAGTGTAAGAGATCATGTGAATTCATATTGCTATTCAGTTCAGCATGATAAACCTTAATCATAAGCATTCATTGAAATTATTTTTATTTATTTTATTTTATTTTAATAGAGTTGCAAAACTTCGTGATGAACTGATGGCCATACGGACCGAATGTTCTTCCGTGTACAACAAGGGGCATGCACTGACAACAGAGCAGACAAAGCTGATGATATCAGGAATAACTGAAAGCTTAAACTCAGGATTTACAACAAACCTAACCCCTGAATTAAATGCTGCAATGACCCAAGGTTTAACACCTACTTTGACTTCTTCCAGCTTGACATCTGGCCTTTCATCAGGTCTTACTTCCAGACTGACACCAACCATCACTCCTGCTTACACACCAGGCATCCCACCACGGTTAATTCAAAGCTACGTGACAGGAGTAGACAGTGGGACTCTGCAAACACTCAAACTGATGCAAATCAGAAAACCTCTTATGAAATCAGCTTTTGTGGATCAGAATTTAACAGAAGAAGAAGTGAACATGAAATTTGTCCAGGACCTATTGAGCTGGGTGGAAGAAATGCAGGTAGCAATCTTTATGGAAACAGCCTGCTTCTAATTATTATGTTTACTCCTTGTAGATCATGGCTAATTTTTCCTTCTTGTTTGTAAGGTGCAACTTGATCGAGTAGAATGGGGTTCAGATTTACCAAGTGTTGAAAGCCATTTAGAAAATCACAAAAATGTCCACAAAGCTATTGAGGAATTTGAATCCAGCCTTAAAGAAGCTAAAATCAGTGAGGTACAGCACCATATTCTTTATTTCTTTGGTTACTTTCTTACTGGATGACCCATAGACTAATGTTGAATTTTAGAACTGTTGGGTTTCACAGTCTTACTTAGTTTTACTTCTGACCTCTAGATGACATATCATGAAATCAGGAGATCTAATGGTTTAACATATCTAACCTTTTTGTTGTCTTTTGACCTCATACACCAAATACAGATCCAAATGACTGCCCCTCTTAAACTCAGTTATGCAGAAAAATTGCACAAACTGGAGAGTCAGTATTCAAAACTCTTGGTAAGTTTGTCTTACCTCTTCAATGTTCAGCTTTTCCGTGTACATCATCTTTAATAAGGAATGAGCTTTAAATTCTGATTTTTTAAAATCTTTTCTTTTTCTTTTTAATAAAGAACACATCGAGAAATCAGGAAAGGCATCTAGATACTCTTCACAATTTTGTGTCTCGTGCTACTAGAGAGCTGATATGGCTGAATGAAAAAGAAGAGGAGGAGGTTGCATATGACTGGAGTGAAAGAAACCCCAATATAACAAGAAAAAAGGAATACCATGCAGTATGTATTGCTAGTATAATCCAGAGGGAATAATTAAATCATCTTTAAGTATTTAAGAGATTTCTAAAACATTTCTATCTTTTTTTTGTCTGGAAAAAAGGAATTAATGAGAGAACTTGATCAAAAAGAAGAAGTTATTAAATCAGTACAAGAAATAGCTGAGCAATTGCTTCTTGAAAATCACCCAGCCAGGCTAACCATTGAGGTAAGTTAGTAAAAACAACACACAAACAAGAAAATAGTTTTGTGATTTAACAGACCTTAGATTTTGGGGGAAAAGAAGGGAAGTGCTAACTCATAGGAAATTAAACAACAAGACTCTGAATAATGGGGCCTTTTTTTTTCCTCTTCAGTGTCTTTGTTGTATCTGTCTTCCAGTTTCCAAAAGGTAAAAACACTTCTGTAAAGTTACGGTTACGTCTTGGATTGCATAGATAAAATCCCCCTGAAGTCTAAAATTGAGATTTCCAGAATTGGTCTATACAGATGTTTCTGGTCATGCATGCAGCTTCTAGAGTTATTGATACAAATTGCATTGGCAAACTGAGGGCACAGAACAGTCCTTATGTGGTTTTTGTCCTGTTGGATTGAAAGAAGTTTCAGTAGAGCTCTTCTAGTCACTTACTATATGTGTGTGTATTCCTGTTCTGGTTTAGGGTTTGTTTCATAGCTTATTTGTCAGTGAATTATGAAACTTGTTTGGATGTTAAAAATCTGACCAGGTGATGTGATTTACTTCAGGCTTGAATCAAGCTCTATATTATAGATAAACAGTTTACAGAAAATTTATTGTAGCTGTTGTAGGTCATAACAAGTTTCCAAAGGAGAATGTAAAATGCTTTTACCTGTAGATCTTCAAGAAAAGAGTAAATACAGACAGTGGGTGGTAAAAATGGAAACAATAAAAAGCTGTTTTGTTATATAAGAATGAAGAAACAGTCAGAGAGGATGGGTTTTTATGGCTCTTCAGCTCAGTGAGTTTTTATCTGCGTAAATTGGAAACATGAAGAAAACTCCTCCCTTCCTTCCTTCTCATGACATTTACTTTGAATAATAAATGACTTTTTATGTAATGTGGGGAATTCTATTCTTTAAAAGTATATGCTGTTTTAATGGGTTCTTATCAGTGTAATATACTTAATATATGAATATATTAAAGATATATATTATGAAACCAGGCCATTGCAATTAAGATGACTATACAGGTTACGATGTCTGCAATAATGCTATATTGGGACATTTAAAAAGGAAAAAAAAAAAAGGAAATTTATGCCTTTTTCTGTAGAAGAATCTGTGCATTAATGCATTGGTTTGAAATCCATTGAAGCCAGTGGAAAAACTCTTTTGAATTCCCTGAGAATCATAAGAAATTGAAAAATTGAGCTTTTTGTCTGATTTCACAAAATCAAGAGTACCCTCTGCTGGTGAACACTCATGCAGTGCATCTCTAGTGGCAGCACCATGCAGACAGTATAGGAGGCATCATTCGAGTAGGGTTACGTTCTTTAAATTCCTGTGCAGCTGTTACACAAAATTGTATGTTGCCGCGAGTCCTGATTAATTATTTTTATTGTGCATTCAGTGTTACTTTAATATCTGATTTGTATCCAAGGAAGAATCCAGCTGTTTTGAATGAGTAAATAGACTAGCTTAGACTGGGGAAACCTCAGGAGATGTGGTCCAGACCCTGCTTAAAGCAGCGTCAGGGCTTTGTTTGGCTGAATTCTGAACGTGCCCAAGGATGTGGCGATTTCACAGCTTCTCTGGGCGAGTTTTCTGATTTTTGACTACGCTGTAGCGACATAATTTTTCTCACATCTAATTGGAATTTTCCTTGCTGCAGCTTGTTTTTCCTGGGTGAGGAGGTCAGGTTTAGATAGATGCTTGTGTTTGCTACATTAATTCTATGTTCCTAAATTCTGGAAATGTATGCACGTTTTAATTTTAATTTCCTTTTGTAAAATCTCTTTGTCTACTTTAAAGGCCTATAGAGCTGCGATGCAGACACAGTGGAGCTGGATTCTTCAGCTCTGTCACTGTGTTGAACAGCATTTGAGAGAAAATGCTGCATATTTTGAGGTAAGAATGTGAAATGTTTTAAGTTAGGACCATAGAAAAAAGGTTCGACTGAAAGTGCTAGTTGTTCTCTCAGAGTAATTGTAGAATTGACATTTGTCATGTGCAATCATTAGATGATGAGCCATGCTCCCACAGTGTTACCACACCTGCCTTGTCTTCACTACAGTTATGTCAGTTCACAGCAGATGAAAATCTGGCCTGACATTTTTTCAGAGTGCCACAGCTGCAAGTAGAGACTCTGAGAACGATGCCATGTTCTCTCCCTGTCATACACAACTGCCGTCAATACAGCTGTTGCAGATGATGTAGAGTGGAGGGTGGTTAATGATGGCCAAGGGAGAACATATTCTAGGTGGTTTTTCCAGGACTACCCAAATAGAAATGGAACGTACAGCATTAATAATAAATGGAGCAGAGAACACTCTGACAGCAGACACGTCCAACGAAACACCTTTCTGATTATCACCCATTTACATACTCAGTTACATGCATGAGGATCGACGATTTAAGGGTTTCTCAGTTATATGCACGAGGATCGAAGATTTAAGAGTTTTTGGTTTTTAAAAAAAAAAATCTACTCTTTTTTAATATTTAAATTACAAAGATTAGTCCTTAGTGTCTTCTGGTTTGGTTGGTTGAAGAGGAAGGGGGATGATGTTGCGATGAGATGCCTTCAGACTGAGAAGGGTGAGAGCCCAAAGATAGGAAATGGACACCGGAGAAGACAAAGTTGAGTGATTTGGGCTCCTAGTGGTAGGGGGAAGAAATGGGAATTCTGGATTTGAGAAATGAGGTTTCAGGGACAGAATGGGGTGAGGATTATCACAGGACATTTCCCTTCCCAGTTGTGCTTTAACCAGGACCCTAATTTGGAGGTGCAGATGTCCATGCAGAACTGCCAAATGTGGCAGTTCACTTCCCCTCCTGCACAAAATGTTTGCTCCAGTGTGCCTGCTGAAGTTTGCAGCTAGTTTGCTACAGTTTGTAGGCTTTGTCTGTTCTTTATATATGAAAGTAATTGTAATTCCAAGGGAAGCAAGACCCACTTCAGAAAATGTTTCCATTGCAGGAACAGTAATTAACTGGAGTTCTATAACTGCTGAATTAATTTTCCATGTAGATAGTACCAAGAATAACTGGTGTTACAACATGTGCCTTCTTGAACAGTACATTTAGACATGAGATCACGAATAGTGTTGTGTGGTACAGTGGTCACTTCAAGCTACTAGAAAAGATTATTTTTAAAAAGAGAGCACTTAAAGAAAACTTCATAGTGTAGCTGTTTGTATACTTTTTAGGTTGTTTAAAAATAACCCAGATATTTATCTCAACCTAGTTTTTCAGTGATGCCAAAGAAGCCATGGAATATTTAAAGAATTTGAAAGATACCATATACCGAAAATACAGTTGTGATAGATCAAGCAGCCTTCATAGGCTGGAAGACCTTGTCCAGGAGTCTATGGTAAGGATTCAAGGATCCTATTAACGTGAGTTACAATTAAACAAGAAATGTGTAGATTATAGTTGGATATAAAATATGTGTATTAAAATTATTCCTTTGAAGTGAAGGAATACAAAAAGATTTGTTTTTTAGAACTTGTAATTAAATAATTGCATCTATCCATGTATAATGACTGTTTTTCATACCCTTAAAATACAGTTTTATTTATTTCTTCATCTTTACAATACCAGATGTTGTGGGAAAACAGTGACTTCAGAAAGGTATTTTGTTCTTGTAAAATGTGTTACTTTTAAGGAACACAGTAAAATAAGTCAGGAAAAAAAAAGCCTAACAGGATCAAAGAAGCAGCACTGTATTCTGGCCATCTCTTATGACGTGTTCTTTTCTTAACTGTTTTAGGAAGAAAAAGAACAACTCTTGCAGTATAAGAGCACAGTAGCAGGCCTTGTGGGGAGAGCAAAGGCAATAATTCAGCTGAAGCCAAGGAACCCTGACTGTATACTCAAAACATCCATCCCAATTAAAGCCATCTGTGACTATAGACAAATTGAGGTTAGAAACTTGAATTTCCTCAAATCAATTACAGACGTGAGAATTCAGCTAAAGTTTCATTAATTACCATGTTCCTGGAGAACACTAGGCTCTAAATTTCTTCCACCCTAGTAAACAAGAGCAAATCCTTGTGTTGAACATTGTTTTTGTTTTTCTGTTGCTTATTTGTTGATACCATTTGCAGAAGTGCTTTGTAAAAGTATTTTGTAATGCTTAGCTCATTAAATTATTCTGCTTTTCTGTTAATACTAGATAACTATTTACAAAGATGATGAGTGTGTATTAGCAAACAACTCCCATCGTGCTAAATGGAAGGTCATTAGCCCGAGTGGTAATGAGGCCATGGTTCCATCTGTATGCTTTACAGTTCCTCCACCAAACAAAGAAGCAATAGATACAGCCAACAGGTAGGGACAAAACAAAACTACCCATTTTCTTTTAGAATTCATTTATATGAAGCTTGGGTTAAAATAACGTCAAACTTTTTTTTCCCTTTTCATGTGTTACTTTGATCTAAAGTTGGAGTCATTTTATGTTTCAGGATTGAACAGCAATTTCAGAATGTTCTGGCCCTTTGGCACGAGTCACATGTAAACATGAAGAGTGTGGTGTCCTGGCATTACCTGACAAACGAAATTGAAGCTGTTCGAGCTGGCAATGTTGCCTCGGTATGTGCTATGTCTAGCAAGGGCCTCTTAGCCATTTGCTGGGAAGTCATAGGCTACACTTTCCAGAAATATTGTATAATCAACAATTTACAGCAATCCTCATCTTCCTTGTGGGAATAGCTGGCAGTGGCCATGCTAGTTACCACTGTGCAACGTTCTGCCTTGGTCTGAGTAGCCTTTACACAGATGCATTTGGGGAAGGAGCAGAGAGGTAGTATTATGAAAACTACCACCTGTAGCCTTATTGCGCTAATCCCTCTAGTCTCCTGTTGTCAGCAGAGGGACAGGATCTCTCGAAAGCAATTGAACAGTGACTAAATCTGAATTTTGTTCTGGAAGAGTCTACCTTTCTGCATTTATGTTGAAGGTATCTGGGGAGATTTGCTTCATTAGGCTAATGTTAATCTTCATGAAAACCCCCATTACTTCCTAATGGCTGCAACTTCTTACTAACAATGGAACAACTGTGAAGCGACATTTAGTCTTTCAAGCTGAAGGCAGCTGAACACTCGTTCCTCCATAATGCATTTTTTCATTCTTATACATGTCTGTAACTTGAAATGTTAAATAGGTAATTAGGATCAGTTTGTCAGAAATGAAGTAGTGATATAGATCAAAACACTATTCTGTCTGGCTAAAACAGTGTGTGAGATCACTGAATTACACAATGTTAGATGTATAGCTTAACACTATTTAGTATAATAGTTTATTTTACAACATGCGTGTATATCTGTCTACAAACTGTTGCAATAATATTTGTAATACCCAAACTGACATTTTCACTCCTAATTTCCCACTGTTGCTGTTGAAAAGAAGGAATCTGAGATAATTCTTGAAGTGCCCTTACTTCTGTGACTCTTGCTGGCTTCCTGTCTGTTGCTACATGGCATTAGATGGAGAAATAGTGTCTGATGTAGGATTGTCTTAACATATCCCATTACTGGCATTAAAGGTGGAAAAGGATTTTATAGTGAGTGTAAACTGTCGGCTGTTATGCTGATACCTGTCAAGTGGACTCCAGCCCAGGAGCAGCAAGCTTTCAGAACCTCGATTCTTTGACTTTACCATCTTAGTAATTGGTCAATATTGCTTTTTGATAAAAAGCATTACAGGGAACTGTGTGAGTGATGCATCATTGCTGACCATGCCTTGGGTTTATAATCTGTTGCAGATAAAGACGATGTTGCCAGGTGAACATCAGCAGGTTCTAAGTAATTTGCAGTCCCGCTTTGATGATTTTGTGGAAGATAGCCAGGAGTCCAAAATCTTTACAAGCTCCGATACAGCACAGCTGGAAAGGGAAGTTAATGTTTGCAAGCAATACTATCAAGAGCTTCTGAAATCTGCAGAAAGAGGTAAAACTTTGCTGAGAAGAGTAGAAAGATGCCATCATGAGAGAGATTGTAGTTCTTGATAAAACTTCTCTCTCTGAATACAAGCTCTAGTGAATTACCCATTTTATCATATTGATATTGTTAATGCCCCAGTTCTTCTGAACAGATAGAGAGTCGTCATTTTAACAATGTGCACAATTACATTGTACAGAAGCTCTAAGTTTTTTTAGCTTTGTATATATTAAGCTATGTAGAAATATTAATGTGTTACTTAATATACAGAGCACTACAAAAAATTTTACACCCAAGAATTTATTCTGTGTACTACAGCTCACTGTTTAGTCATGGTTCCTTGTTTTTGAATGTTGGAAATGCAACTTAATTCCTTTGTTGAGTTCATAACAGAATTAGAACTTTTTTCACACTGTTAAGGCAAGAAAAGTGTCCTAGATATTTTCCTAGCTCCACAGAATGCCTGTAGTTACTGCTCTCTTAACTCTGTTTTTAAATACAGTAAGAACAGAAAGCTTAAAATACCTGCTCTGATTTACTGTCAAGTAGCTAATGACTTAAAGAAATATGGTAGTGCAAAGCTGATTACTGCATTAGCATAGTGCACTATACTTAGGGAAAGATGTGTTGCCCTGTGCATCTGAAAGAGGATTTAAAAAAAAAAAAAAAAAAANAAAAAAAAAAAAAAAAAAAAAAAGCCTGATATCATTTGACTGAAAGAATCAGTCACTGAGTTTAGCAGTGTCTGCGTAAGGGGTGGTGCCTGTGCTTGGGATGGATGGTCAAAGATGTATGCTAATTTTTCACGTGTGAGGAGGTAATCTAATAATAGCTAAAATTTAAAGGTTCCTAAAATTTGCCTTATAGCCAAAATTCCAATGGAAACTGATGGGATTTCAGCCAGTCATGAAAAGACCTGTAGAATGGTGACTTTATAAAGTGTTTCGTAAGAAGACATGGTGGAAATGACATGATGGCTTTGTTTGCTAACATGTGCCTTGTTTCTTTCAACAGAGGAGCAGGAAGAATCGATTTACAATCTGTACATCTCCGAAGTCAGAAATATCAGACTTCAGCTGGAGACTTGTGAGGAGCGGTTAATACGGCAGATCCGAACCCCAATGGAAAGGGATGATCTACATGAAAGTGTGTTTAGGATTTCAGAGCAAGAGGTGAGCCTTTGAGAAAGGCTAGGAAAAAGAGTTTTATTTTACCTAGGAAAAGAGTTTTAAAACAAATGTATCCAGACATTTTGAGTGTAGCCAGGAAAGTTTGCGGTACACCTTGAAAAGACAAGAGTCAAAGATTAAGCTTGTGTTTGTGAGAAGAAAGACGCCAATAAATGGCGACTCTGTTAGTTTCCCTTTTATGCATGCGTTCCTTTTTAAGAATTTTTAATGGTGTCCATGTGAAACAAGCAAAGGAGAGCAGGCCTGTACTGATAATGATATGTAGAGTATACATGAGGTTGATGTAGGATAAAAGCACTGTCAATCACCTTTCATTTTACAGAAACTGAAGAAAGAACTGGATCGACTGAAGGATGACCTGGGAGTTGTCGCAGATAAATGCGAGGAATTTTTCAGTCAAGCTGCTGGTTCACCTTCAGTCCCTACTTTGCGCTCTGAACTCAATGTTGTTATTCAGAACATGAACCAAGTTTATTCCATGTCTTCCATTTACATAGATAAGTATGTAATAGGCCATCTCCCATCACACATGTTTTAGTTTACAGTTTTCTCTTCAAAATAAATTAAAGATAAAGATATTAGTATGAATAATACTGATCAAGGAAAAGGGAGTTAACATAATTTTCACATTGTATAAAGGGGTACCCTGTGGCATGAAAAGGCTGAAAAACACAAATGTGTTCAGTGTTGGTTTTGGTGGTTCAGTTAACAGGAGATTACTGTTTTTCAGATTAAAAACTGTAAATTTGGTGCTGAAGAACACCCAAGGAGCAGAATCGTTAGTAAAACTCTATGAAACTAAGTTGTGTGAAGAAGAGGCAGTAACGGCTGACAAAAACAATATTGAAAATCTGATGGGTACATTAAAGGTAAGAGTTGGCTGGTGCCTTTTCATGGGCAAATCAAAAAATAATAGGAAAATGATCTGTCTTATAACACCTGTTTTGGTTATGCTGTACTGTATAGTGTATGAAAAGTTGGCTTGTKTATTTGGAGGAAAGTCTGTGTTAGGATTGACATCTCAGAAAAAAATGACAGCTTTGGAGCATTAGGAATTGGATAGTTTGCATGCGCATTCCTGCTGTTAGGAAATGCCTTGTGGTATCTGAACTTCCAAGAGTGGCCCCTGTTAATGCAGTAAGACTTTTTTTTTTTTTTTGTCTCTTCAAAAGGTAACATATGCTTAAGGTAACATAAATATATTGTTATATAAATGTGGCCACAATAACATTCCTGCTACTGCTATGGTACACTAATCAGGGTTTCCTAGGAGGTTTGGCAGATATCTTTAAGAAAGGGTAAAATTGAAGTTCAGCATTTTTTTGTGTGCTGTATATACCTCATTTTAATGTTGCAAATGATTAGTAATGCTTATTTGTTAGATAGAATGATTGGCATCTACCTAAGGTTTTGGTTTTTTTTTTTGAAAGCTGTAATTTATAAGATAAGCATGTTAATTTGCTGTCTCTGTTTTGATGTATGTGTTGTGGGGGATGCTGTTACTTAAAATTATTCTGCGGTTCATAGCTAATTAGTTGCTTCAGACCCATTTTGGTGTCATTCCAGTGTTTGAGCAAGCAGAAGTAAAATACTCATTTAAACATTTTTCATTTATTCATTTATACATTTTACTCGTGTAAAATACTCATTTCTAAATTAGTCTCATAATTTAGGAGTTATTTACAGTTTATCATTTATCACATACTAGCAATGGAGATCTGAAGTAGATGAGAAAAGACAAGTGTTCCATGCCTTAGAGGATGAACTGCAGAAGGCAAAGATGATCAGTGATCAGATGTTTAAAATGCACAAGGAACGTGATCTTGACTTTGACTGGCATAAAGAAAAAGTTGATCAATTAGCCGAGAGGTGGCAAAACATTCATTCTCAAATTGAAAATAGGTTTGTATAACTTTTTATTATAATCTGTTCATGTTCTATGCTGTTTTTTTTTGTTTCTGAGGAAAAATTATCAGAAATGTTAAAATAGGTCAGAATAGTTTTCTGAACTGTTTGTGAAAAGTGCTAAGATCAAGGATTCACCTTTTCTGTGCTGGTGACATCGTTGTCTTACTTTTCCACAGGAAATGTCTGTGACTGTTGAGCACCAAAAGATTAACAAGATACAGAAATTTTATTTACTTACAGCTTACTGAGACACAGTAGAGATAAATTGTCTTTTTTCTTTCCAAAAAAAGCCTGCAGAAATGGCTTGCTGTCCTATGGAAATACCATCTGTTTCTCCACGTAATTAGTTCTGACAGGCTAAACTGATGAGCTGATTCATCAGTTATGATTGGATTCATGTTAACTTGCTTTTAATGACTCAAGTGCTAAGTCTGGAAGTCCTTAGCTTCCATTGACTTCTGTGATAATTTTGTTGCAATAACTTTTGGTGAAGTGCCAGTATTTTCTTCTGGTGTGCAACTGTTCTCATGCAGCCTCAATATCTAATTGAGGTGTTGCTCTAAATTCAGCCCTTCAGTATTACCGTCATGATGATATTGGAGAATGTTACTCAAATGCACATGCCTACACAGATGTACAGATACAGCAGAACACACCTACCTGTAATTCTGAAGGAGATGTCAATACGTGACATTCCTGGAAATACTTTTTCCTTCAGTCTCTATAGTTCTGTTTCCTTCCAATATAGGAAACAGAACTATAGAGACTGAAGGAAAAAATATTGACAAGTTAAGGAAGTCTGTACTATACAGCCTGAATTTATTTCCTTTAAAATCTACTTTAGTTTGTCATTATAGATAATCTGAACAAGAGCATCAAAGATAGTGCTTTTCATGTAAAACTTCACACAACAACCTTTCACATTTTTGTCCTCCTTTTTTAAGGGGCGAATACCTGTACAGGTGTAATACTGAAGTTACTCACTTGTAATTAACCAATTTAGTTGTCTGTATTTAACATTGCTAGAAGTTAAAAGGGAGATGGGCAAAAGCTGACTCATTTAAAGCTGTCTGCAGAACAGCTAGCTTTAAATCCACCTCAGATTTTTCATCATCTGGTAGCGTGACAGAATTTAAATGATAAAACAGTAGTTTTATGAGGTACCGAAGTGTCCTTATTTCTTCAGAGGGCAAACATGAACCACATGCTGTCCTCACAGGGCCATATCCTGAATAGAATATGCTGAAAAATGACTTAATACATAGTGGCTTCTAGTGTAAATAGGACAGATTGTGGTAGTTGCAGCATGTAGCTGTAAAAAAGCTGCTTTCTGCGAATGTTTGCTCTGCTGCTTCCTAACAGCTTGACACTGATGATCATTATACGAAAAGTATGTACAAATATTGGCTGCAGTTATCATGATCTTTTCTCTTTTTCATGGTTATTAGCTTTAAAACATGCTTAAGTATGAAACCTGAGCAATACTGTTTCCTTTGCTTGCTCTTTTTCAGTCTCCTTTTGGCATCTTGAGAACAACACTAATGCAATTCAAACTATTCTTTCCAAATCAGAATATAAAAAGTTGTTAAATAAGTACATTTATCCATAATCATGCGGTGTTGTGGATTAGTTGTACTTACATGATCTTTGAAGTATAAGGGTCATGAAAGAAAAATTATCAGTATTCTCATCAGTATGGAAACCACTTTCAAGAAATACACAGCACTCTTTTTTCAGGTCAAAACCATGATTTAAAAATGGACTTACCCAACAGGATCAGTTGCTTTCGCACATTAGAATATTTAAAAGCTTAGGTTTTAGTGTAACTCCTGTTGTTTTGTGGGAGGCACAGAGTAGGTGAACTGCTACTTAACCTCCAGTACAGCTCTTTCCCTTCTTGATTCACATAGGTCACATTTGAAATACTCTCACTTATAACAGAATTAATTGCTGTTGCAGAGCCCTCCCTCTTGCTTGGGGATTCCTGTGCTCATGGAGTTTCAAGCAGTTTAGCTCACTAATGAGAGATATATGCAGAATTTCTTCTGTAGTAGGATCTCTCCTGGGTGTCATTTATGACAAATGAAAAGGTTTCTTCAAGCTGGGAATCTTGATGTTTGAGAAGTTAATTTACTGTTTAGTTAGTGTTATTTTAGTATGATTATAGTGTGAGCTATAGCAAAGCTAAAGCATCCGAAGCCTTTAAAGCTGTATTTGGCTTAGTGTTGTACTTTTTATCTTTTATATTAATCTTCTCTCCTTTGGCATATCTTCTAAAATAAAATCAGGTTGCGTGACTTAGAAAGTATTAATAAATCTCTGAAGTATTACAAAGATACTTACAATTCTTTGGACACGTGGATTCAACAAGTAGAAGATACTCAGCGAAAGATTCAAGAAATTCATCCTGAAAATAGCAAAGCATTGGCTAAACAGCTGAACCAACATAAGGTATGAAAGGGATCTCATTGTAGGAAAGCACTGCTTTAATGACTGAAAAAGAATTAAAATATGTTTTGAACCCATGTCAGTCTTACTTCTTGATGGGAAGTGCTTATGTCCCTCAGCCCTTATTGTAAAATTCCAAATAATCACCAGCTTTTATGTTTTTATGTTTACAATGCAGCTAACATCGTTAATGTATCACTCACTGATTATAGCCATTTTATAGACCAAAATCTTGCAATCTGCAAGAAGAGCAAAACCTTAGAGAGTGCCTACAATTCTGGACTCTCCTTACCACGTAATTTTTTATTCATTACTGCTCTTGGTAGTTACAGATGTAAAAATATTTTCATGGGGGCAGAGCTAAACTCAACAACTCTCTCCTGCAGGAAGGAAATGCAGCTTAAATAAGAGACAGAATAACAAATTATATGCATGAAGTGGTATATTCCTGATTTTTTTTAAGTTCACTTACCAGCTATTAAACCTGGCAGGTTTTTTTCACTACCTCCATAAGCCTGACAAAGCCAGGACATGGGCTTGAGCATGTACTTACCTGAATACACACAGAAATTAGCGTATTATGTAAATTTCATGATGTTAGATAAAGTAGAAATGCTAATAATAATGATAGTAATAAAAATAACTTGCTCAGATGAAGATGTAGATTCATCTTTTACAGATGCTGGTTTCTGAGATTGAAATGAAACAAAGCAAAATAGATGAATGTCAGAAGTATTCAGAACAATACTCTGCTGCTGTGAAGGTAATAAATAACATTATACTTAGAATCCTTTTTTTTAGTGTCAGTATCATGTGGAATGCTGATAATTTTGTGTATTTTCTCTTTTTACAGGACTATGAGTTGCAGACTATGACCTACAGAGCTATGGTTGACTCCCAACAAAAATCTCCAGTGAAACGGCGAAGAATGCAAAGCTCATCAGACTTCATTATTCAAGAGGTAAATGGATTTCTTACGACAGGAAAATGTGATTTTCTGAGTCTTTGCTTAAAACAGAGTAAAATCAAGAATGGGTTTTAGGATTTATTAATGATGAAATAGGGTAACCCAAGCAAGATTTCCCCCCCCCCCCCGTAGATTTATGGTGTGATAAATATCCTATTGATCATTATGCAGTATTTAGATAACGAGACGGTATATTGCTGTTGATGAACAAAAATCCCCCAAATTATAAAAAACTATATGAGAAATGTACCTCGGTAAAACTGTTTAGAACTACCTCTGGGCTGGATCTTGATCACAGTAAACAGGGAGAGCTTTCATCTTTGCTATGGTAAAACTTACCAGATCTGGACACTTTGACAGATTCCAAGGCAAATCGGCCTCATTTGGGTGGGAAAGAGAAATCTGTCTCCCTGCTAACTGTTAGAGAGAGGAATAGTGGCCAGCACTGCTTGTCCCTCTTATAACCTGTTCTTACAGGGGGGAAGAATCAAGTGACTGTGAAGTCAAAACATTGTCATCTGTTTCTTCTCCTTACGGATCTCCTCATAGATCCTTAGGATTTATTTGTGCAAGTGCACCCTGCTGATGGCATTCAACTTTGGAATCAAAATTAGGACTTTGGATTCCACAATCAGGATTTTGGAATCAAAATTGGGATAGGTTCTAGAGTAGTGTTTATCACTTCTTTGAAGGTTAATGGGAGCGTTTCCCTCTCTCCCCCCACCCCCCTTTGTTTCTCTGCAGTTCATGGATTTACGGACTCGTTACACTGCCTTAGTGACCTTGATGACCCAATACATTAAGTTTGCAGGTGACTCTTTGAAAAGACTGGAAGAGGAAGAGGTAGGTCTTCCCATGGCAGCCAACCAAGCAAAAAGAACAGCTAGGCAAACAAAGAGCAATATACCTGTTGGAATTATTCACAAAGCAGCAGATATGAAAGACTAAAATTCCTTATATACTGCACTTTATACAGGAATGTAGGAGTGTTAAATTACAGCATTATCATTCAGATAAGCAAAATCCTATACCATCTGTACATTTTACCAGTTCTTCCAGCTAGAAGATATGATCCATAGAAGGATCATATGATTCACTAAATTCTGATGGAGATGTAGTTACATACAGTACATTTTAATACTTTAATATTTTAGGGCTTGATCTTCTGGATAAATGCAGACATTAAGATGAGGGCAAACTTAGTGTGCGTGAACCGCTGATATCCTATGTAGGCCTTAATATTCCATAGTATGCATTCTGGTCCACTTAACAACATCTAAGGGAGTTCTTTAAACAGGGAGATGCGATGCCTTCTTAATTAATATCTTAAGTTTCTTTGACACATTTAGATTTTTTTTTTTTCCCTTCTACCTTTCTTCTGTATTGATTCCTTGGGGTCAAACAGAGTTTTATTTATGCTTAGCGTTGAATCTTATTAAGAAGAGTAGGTTACTGAAATTGAGCAGACAAATTACTCAAAATATATGTTTTCTGCAGAATCAACCTTCCAAATAATTGAGAAAAAAAAACTTTTAAATTCTTCACTTTCTTTGGAAATGTTTTGCTCTGAAAGAGATTATCATTCTTTAAGGACTACAGTGTTTTAGTATAATCTATACAGTGCATATCTCTAAAATAATGCCCATATTAAATGTAGTCCTGTAATTAATTGTGCTCATATTAAATGTAGTCCTATATAAATTACATAAAATTGGAAACAGTCTCATGAGGGTATAAATTTTAATGTTGTTATCACAGAAAAAAATCAAGAGTTCTTAAACGAGTGTTTTGTAATTCTGTTGCTGCCTTTGTCTTTATTGGCTTTTCTTGCTATTGAATACCTCTGGACAAACTGTAACACTAACAGCATGTATCTTTGTGCGTCATGAAGTGGTGGAGCATAGGGATGGAAATAGATGATGTTTGTTAATCAGTAGCCATTATAACTGAGGATTTAGTATGACTAATAATGCTAACGGTATCAAGGATAAAAAGTGAAACAAAGAACAAGAATTGAAATGAGGATCAAGAAACCTGTGAATGCTGATAGGCTTCACGTTCTTCAAGAGCAAATGGAATCTTTTAAACTCTTGAGTTTCAGTCTGCTCTGAATCTCCAGGACTGCTTTTTTGGAAATCAAACACCCCCCATCTTCCATCCTCCTCCACCTTCCAGCAGCCTTCTAAATCTTTGATAGCTTCTTTGAAGATAACCTAAGTAGCTGTCCAGTCTAAAAGTGATTTGATGGGTTTTTTCTTTGTAATCAGGGTAGCAAATGAGAAAATKAATAATCCTTTTCAAAGGAAGAATGATAATTTTTTTCTTCCGGGATCAGACCTCTGAAGTCTGTGATTGTTCCAAGATTTTCTTCCATGCCAGTCTTTCTTCCTAACTCTCAGTAATGTCATTAAGAATGCACAGAATAAGGAAAAAAATAAGATGCTTTCCATGATATCTCAGTTTAATCCATGTGCTGTCATGCTCAGAGCTTACCAGAGGAGAGTGAACTCCAGCAACCTGTGAAGTCAGTTGAAGTCTTTCAACGTTTGGGATGTAATGAAGCTGTTGAATTCAGAGAGGAAAACACACCTAATGAAAGCACGATGGATGTGGATAACTCTTCCAATAAACCTAAACACACAGAAAATAAATTGGAAATTGACAGAAGAAAATTAGATGTAGACAGATATGATAAAATCAAAACTGATAGAACATTAAAGCAATTTTTAAATTTCAGTGGTCCAGAAAGTAGCATTAGTGGCAACAGAGAAAATAAGCTACATACAGAGCAAGAGAATTTAATGGGTTTTGGTAATCAAAGTAAAGAAGAAAAAAATGGTAGAAAAGATCGTTTTGTTTCAGCTGAGATCTGTGTGTGTGTGAATAATGATCCTGGTGAAATGTTAAATAAGCAAATTGTTAATGGAGAGAGACAGAAAACAGAGGGAGTATCAAAGAAGTTGCCTGAAGTGGAAATGACACACAAAACCACAGGAAAAAATTGTTCAAGAAAGGCAGGGAGTGATGTTCCAACAAAGGAAGAATGTGAGATGCAATCAGAAACTAATTTTGAGCTAACAACGAAGAAAGATGAAGTTACTCCGAAAACTGGAAAGCATGCCCTGGATATCAGCCCTTACGAGCAGCAACGTTTTTCACCAAGGACTCATTTTGAATGTCAGCGTAAAGAACATTGCTTTACAGAAGGTAATAGCCATAATACTTTAAACTCTGAAGACAGAGAGTTTCAAGTGTGTGGTGAAAAAGGTGACTCTCTTTCAGGTGTAGGGGATGCAACGCCTTTAGAGAAAGTTGCATCCTTTTTCAGAGAGCTGGCAGCACACAATGGAGGTGAAAAAACAAAGTTAAATTTGCAATCTGTGAGCAATCCAGGCGTTTCTGGTAGTGTTAAAAGGGACAGAAACAAACTGCACAGAGCATCTCTGGATAAAAGTTACTTCACAGCAGAAAACGAAATCCTAGAAAAAACAAATTTAAATCCAAATGAAGCCAAGAGTACAAAGCAAGAAATTTTGGCTGTTTCTTCAGGAAATATTTCAGAGAATCAGTATGCAGCAAAAGTCTCTGAATCTTATCCATTAGATTTTGAAGTGTCACCAGTGCAGAGTAATCCAATTTTAGGTACAGAATTATTAAGAAATGCTGGTGATTTAAATGCAAATGTAGCCCCCTCAGAAATTATATCCGGAGGAGAGGATTATTTTCCATTATCAGAACATGGATTAGCAAAAAAGCTTTTGAGTCATGATGAGAACGTAAGTGAGAAGAAAATATCACAGGGTAAAATTTGTGGTTTGGACAACATAAATATAAGTGGGAAGAAGTGGAGTGGAGAAGACAAATTAGAACAGGGTCAGAAATGTAAAGATTTATTGCTAGTTGCAGAAATGGACAGTAGAGATAAGGGTCATAGCACAAAGGTACCTGGAAAAAACACTGAACTCCAGAAAACATTCTGTGAAAAAACAGGGGAAAAAGCCTCACTTGAAAAAAAAGAAAAGAAAAGAAAAAGAAACGATAATGAAGAGAAAAGGAGCACAACTATTATTAAGGTACCAGAGTTTTTATGCAATACAAACGAAACAGTTAATTTAAGAATGATTCTAAACCAATCTAAATCAACATTTGAATCTCAAAATATGTCAAGGTCAAGTGATTTAAGGTTGATTGAACATAATTTAAGCAGTGAATATACTAATGATATTCATTTCTTTGCATTTTGAGATGCTTACATTTTTTAAGTTCTTATACATTTATTTTTGTTTATTTTGTATTACTATCTAATTACCATCCTTTTCTCCACCCAGCTGATGCTCAGCCATGTTGATTAGAAATAATGAAAGCTAACAAGATATAGTTTGTGACTGTATCTGTATTTTTAGTTCTTCTTTTTCAAGCATAATACATTAGATTTTGTGTCTATGGGGGCATAAAAGGAGATCTGATAAGAAACCAATTTAAATGTTTTGTATCCGTTAGGGTCTGTTCAAAATTGTGACGTGGGAAATATGGAGAGGAACTGAAGAAGCTGCCTTTGCATTAGCCTTTTAGGAAATAAGTTTCATATATCATATGAAAAATCAAGTAAATCTGGTAAATTTGAACTAAACCAACTTTTTGTTTATTTGAAAATGTTGCTATAATTACCCTTCATGCCATGTTTGTATGATCATAGGAATTTAGGTGTGTTCTTACCTCATGTTAGCTCACATTTGGTAACTAACGCCATGATAGTGTTAATGAAGACGAGGTACGTATGGTTTCAACCATATTATTACTGGTGAATACACATCTTGCTTATAAGAGTTTCCCTTGATCTGCCAACATACAGAGACTACTAGCTGACTGGTTTTCGCTAGGATTTTCCTAATTACCATGTTTATGCTTCTAACTATGTCTATACTGCAGAGCAGCTGTGCTCTTACCAGTCCCCCAGCTGAGCCAGTTGGAGGCATTGGGACTGTGGAGCACACTACGGAGCATAGATGTACTGGGGTTTAGATACTTCTCTTCCTGGAGCTGATGCATCTTGGCTTTACCTCTAGATACTGTTTCTTTTCTTGGAGGGGATTTCCAAACTTCTCTTGTGTTATTTGTGCTTGCAAGCATAAAATCCTTTTTCCAATTCCTACTGAACTGATCCAGAAATGGTAGGCCACTTTCTCCTCGGGAATTCTTGCACATAGTGTTTGGCTCACTGTTTGCTCTACCTATTTGTTTGGAGAAAAAGCGTACGCAAGCTGTTGTTTGACGCTGCTTACCGCTAAGAGGCATCTGACTGAAGTGAGAGGCTTCAGGACTTCTTCGCTTTGTGGATGTCTTTATGAAGGGTTTCATATTTGGCTAGTGGTAACTTCCTGAAGCTTACTGTATCAAGAGAAGGTGATGGTGGTGGGAACTGCTCGTCCTACTTTCTGGACGTACCATATATATATATGAGTAAGTATTTTCCACTCTGCTTTTCAAAGAGCCTAACATGTTTCATATGCTGTATTACAAAAAGTACATTCCAACTTATCTCGTTCTTCTACAGATTTTAAAGAATAAGGAAGCATCAGTGCGTGAGGCGTATTCAGATCTAGTGGCACAGCAAAACAGCACAATTGATGAGAACAGAAAACTCACGGGAAAGGTAAAAACACTTGAGGAGATGTTGGAGGATATGAAGAAACAAAAATTCCAAGTGGAACAGGAGCTCCCTAAATTGAGGGAAGCTGCAGAAAAAGAGCGGAAGAAGCAGCAAAAGGACATGGAAGAGATCTGTCTTCAGAAGACCAAGGCTGAGCAAGAAGCAAAGCAGTGTCGTATAGATCTAGAGAGCATTGAGAAAGAGAAGGCAGTTGCAGAGCAGGAGTTGGAGTGTGTAAGGCAGCTCATTTTTCAGGCAGAGACTCAAAGAAGTATAATGGAAGAAAACCTCCGTGCTTTTCGAAATCAAATAGAAGAAAGCACCTTTACCAGAAGGAACCTTGAAGAGCATCTAAGAAGAAAAGATACTAATCTTCATGATTTAGAGCAACAAAAAAAAACCTTAATGCAGGAGCTGAAGAAAAAAACAGAAGGAGAGGAGAAACTTATGAAACTGATAAAGCAAATGGAACAAGATCTTGAATTTAAAGGGGATCTATCAGAAATAAAGCTTCAAGAAAAAGAGAAAACTGAAGCCAGAAGGAAGATTGTTGAAGGCAGGTACTCTGTAACTAGAGAAACTTCCCTGCCAACTTTCATGGCTGGGCAAGGCAGCCAGTGTAGGACTGATTCTGAAATTACAAGTTTCCAGAAGAAACAAGAAGGCAAAAAAGTAGAAGAGCTTAAACAGAAGATAGATGAGCTAATCCTTGCTAACAAAAAAGCTGATAAAACTATTAAAGACCTGAAATACGAACTGAATGAAATTGAGCTTCAGAAATCATCAACAGAAGAAAAGTCTCGTTTATTAAAAGAAAAACTAGATAAAGTCAATAGTGAACTTAAATGCCTAAAAATTAAGTTGGAGGAAAAAGACCAAGTAGAGCAGGGATATTTGCAACAGTTGAAAGAGCTGGACAAACAGCTACATAGAACCACAGGTAAAGCTGAAGAGGTGATGCAAGAAGCTATAGATCTAAAGAAAATTAAGATGAACTATCAGGAGGAGCTGAAATCTGTTCAGCAAGAAAAGATGCAGCTAAAAAGAGAAGTAGAGGAATTAACTAGATCACAGACAAAAACTGAAATCACTATCAAACATTTAAATTCACAAATCAGTTCTCTTCAAAAAGAGAAGCTGGCAGCTGAACACAGAACACAGTCATGCAAAGGAGAAGCAAATACTCTTCAAGACCAATATAAGAAAATTCAAGAACAGTTGCTTCAAAAAACAAAAGTAGAGAAAGAAAACCAGCAGGAAATTCAGATGCTGAAGAATGAATTAGCCAAAAGTAATCAGGTGTCAGAAACATTGAAACGAAAGATAGAGGACCTTAATAAATGGAATACTGAAACAAAACTACTGATGAAGCAAATTCAGTCTGAATCAGAGAAGATGACTTTGGAAAAACAAAGTATTCAGAGGAAAAATGATGCATTAAAAGCCCTAGCAGATGGTTTCAAAGAGCAACTGCGTACAACAAATGAACAATTGCACAAGCAAACAATAATTGAGCAAGAATTCATATGTAAAATCAAAAGCCTAGAAGTTGATCTAGCAAAAACAAAAGACTTGGCTAGTGAATATAAACAAAAATGTGATAAACAAAGTGCTTCCACCCTAACCATTGACCGTGAAGTTAAAAATCTGAATGCCCAAATGAATGCTCTAACTATGGAAAAGAGAGTGAATGAGCAGAAGATACAACTACAACAAGCTCATATACAAGAGCTAAGTAGTAAATTAAAAAAATTACAGGATGAACTCCATCAGAAGACTCTGGATGAACAAATGGCACGCACGAAGATGATTCTGTTTCAGGAAGAATCCATTAAGTTTAAACACTCTGCAGAGGAATTTAGGAAAAAAGTTGAAAAATTACTGGAATCCCATAGCATCACAGAAAAGGACATTTCTGGCATAAAACTAGAATGTGTTGCTCTTCAGCAGGAAAAGCATATGGCTGAGGAAAACATCATGTTGTACAAGATGCAAATGGAAGATCTGCAAGAAAGGCTTAAAAAATGTCATGAACAACTACAGCAAGGGAAGCAGGCTGAAATGGACTATCACCAGAAGTGCAGGAAACTTGAGGAAGAATTGGAAGTGCAGAAGCGCACGGTTGAGAGCTTGAAACAGAAGATGGACCTGCAGGTGAAGGAGAGTGAACAGGGGTTTCTTTTGTTTCAGAATGAAGTTCAGCAAAATAATAAACTCCAAGATTCTGGATTTAAATTGAGCTGTGAGAGAAGAGGGAATGATTTCGACTACCTGAGTGACACCACAGCCAGAGAATTTGAACAGCTTCCTCCACATGGAAAACCTAGCTCACCTTTGTTAAGGCAGAAACAGGAGAGATCAGGTTTTAGATCTGATCAAATAGAACAAAATACATTATATGTGAGTGCTGATGATACGATACCGAGAGAGGTGCAGTTCCAGATGTCAAGAATAAACCAATCACTAGAAGAAGATGCAAGCCCACAATCTTTTACAGAGTTTGTTTCTCAAACGAGTACGCAGTTCCAGATAACTTTTGATAAAGCAAGCCAAATCCCTGGAACATCTGAAAGGGACAAATTGAGAAACAGGAACCTACACAGTTCCAGACAAACCATTAGACATGGGGAAGACATGAAACATGAATTAGGAGTGGTAAAACTGCATCCCTTGGAGGTACACACTACGTTTTGTGATGGTTTGCCTTCCTAGCGCTGGTTTTTAGTATTCTATTTTTTTGTTTGTTTTTAGTTATGCTTTATCACTGTTCTGTATTCTCTCTAATGTTTCTTATGTTCTTACCTTGGTGAAGGGAACCCCTTCATTCTTACATGACACAAAAAAATTTTAATTAGACCTTTGTAGCAGGTTTGTTAATATCCAAGAAACACATTATTTTAAAAGTTTGTATTGGAAATAGGAATTCACATATACCATTGTATGATTATTGGTCAAAATAAGCTTTGATTAACAGCACTAAGTTCATATAGTAACAAACAAGAGTTATTGTTGCTTAGTCTAGTCACATTCCTGTTACTGAATAAATATTTGAAATGGCAAATGCATTTTAAAACTCTAGCTTATATTTCTCTGCTCTTCAATGCTAGTAGCAGTTCTCCTTTCTGACTTGCATTCAAGTTCTCCCTTTTGTTTCTCTGGTGGTGGATTTAGGAGTGAATTACGTACAGCATAGTTCTGCAGATGTATTTCTCACTGTGTCAAAAAATTCCTATTTACAGATAGTGAAGAACAAGCAGTATGACATGCATGTTGAAGTCACAACATTAAACCAAGAAAATGACAAGACTTTTGGTACTGAAGAGAGAATGTTTGAGGCATACAAAACATCTGAAGGGTTTAGGAGAGAAGACTTTGCAAAGATGAGCTCCTTCTTAGGGGAAGAGATTTTGAAAACTGTTGATGATGCTACTCAGTTGGAATATTTTACAGAGGAATACGATGATATTAAATTTCAAGGTCTCCGACATGATGTAACTGCCAGACAGTTGACCGAAGTTAAACTTTTAGACAGGCTCACAGTTGAGCAGCTCCGTTCAGGGCAGAAAACTATTGATGAGGTTCAGAAAAGTCTTGAAAAATTTTTAACTAAACCTACAGCTATAGCTGGGCTGTACCTTGAATCCAGCAAAGAGATACTCTCTTTTGCTTTAGCAGCAAAGAGAAGAATCGTAGGAAGAGCATTGGCATTAGCATTTTTAGAGGCCCAAGCAGCTACTGGTTTCATCATTGATCCCACAACAGGTGAGAAATTCCCTGTTGATGATGCAGTTGTTAGAGGGCTTGCAGAAGATGAATTCAAGAGTAGACTGCTTGAGGCAGAGAAAGCTGTTTTGGGCTATTGCTGTTCTGGGAAAGTGATCTCTGTGTATCAGGCTATGGAAGCTCGACTCTTAGAAAGGCAAAAAGGTAAAAATATCCTTGAGGCTCAAATTGCAAGTGGGGGGGTCATTGATCCTGTAAGAAGTGTTCGTGTACCTCCAGAAACTGCCGTGCAGCTTGGCTTGCTTAATAACACAATTTTAAAATTTTTGCATGAACCTTCTAGTAATGCAAAATGTTTTCACAATCCAAATAACCGGAAAGCTATGTACTACTGTGATTTGCTGAAAATGTGTTTGTTCAGTGTAAGCAGTAAATGCTTTCTGCTTCCAGTTGGTGAAAGGAAAATAAGCAGCCCATCAGCAGAGAAAAGTCATAAAATTTCTGTAGTAGACATCGAAACAGGAGCTGAAATGACTTCATATGAGGCTTATCAAAAAAATTGTGTTGATAAAGCTACGTATCTTGAGCTTTCCAAACAGGAATTTGATTGGAAGGAGTCTACATGTTTTGACTCTGATGGGAATTCTTTTCTTTTGCTTACAGATCTTAAAACTGGTGTACAGTTTAATATCGAGGAGACCTTAAATCAGGGTAGAATTGGCAGAGTGTTAGTCAATAAATATAAGGAGGGTTTAATCACAGCTAATGAGTTTGGTGATATTTTGGTTAGCAGTTCACAGCCAAATAAAGATTTTAACAGCCCTATTGCAGGGTTCTGGGTTTCTGAAACCAACGAAAGAATTCCAGTTTTAAAAGCCTCACGCAAAAACTTGGTAGATAGAGTTACTGCCCTCCGGTGTCTTGAAGCTCAGATTAGTACAGGAGGCATAATTGATCCATTTACTGGGAAAAAGTACAGTGTTTCAGAAGCTTTGCAAAGGGAGTTAATTGATGATGGTTGTGCCAAGCAAATCCAGCAGTGTGAACTGATCTTTACGGGGATCATTCACCCTGTAAGGAACACAGTTATGTCAGCTGTTGAAGCTATGCACATAAATGCCATAGACAAAGAAATGCGCATGCGCTGCCTGCAGTATCAGTATTTGACTGGTGGGTTGATAGATCCAAAGTCTCATTCCAGATTAACAATGGAAGATGCAATTAAGAATGGTGTTATTGATGCTGTCACAGCTACAAAGATGAAAGATGAAAAATTGTATGTTAAAGTTTTAACATGCCCCAAAACAAAGAAGAAGTTAACCTATAAAGAAGCTTTAGAGACAGCTGTTTTTGATTGCCACACTGGGCTGCGATTGTTAGAAGCAGCTCAGCCCATGAAAACAGGGATTTCCAGGCTTTACTATAATTCGTAATGGAACAAATGTATTAGTGCTCATTTTGGGGCCTGCTTTAAAACCCATTCAAGTCGAGGAAAAGATCTATGATGGCCTTTATGGAAAATTATAAATGGTGTTTTCTAACGTAATCATGAGTTGCTGTAAAACTAATTAGTACAAATCACTAATTAGTATAAACCACTAAAACTGGAATTAGATATTACTTGTTACAAAGTTGAAATTTATAGATAAACTTAGGCAGATTCATAATTCCAAAATGCAGACTGTGTGTTCAGTCTTTACCTGAAGGCCTTGTCTGACATTATCTACATGTAGGTAGTGTAAATCAGAAGTTATACTGAGGTTGGTGAAGTTAACATTAGTGCAAAATGGGTAGGTTTAGGTGAGACAAGAATCAGATTCTTACATTAATAATTGAAAGGGATTGCCCATTTTGCAAATGAAGACAGTGCAGTGTTTCATGTGACCTGATACTTAATTTAATATTACAAATCAGTTTGCAGATACCATTTATTTTACAAAAGTGGCAATAAAGTATACAAGGGTTAAATCTGCAGTCCAGTAAACACGTATGTGTAAGTAATTTTTCTCACACTGGTATTTCATTAATTTTAATGGGCTACTCATATCCCAGTTTTTTGTCTCACTTCAGGTAACTTTTTTATTTTTTTTAGAATTGTTTTCATGCTCTAATAGGAAAATGAATTATAATTACATATCAAATTAAAAAAAATTCCATTGAAATAAAATGTCTTCATTTTTACTTGTGATACATGGAAGGGCTTAAGCRTGTATTCTAAGTATTGATAAATTTCAAACTACTAACAGATTGTACTACTATAAAAAGAAATATATTTTCCTGTGCAGAAAAAGGTGAAATGTCTCAGTATTTTATTGTTCTTGTTTCTGTAGACATAAAAGCAATGTATTCTTCCTAATTGTAATTTAGTAATCCATGCGCATAGATTGCAAAATACTGATATCCTATGCTGGCTGTACATATCCACACCTGAGGGTAATGCAAAGGCAGCAATTCAAAGATACTTTATAAGCAAATGTTGTTTAGATTTTATCTGCTGAGTATGGCTGGGAAGCTATGCTTTTTCTTACATCAATCATTTTATAGTGAATGTACATGTGTATGAATAAGCACTGTAATCATAATTACAAATCATTCGAGGAATTATTTTGTTAATGCCTATAATTGTGTGGCATTTTTGTTCCTACATCAAAGTGTCATAATAATGCATATGGTGATAAATAAAAAGAAATCACTTTATGTTTATGTGGTAATACTGCCATTGTGGTAGAATTGTGTTTCTAGGGACGTTAATGTTAAATATGCCAACAATTTACATTTACATGTTTTTTACAATTCGCGGTGCTCATCAGAAGTCAATGGAAGAAGAAAAGAAGGAACATGTTGAGAAAGCTGAGGATTTACTGAAATGGGTGTCAAACCTCAGCAAGACACTCAGCAAAGAAGAAGGAGAAAAGGCTGAAAAGACAGATTTACCTAAGCAGCAGGTACACAGATGTCTTTTGGTAAAATACACTTCCTCTTTTTAGCTTTCTGTGTTGATTAAAATGAGAAAATATTCCATAAATACTTGTTTTCTCCGTATCACCATCCACATTTTACTAAAGATGTAATTTCACATTTGGTTGGGAGTGGAGGGTGGGGTAAATGAACACCAATGTTTAGGGACACAAAGTTGTTACTCAGGAGGAAGTGCAAGCTGCTTTTTACAGGCCTGGCGTGTCACGTATTCTGATGCTGCAAAATGTCAGTTTAGAGAAACTAGACCCTGCAGACCATAACTCAGCCTTTGTAGAGGGACAGTGCATCCTGGCAGGACAGCACTTTGTAGGTCTGCCCCCTTGTCCTGAAATAGTTCAGTGAATAAGTCTGGTAACTTCTACCCTGGCACCAGGAAGGAGAGAGTTGGCAGGAGGGGCCTGAGGGCCAGGTTTCTTTTTATTTGCTTTTAAAAAGTTGTTTTGAGGGGTCCTCTTACGGGATAGTCAAAACTGCTGTCTTAGGGAATACAGCAGGTGTTGACTGAGCCCTCTTTATTATCACACTAGTCCACAGACTGCTGCAGTGGCCCATCATGCCACCTTTGTATTTAACAAGTACGTTGTCGTTGTGTACAGTTGTAACTCTGACCATAAATTGCCACCTGTGAAGTTTCCTATCATTTCTAACAGCTCCCCTGCTAGGCTTGTCCCACAGAATAGCTTAGTGACACCTAAAAAGATTTCAGTAGGTGAAGGTCTGCCTGCTCACTGAGCAGCAGAGAGACAGAGCAGTATCTTTTCCACATCCCTCGGTACAGGGCTGGATGTGTGGTCGTGCAAACGTGATTTTGGCCCTCCTGGCAGCCTGTTCCTGCGTTTTTATTTTGGTCACGCATGCTGGTGCCGGTTAGAGCCACTGGAGCAGCATGTGCATAAATCAAGCTTGCTGTTGGGCAGTTGGCAGTTGTGCAGTCCCGATGGCCACTGGTCGCAGTGCGCTGCTTGTTCTTAGAGGACCAGTATTAGTTCTCTTACTGGGTTTGTCCCTATATCTATAGGAGGAAGTAAGCTTGTATTGATTTGAGCATATTGATTGGTAAATCACTAATAGTTAGGATCAGGATTTGCAAAAACATTCAACGCTGGTCTTTTTCTGCCGTTGTTAATGACAACAGTGCAAACCTTTGTCAGCGTTGGGCCAGCGCTCAACTCCTTAGAGCATCTCAGCTTACCATGGCAACTATGGCTGGCATCTTCCCCGTCCAGCCTGAGCCCTCAGTGAGTAACCTGTGAGTTAGCTGCCCTGGCTTCCTCCAGCCTGTGGGAGATGGGCGTTTGCCAAGCATGTTTCCTTCGCTTGTGAAATGGCCCGGTGATGTAGTGTCACCTTCCAGAGGTGCCTGCTTTTGTGTCTCCTCTGAGTAGCACCGGCACTTTGACAAGTTTTGTAGAAACATGTAGACTAGTGATTTGATAGCTGATGTTAGCTGAAATACATTTCACGCAGTGGTTTGGGGTTGCTGTGGGATGTAGCCGCAGAGTGGGTGGAGAAGCTGGTGCCAATAGTGACACGGCACACACAGCAGCCGCAGGCGATGCCAGTTCCCTGAGCAAAGTGGAGCTCATGACCCCACCTGCTACCTCAGCCTGCTCACGTCGCCTTCTTGTGTAGTGCATACAGTGCTTGCTCTCTCGGTTTCTGTCCAAGCAGCACAAGTGGGATTGTGGCTTGCTGGTGGTGATTGCAAAGGGATACTCTGTTCAAGACTGTGTTCAGCCCTTCGATGCATTGTGCACAGGGACAGAATTGGCTGTGTCCAGACCCAGGTGAATGCAGGGCCCGAGCACCTTGCTAGAGTTCTCTTAGCACCGACATTGAACATATCTTGGGCTTGCTAATGAAGTCCTAGACTCCCCTTTGATACTTTGCCTTTATTTATCCAAAATGAGTGCTTTTCTCTGAAGAGACTGCAGGCAATTTCTCAGAAAAGTTAAAAAATTAAATTCTCGCAAGTTCCTCTGCCAGAACAAGAGCTTTAGTGGAGATGACACAGAAATGATAGGGAGAATATTAATAAGTAATTCATTTTTTCCAAGTGTCTGATATCACATTTGTCTCCATCATTGAATTTCATGAAGATTTGCAGCCTTCTGGTATGTTTTTTCAAACAGTTGTTATCTCTCATCTTGGTGAGCAACTTCTTGAACATGACCATTATACACATAACTTTATAAAGCTGCTTTAAACTGTGCCAACTATAATGTGGTTTTAAATGATTGGTTAATTTTCAAACAATAACATTTTAAAATAAATTCTCTGTGTCTCGCCCAATAGTTTTCTAATACAAACAGCTTATTTAACCAAAAGGCATAGCACAACGAGTCATCCATATATAAATGCTACAATTCTATAGTAAATAATATTGCTCTAAGAATAGCAGGTATTTAAAGAAAAAAATCAAGTTCTTATACTGTTGGGTTTAGTCCCAGATAGAAATACTAGGTTGTTTGTTTGTTTTTCTTTTTGTATATGTGCATAGTTAAGTCTTGAAAGCAAATTTTTTATTTTTCAGATTTCTCTGGATGAAATGTCAACCAAGAAAGAACAAATAGCTGAAGCTCTGCAGACTACTCAGTCATTTTTAGCTAAGCACAGTGACAAGTATGCCATTTTTTATTTTTGAAATAATGTAAATTAATGGAATCGGTACATACTGTTTGCTTAAAAAGAAATCATATCCTCATCATACAGTTCCAATTACATTTCACGTATAAATGTGTCAGTTTTTTTCTTTAATTTTATAATTTTGTCTTCCCATTTGGGGAAGCTTGATGCAGTTTTGTTTATTTCAAGAATTTGGCTAGGTTTATATACATCTGGTCAGCTTAAAAAACATTAGATAGTAATTTTCATTTGAAGTCAAAATAATTAACAAATCAGTAGTAAATTAGTACTTGAACTGTATGTCACAAGTTTGTTTCATCTGTGCCTGAAATCAGACTGTTTAAGATATTAAATTGCTGAGATATCTCATGACTCCTTGCTAGCTATGTTACCTGTCTTGACTAGTAATCAGCAAAGGCACATGCAGATGTTAAATGCTTTAGTGATAATTCAACATAAATTCTAGATGAATGTAGCTTCTTTTCCTGAATGACTACAAGCAGATTGTAGCTTTCTTGAACATCCTCATAATTAGGCTATATTTTTTTCAGACTACTTTTACCTATTCCCCCCCCCCCCCTTTTTTAACTAAAGGTAAGCAGATCACTCCCTGCAGGTTACAAATTACTCACAGATCTCCTTCTTCCATTTTTCTTTTTTTCTTAATAGAATGACAGATGAAGAGAGAAATGAAATGGAAAAGCAAGTCAGATCCCTCCAGGAGAGCTACAGCTTGTTATCCAATGAAGCTTTGAAGCAGCTGCAGGAATCACAGTATCTGGGTGATGAAAAGATAGAAGAAAAGGTAACAAGATTGAAACTTACATTTCAGTCTCTTTTGAGATTTACTGCATGGTTTTGGAACTACACGTGATCAGTAAAAGAAGAAGCTGCAATTAACAGTGTGTAAAGGAACKTGAGATTTAATTGACTGAAGGTTTTGTGTATTTGCTATGGAATACTGTGTGTGACCGTACCTGTRCATATGAACATTCTGCTCATCCGATTTTTTTGTGAAGAGTCTTAATAATGTGTGCCTTGCATGAAGAAAGATAAACAAATGTTCACCTCTCAACTCTTCTCTTAAAAGCCATTCTTTGACTGCTAGATAAGTCTGTATTTCTGCTGCAAAAATGACACCATAAAGTAACATGTTAATCTCTCCCATATATCACTCAGAAATGTCCTAGACAAGAACTACTTTCATTTTTTCGTAAAACTTACCTGGATATGAAAATGGGAGCACATAACGTGATTAGCTCTGAGACACTACAAATACATTTGTTAATGGATCTTAATCTTAAATACGGAATTCCCGAAAATTATGTTGCAAATGAGTGTTCTCATATACACATAGAGGCAGTGTCTGTGTAATTAGTTCAAATAATGTTGCCAAACTGACTTCATGCTTTCCATGCAAACTAAATGCAATATTTGGTGCTAGAGTATCTGATTCCATATTGTTGAGTGTATATACAGAATGCTGTATGCTGTAAACATGAATAGCATGGTTGTTTTGAATCACATACTGTTCCCGAATATTCTAACCTTTCCAGACATTTAGAGCATGAGAATTTGCCTTTCAGGTATATGTTCTATTTGCTCACTCTGCAATCATTTCTTCTACTGTCTTTCACTAACCCTATTTATGTATGCAAAGCATAGGTTTTCAATTCACAGATGCATGTTGATTTTAAATCTTTTATCACATCGTGTGCTGTTCAATGACTGACATAGATCATTTGTGCATTTGAGCTGCTAACATTCACAAGCATTCCTCCAGGCCTGGTAAGTACATCTTTTTATGCTTATCACGCATTCAAAATCAAAAGAAAATTTAAAATACGCAGTCTGAAAATAGTGACAGCTTTTCTTTTATATTCCTTTTTAGGTGAATAAAGTCATTGCTGGTGTCATTGACGAAACGACTGGAGAAGTCCTTTCAGTCTTTCAGTCTATTTTAAAAGGTTTTATTGACTATGACACTGGAATTAGATTGCTTGAGAATCAGCTGATCCTTTCTGGAATCATTTCTCCAGAATTAGGAGTATGTTATGATTTGGAAGAAGCTAAAGCTCATGCCTTAATTGATGAGCAGACTCTGTTGCAGTTGCAGGAATTAAGTAATGCAAAGAAGCTTATTTCAGAATCATCATTATCAAATCTTCCAGTTGTATCAGCTTTAGAACAAGGTCTAATTTCAGAACGTTTGGCTATTAAAATTCTTGAGAATCAGCTTTCAAGTGGGCACTTGATTTTGCCGTCTACTGGAGAAAACCTGACTTTGCAGAATGCTTTCCAGAGAAACCTGATTTCCCCAACATTATATACAAAGCTTCTGGAAAGACAAGACACGTGTAAAGGTCTCATAGACCCCAACTGTGGTGAGAAGATTTCCCTTGAACAGATGGTTCGTAGAAGCATAATACATGAAGAAACAGGGTTAAGACTCCTACCTGTGAAACCGCAAGAAAAAGGTAGAATCACATTCAAATGTGGAAGGAAGATAACTATTTTGAGGGCAGCCCATGAAGGACTCATCGATCGGGAAACAATGTTCAGGCTGCTGGGTGCTCAGTTAATGTCTGGAGGTATAATTGACCCTGACTCAGGGAAGCGAATGACTGTGGAAGAAGCCATGAGACAAGGGATGATAGATCAGGACACTGCTTGTGGGATCCTCACACATCAGGTTCAGACTGGTGGAATCCTTTGTCCAAATTCAGGACGACGCTTGACTGTTGATGAAGCTGTACAATGCAACTTAATATCATCTACCAGTGCACTGCTGGTATTAGAAGCACAGAGAGGCTTTGTTGGACTGATTTGGCCTCGCACTGGTGAAATATTCCCCATATCAACTTCTTTGCACCAAGAGATGATAACAAATGAGCTGGCATTCAAAATACTAAATGATAGACAGAAAATAGCTGCGCTTTACATTCCAGAAACTTGTGAAATAGTCAGTCTAGATAAGGCTGCACAATCAGGGATAATAGACATCAATACTGTATCTGTTTTGACCAATGTGACTTTACCAGATAAAATGCCTGACGTAGAAGAATTAGAGTCCCCTTGTAAAAATGCTGCAAAATGGTTATCGATGTATGAATTCCTGCCATCTGTATTTCATGATTGTGAGGAGGAACATGAAACTTCTGGCAGAGAAGACCCTGTATGTCCTAATTTAGATCAAGCTAAGAAATTACTCATATCTTATCTGATGGTAAATAGTTATATGGATGCAAACACTGGAGGAAGACTTTTATTATATGATGGACAACTGCAAGAAGCCATCAATATGTTGCTGGAAGGTGATGGTGCTGCGTACAATCCCGATGTGTCAGAAATGGAGCTTAATAACAAATACATAAGCTCAAAAGAAATTAACCTAAAGTTGGCTGGCAGTGTCCACTTTAATAATGTCACAGGCCATGTTCAGGGTGATCTTTCAGGTGCTGAGAATACTTCTAATAACAGGAAATTAAATCAGTTTGAAGATTTTGGGAATTGCATCTCTTTACAGGGAGATGATCTCCATGTGTGCAGACCAGATGTTTGCAATGCTATTGATACTGAGCAATCAGAATATACACAGGAGTTTTTGTTAACTAGCCCTGCAGAACTTAGAAATGTAGTAAGTAGCACTCAAAATTCCATGAACAGAAATGCACTCAGAGGTCTTCCGGAGGTTTCTGAGTGGACAGAACTGTGTAAGCATAACAGTCAGAAGGCAAATTCAGGAAACATTGAAGGATATCTTCCAAATGACTCAAATCCAAATCTTATTTCAGAAACAGAGAAAGAAGAGATTTATATGGCAGGCAGTCTAGGTAATGAAAACAGGAATGATAAAACCTTACAAAATTGCTTGTGTGTGAATGATTTGTCAGATAATGAAACCTGGAGAGAGCTGGAAAGGTGCACGAAATACGAGCCTCACATATTGCAAGCTGACAATAGCAGAATGGTACTGGATAACAGCAAGAAAGATGATTTTCAGAGAAGTCTTTGTTCATCCATCAGTGCAGATACTGAACATAGACTTCCAGAAGAATTGGTTAGTCAATGTGGTGACACACTACAGTTTGAAGATAATGAATACAGTGAGCAACCTCTACAGGGCTACGCTGATGTATGTAACAGGCCATCCCTAGAGGACTATCTTTATGTACATGGCAGGCCATCCTTGGAGGGTTGTACTGATTTGCAGAGTAAGCTGTGTCTAAAAGACAGTGGAGACATGCACTGCAGACCTTCATTGGATGGTGATACTGTTTTACGTGATGGACCACCTGTGGGGGACAGTAATAGCACAGCACAAGGGCTAACAGTAGAAGAAAACAATCTTACATTTGACAGGTTACTGCTGTGTGACAGTAGTTCTGACTCATCAGTAGAAGGGAGTGATGGCATCCCACAGTTTGAAAGTAACTGCTTGCAGCATGAATGTGGTGAGGTAGCCTCTGAAGATGACAGCTCTCAGTTTGATGATGATGATGATGATGATGCCTATGAAACACCTCAGGTTGATGATGATGACAGTGATGTCTATGATACTCCACAAATTGATGACAGTGATTCTTATGACACTCAAGGTGATGATGGTTTTGATACCTTGCAATTGGGGGATGATGATACACCACAGCCGGAATTGTCTGGAACATCAGTTCCATTAGGTTTTCTGGAGGAGAGAGGTGGTCTAATGACCCTGAGAGAAGAGACCAGCTCTTTTCAAGAACTTGCAACTCATGCTGGAGAGAGTGTTCGTGTAAATCTGACAGGTCTACCTGAGAGCGTAAATATAACTTCTGCAAGTGTTGAAACTATGGAAAGAATCCCTGAGGAGGAAAAGGAAGCAACAGGGAGCTTTGGAGAGAAGGAGCAAAAATTACCAGTTACTTTGGAGAGTGAAGGAAGAGAGGAGGGAGGGCTTAGTTCTTTACGGAAGATGTATGAAGCAGAAGTACGAGACAGAAATGAGGAAGATGAAATGAAAGTGGAAAGTGACACCTATGAGGATGAATCTGAAGGTACGCAGGAGGAGGAAGATTATGAAGAGGATTATGATAGTTATGATGACTCTGACACTGGTTCTGACAGTGATGGAGAAATGGGTGTTTTTTATTCACAGTGTATAAACAAAGGTGACCAGCTGTTAATTTCCTTAGGAGACATAGAAAATAGCGATGAAAATAATCAGAATATTGATGACTGTTGCTATTCTTTAGGCCACAAGACAGGATATACTTTGCAATTCCAGTCTAACCATGAAGATGGAAAACTATCCTCAGGAAAATGTGCATCTGCATCAGATGTTTCTGAGGAAAGATGTGTTGGTCTTACAAGTACAAGTGAAGAAGACAGACAGCAGGAAACAGAAGATGAATATGGGACTTGTGTCAAAAGTAGACACATGTCACAAGATACTACAGAGCCTATTCAGTCTGAAAATACCTTTGACACTAAATGGACATCCTGTAAGAGTAAAGAAAATAATAAAACACAGCTTAAGGTTCCAAGTTCCCAGCTTCTTGATGATACTGTGACATCTGACATTAGTGTAACAGCCCTCCTAATTACAAAGCAAGCTACTGATGATGATGAAACTACTTGGACAAATTTGCTTCTCTCAGAATGCTTTATTGATAGCATGAATAAAAACAATAGTACTATGCCAATGTTACATTCAAATCATGGGCAAAGACAGAGAGAAGCAGTATTGACAGAGGAAAAAGTATTAAATTATATGGCTGGTATGGAACAACTAAAGGAAAGTTCATCCCAAATGGACAATAAATTCCTTATGGATATGCCTTATGTGAGTGATGGCGATAGTTCACTTAGTAACCAAGTACATCCACTCACCAGTTGGAAGCATGGTCAATTAGGAAGAGGTTTTGAAATTCTTACAGAAAATAAAAATAGACTAAATATTATGGAGGAATGTGATATCATGGGGCTAAGTAAAAGTCCCATTCAGATGGAAAGCCTTGGGGAGATATTTGATGCATCAGTAATTAAAGCTGATAGAGAAAATCCTGTTTCAAGTAAAGAAAAAGTAAATGTTGATCAAGCTTTGCTTGACATTGGAGGTGGTGCAAAATCAGATGAATTTAAGAGAGATTTTAACATTTCCACATCTTTAAAACTATATACAACAGACATAAAAGAAGGAGGCTATTCAGAATTGGATAAAACTGAATCAGGTTGCTTTGAGGGCAGGGAAAGAGGGAAAAAGGGTATACAGAATGAAAAGGATTTTCTGCTAAATACGGAAGAAATGCATTCAAGTGAATTTAACCCTTATTCTTTTCCCCCAACTGATACAGTGAAACCAAAGGAAATTAGCATAACTAAAGAAACAGGGAGAGTTATCTGTCAAAATACTAACAATGTTCTTAAAGACTTTTCAGAAAACAAGAGCAGCAATGGTAGTGAATTTTCCCCAATAAAAGCAGATGCTTTAGGAAGTATTGAGGATGCCAAAGAATCAGGGGATGGGAGTGAAGTGCTACCTTCTGGGAGTCATACCCATACCAATGATGTTTCTTCTGCAATTTTGAGCAGCATAGGGGCTGGCTTGAATTATGGTGCCCAGAAAGAATATGAGACGCTGCAAAATACAAAGGGAGAAAATTTCATGGCCAGTGAGACTTCTTCCCTTGGAAATGGTTTCAAAAAACAAATGTCCATGGAGTCATTACAAAAGGAAACGGGACCCTGCAAAGATTTTCAAGTAAAGGAATGTATTTCACAATCGCCAGAAATGTCTGACACGCTAATGGAAGACTTAAAGAATATATTACGAAGGAAATTGAAAATGGGACATGTTTACTGCAAGCAGGAGGGGGAACCCCTAAGTTACTCCGATACCAAAATTTTAATGCAAAATTTATTTACAATGGTTAGAAGCACCCAGCTTGGGAGTGACACGTCTAGTGGGTCAAATCTTAAGCAAATAAGCAATGCTGTTAGAACTGCGTTAATGGTTACCACACCGTGTACCAAGCCAAAGGACAGTGATGCTCTTTCATTGCTTTGGCCTGATTGCAGAAGTCCTGATCTTCTTCGTGATATTTTGAAGCAGGAATTCTGCAAGCAAAAGATGGATGATCCAGGTGAAAGGAACAGTGAAACAGATGTGAAAGCTCCTGTTCCAAAACTTACTACTTCTGAACTTCTGGAGATTTTTCAAATCTCACCTGGAGATGAAAGTACAAGCAAGTTAGAGGAGCTGCTGAGTGGTTTGCTTACGAGCTCACAGGCTGCTGGTATCACCACAGGACATGAGGGTAAAGGCAAAGTAGATAGGCTTTGCACGCTTTTCTCAACAGAACAATTGGAGTTTGGATCAGAAATTGGTAAAGAGAAGACATTGGCAGATGATGCAGCTGTTGCTTGGAAAAGTGACCAGGAGCATGGGAAGACAGACAGCCTGTTGAAAGGCTTTACTGAGCTTGTTTTCAAAAGAAAAGAAGCAGTCCTGGAAGACACCCCCACTAGCATGGTAAGTAACAACAGCCACTATGTGCTACGTGTCCTGTGTTAAAGGAATTGCATGAATCTTTCCAAGTGCTGGAGAGAATAATTAAACTGGAAAAATGGTTGAAAAATTAAATGATAAATTTAAAATAAATTATAATTAAAACAAAGACTTTTATTGCTTACTTTCAAGTCTGTCAGTTTGGAAAACCTTTTCTTATTGTTACAACTCATTTTCAGGTCGATGGAGTACAGCAATGTTTAAAGTTAGTAGAGAAAATGCGAGGACATCTGTCAGTGCTTCAAGATATGAAAAGCCACCTAGATAACCAGCAGCCTATTAGTAACAACCTGGAAATACTAAAAGATGAACTGGAACAACTAGAGGTAAGTAAAGTGTTCTTTATGCTTGTACTTCAGTGATGGGTGCTAGGAAAAGCCCTTAGATTAAAAAAGAGAGATTTCAAATACAATTAAAGTAATTCAGATTTAAATGTCTTTCCTGCTTAGTACCTTAATGCATTTTATATATATTCTCTTTGTAGTCATTTGAATCAGGACTGGCTACCTTTGCAATTATCCTAAAAAAGGACATGAAGTTGACAGAAGAATTTTTAAAGTTTTGTAACAGGGATATTCCTGAAGAGAAACTTAAAGAGCTAAAGATAAGCTATGACTGTTTGCAGGAAGCATTTTTGGTGGTCTGTGATACATCTTCGAAACGAGCAAAACAAATAGTCTGTGCTGTTGACTCAGAAATGGTATGTTTTTATCAGTGTGCGTTTTTACCTTGGTTTTCTTCAAGGTAATTTGGCTAAAAAGAAGGAATTTGTTTTAGCTTTATTTTGTTTTATCTTAATATAAAAATACATGTATGATTCTATTTAATATGATAGAAAATGTGACTAGACTTCAGGGGCATAAATAAATATACAACTTCCCTTTCTAGTCTAAGCTTGCAGTATTACACCAGCAACTTTTAAGCAAACTGCAGAGATTTTCAGACTGGATCACAGAAAACAGTAAAATCGTGAATGACTTCATAGTGAATACTAATGATCTAGAAGAGATGAAGAAAAGTTTACAGGTATTTACAGTAAGTATTCTTTATGGCAGGTGTTGGTGCTTCTGACAAATGTTGCTACTTCTTATGAATTATTAGCTAGGTTTTGTATACCTGCACATTAACCTCTATCGCTTAAACAGATGGCCAGAAGTAATTACTTAAGAAGACAACTACTTGATAATCCAGTAATAAAATCTTGCTGATTTGCTTTTTCTCTTGAAAAAATTCTTGATCTAGTTTGGCTTACTGAGAAAGCTCTTGGTTCTGCTTACATTTGTTGCAATAGATCTGACCCTTTTTGGAAATCTGATTTATAATACAAATATTTCAGTGATTAAGATTGGATCTTTATGCATAAGGTCCAGAATCTTTACTGAAGTTTAATTACCTTCCAAATCAATTATATGTGAGAACAGAAGATGGGGAAAGATAAAAAGCCTCTTCATTACACACTCCATTTATTGAGTCATGAAAAACAAATCAGATCAAATTTTTAGTAAAGTTCATACACCTCTGTGTGTATGAATGGTAAAAATGACATTGTTTTACTGTGCTTTAATAGGGTTCCAGTATGCATGGTAATGWCATAGGGGCTGCACAGTGCACAACTGTGGGCAGAATTTGCCACAATGCTGGAAAAGGGGCTTCTTGCACTGGAGTTAAGAGGAGGAATGCTTTCAAGTAAATATTTTAACATTTCTGGGTCTTTAGACCTAGAAACTAGAAATATTAAACCTAACCTTCCATAAATCTTCCAGAGTTGAAGGGCAGCCAGTCTTCAGATATCCATGAGAGAGCAAAGAAATAGAGATGTTCAAGGTCATCTTATTTTTTACTTGGACATGGACTGTCCCAGAGGCAAACCATGCACAAATTCAAATGCCATATCTGAATGTGTCAGAATGATTCTGACACAGAGTTTTGATTTACTGTGGCTAAACTGTCTCCCAAAAGCATTTTGGAACGGGCTAAGAAAAGAGGGTAGTGATACTTGTGTTTTATTTGCACTAAATTTGTCTTCATTGCTAGTCATTTCCTTCTCTCCATTTACAGAACAGTGCTGCAGAGCTCGGCTGTAAAAAAATGCAACTGGAGTCCACTGCGTTCGATGTTCAGTTCTTCATTTCTGAATACACCCAAGATCTTTCTCCTAATCAGAGCAAACAGCTGCTGAGGCTCTTAAATATCACCCAGAAATCTTTTCAGGAAGTACAGGAAGCAATAATATCTCAAGTGGAAAGTTTAGAGACTCAGTTACAGGCAGTGCAAGAGCTGGGTGATCAGAAGGTTTGCCTTTCTGTGTAAATGTGTGCTGAGTGTTTTTGTCTACGGATGAGGAATTTTAATACCAGCATGCAGTATTAAGTGTATTCTTATCTCCTCAGTTTTACTACAGATACATTCACAGTTCTACAAAGATGGTATTGATCAAATTTGGTGAATTGTCATTTTTGTCTTTCCTTGGTACAGTCATAGAAACAGCATGTTAGATTATGGACAGACACAGTTTTGGGCATTAGGATCTGTACAGCCTGAGGTGACCAGGTCTGCTCTTTCTAGCAATGAGAGAAATTTACTTGAGGTTTCTCACAGGTGTTTTTTGTTTAGCAGCTATATCAATAATTAAAGCAGTGAACTCTTCTGGCTGCAGCTGTATTAATGAATTTACTATCCCACCATTGCTCATCACTTCTGTCCTGCTGAAGACTTTCTTTTCCTCTGATTTGCCAGGTTGTCTGCTTATGTGATGTTTTTCTAGGTCTTTATAGTCAAAGAACCGGGTTTGTTCAAATCCTTGCTACCATGGCTTGTTCTGACTGAGACAGGTTAGAGGGACAAACATATGAGTAAATCAGCTAAGATATTTGCAATTCTAGGCATGAGCACTGGGAAAACTATGAGTCAAGTTGGGACAGTTACCTCTTCAGCTGGCGTGGCTGCAGTTAGCAAGCATAAGCAGCCTTTGTAGAGTCAAAGGAGGCTGATGAGATGCTGCAGTGTAACTGCATCTCCTTTTCTCTCACAGAAGCACTGTTAAGACTCAGAATCACCACCTCAACCCCCAGTTTATGCATAATGAAAGGTGGTTTAGCATTCTGAGGACTTTATATTATTTTACTATTTGTTTCTACCATACTTTGTCAAAGAAACATAAAATTGAGTAAAGGAGAGGCATAGATACTTTTCTAGGGCTTAGTAACCATAATGAGCTTGCATGTTTTGTTCTTTTGTACTGCTTAAAAAGTCAACATTTTCTATTCAAGTAACATTATGCATACCAACAAGAGCTAACTCACAATCACAGCTAACCTCTGTTTTAATATCCTTTTTTCAGAATTAATAGTGTTTATCACAGGTTTCAGCGGTTAAGAGACTGGATTTTCACTCCTGTTGTTTGGAGATTTCATCTTTCACATATGTGCATGGCCAGACTTCTATTGGGCAATTCCATCAAACATGGTCTCTTTTACTTACGACATATTTGAGGTTTATCCATAACTTCTGTATGTTCATCTTGCTCTTTGTACCACTGCTATCATGTTTACAGCATACTTTTAAAATGATTGCTTTGCAATATTGATGTTCAGAGGTAATTCCTATTAGAGAGTCTGTTAGTTGCTGAAGTGAGGACGTTTTTGTTTTATTGTTCAATTGTATTTGGCTCTAATATAGGATGTGGCTGAAAGGCAGCAGGAATGCAAAGAGAAACTGCAGGAAATCTGTGATTTGCTTACACAGACTGAAAATCGACTCATCGGACAGCAAGAGTCTCTTGTTATTGGAGACAGCAAGGCTGAGCTGGAACAATACCAGACCAAACAGGAGGTATGCACAATTCTAGTCAGATAAATTAAAGAAGATTGAGTGCAAAGGAGAGTGACTAGACTCTTTTGTTGAATTACAAGACTGTCATGTGAGAGGAGAGTAAAATATACTTGTTTGACCTACCAAAAGTAAAGGCTTAATGGCGTGCATTTAAACTGCTGCCCATGAATACACTCCAGTATGTGCCAGTGGGAGAAGAAAAACTTTCAAACTAGAAGACACTAGAAAATGTACTAGACATTTCAAGAAGCACTCTTGGAGCAGGCATGAAATCTGTTATATGAATCTTTAGCTTAAGATTGTTCCTGTCAGACATGATAAAATCAGACTTGTTTATTACGCTAAAATCATTTAATCAACTTTTTAACTGGTATCAGTGAGTGCTTATTCCTGTTCACAGTATTTTGAAGAATTTTGCTGCAAGGCTTTCTCTTGCCCTGAGGCTTTCCATTGCCTCACTCTTGTTTTGGTTTGAATTCTGTTTTTTCTAGTGTTGCTTGCAATCTCCTTGGTGTCTTTGTGTAACAGAGCCTTCTCAGTTTGCTTGCTTTCCTATTGAGGCCTTGCTTTTCAGCTGTATCCTGTCATCTATAAGCTTTTACTCTGTCCTGACTGATGCTAATTGAGTTTATGATAGTTAAAGGACTGAAGGACTTGGTACTCCTCTTCTTCCTCCTTCTCCTAGTAGTAGTTTACTATACTGTAGAGCTCCAAATCAGGTTTAGTAATCTATAAAAGGGAGAAATTTCCTTATTCATCTTGCTTTGCTTTATTTATCTTCAAAGTAACACATCTAGTTCGTCAAAGTTCTCCTTACAGTCAGTGGAAAGATACAGACACCCCTGAGGTACCTCTTAATATCACTTACCTGTCTTAAGAATTTATGGCCTAAATGGGGTACCCATGGGAGTGAAGAACTGAGATAGCATATGCTTCATTTTTTTTCCATCAGCTGTTTGTGACTGCCTAGCAGACTAGTTATTTTTTGCTGACTGATTTCTTGTAGACACCATTGTAGAAGTGTGTCTCAGGAGGGGAATGGGGGCTTAAAAAAGGTCTCTTATAGATCAAGTCAGAGCTTTCGTCCTCAGTGAGCTGTTTGAAAGGGAGCACAGAGATCTTTGTCAGAGAAGGAGAATCTTGTCTTGATACCGTGTCCCCAGGAAAATCTTTCTAACATACTTGCTGAAGTGTTAAAATGAGCTGCAGTTTTAGCTGCCAAACTATATTCTATAATTGCTGCAAAATCTGTAGTCTAGAATGAGAATCAAATGTTTTGTCTTGCAGCTTCAAGAGTGTTACATTGCATATAAGGAAAAAAAACTTCATTATTTTAGTAACTGGGTGAATGTATTCAACAGCATAATTATTGTTATAATTAAAGCTCCTCTCAGATAACTGGGAGGCAGATTTTTTTATCTGACTCTATCATAGGACTAGGCAGACTGCTTTGGATAAACTAAAACTAAACATCTGTCCTCTATGAAATTTAATGGACTTAAACATTCTTCGGAGATTGAAATATTATGGTTGATTACGATTAATGAAAAATATTCTTCTGGCATTTTTGGTCTGAACAAAACCAAGAAATATGGGAAAACTTCCACCTGGGAAAGATGACTACAAGTTTCTGACTTTTATTCAGTCCCCTTATTTTCCATAGCTTTCTGTTAGGATAATAATGGGATGGAATTTGTCAGGGGACTCACCTTGCTAACTACAGTGTAGCAGATATACTTTATCTCTTGATATCTAAAAAATAAGATAATTTTCTTCTGTGTGCATGGAAATACAATATTTGAGCTGCTAAACAAAGGAAAAAGGTGGCCTCGGTCTGGATAGGAGTGTAAGCCAACAGACTTGCAATTGAAAAAAAAAAAGACAGATTGAGCTGCAGCAACATTGTCGGATGTTGAATTGATTTTATTTTTTTTAATAATCCTATCTGCAATTTAGTAATGTATCATGTACTCTCCCAAGTTAGAAAGGACCAGGGTGGTGCTTGCCCCTAGAACAGAGATAGTTCCAATAAAGTTAGTTGGAAAGATCTGGTGAATAATTTACTTACTCCTATTTGCTTTCTTTTTTCTGAAAAGGAGATACAAAAAGACATGAGAATGAGTGCCCAGACACTGGCAGAGATTGTGAAAAATACTGAAACCTTCTTGAAAGAGAATGGAGAAAAGTTGTCACAAGAAGACAAGACTATTCTTGAACAGAAACTGAATGAAGCTAAGACAAAGTGTTTGCTCCTTAGCCAGAAGGCAGAAGAGTCCAAAAAAGAACTGGATAAAGCTATGACAACAGCAATTAAGCAGGAAACAGAAAAGGTTTTTAGGCAACCATTTCATACCTTTATTCAAACTTTTTACGTGTCTTAGGGGATTAGTCTTGCAACTTATTGTTGATATACTGTGGAGGCATTAAAATCATACTTCATCTGGGTGACTAATAAACTGCTTGCTGGTTTATTTTCTTTATAAAATAAACAACAACATATATGTCAATCAAAAATTTTGTTTAATGTTAATGTATTTTAAATGGTCTGTTTGCATATGATATTTTGTAGTGCCTAAAGAAGACTTCTAAACTGAAACTGTAAAATTTCAATGTAGGTTGCAGCTATAGAACAGCTGGAAGAAAGTAAAAATACAATAGAAAATCTCTTGGATTGGTTATCAAATGTGGATAAAGAAGCGGAGCACGGCCGGAAATTTAAGCAGGCGATAGAACAGAATGGAACACACTTTGAAGAGGGAGATGTGAAGGCTTTGGAAGGAGAGGAGGATGATGTCAATGGTAATCTGCTGGAAATTCAGCAAGACATTGGAACTCAGGTGGATGGACTAGTAAAAAGCACAGAAGATAATCTGAACCAGCAGTATCAGAAAGTCAAGGTACTGTTGCTGGGTTTATTCAACATTTAGGTGCTAAGCGTGTCAGTCCTCATTCAACATGAGTGAATTCAATCTCATCCTTTCTGTCGTAGACTTTGGAACAGGCACTAGGAAGTTAGTGATACACAGCGGTAGGAATTTCAGTAGTTAGAATGTATTGCAAATTTGTCACTTTTTTGCTGTTACTGTGGTTGTTTCCTGCAAAATAAGGAAAAGGACATATTCTACAAGGTAAATGTTGAGAATCCTGATGTTGAGTCTATTCTTAATTTTTATAGTGAGAAATTAACGCAGGTAAATAAAATGCAAAAAGCAGCAACATAAATTCATACCCTTTATGTGACTTTTTCAAAAATCTTTGTTGTAGCCAAATGACTCAACCCCCTGCAATTCCCTGTGAACACTTGATTACCAATAGCTGCAAATAATAGTTTGCTGAAATTATAATCTTCATTCCCTATAATTTTAACACATGGGCAAAGCACAATTTGAAGGCTTCACAAGGATGAGTTACATAAAACCACAGTACAGCATTTTAAAAATAGATTTTCCAGGTAAGATAATTGGAAGCATTTAAAATAATAAGAGCTCGGTTTTATGGCTTTTGTTGACTTACAGTTGAGCAACCAAGAACTTTTAGGTGTGGTTTGATGGACATGTTGATGAAATGATAATGCTGATAGCTGATACTATTTTTTATTTCCTTTTTTATTAAAAAAAAAAACCCTAAGAAAATGAGATAATTTGGTTTTGTGTACATAATGTTTTTACTTCCACTTTTTTGACAGCTCTTTTCTGCACCTAATGCCTACAGGATAATTGCCCACTGTACACATGGAAGAAAAGCATACCAGTCTATTTTACATAGGTATTTTACATTGGAATAGAGGACCTTCAAGAATGGAGATTTTTTGAAAGAATCTATTTGAAATATGGATTTTATTTGGCATAACAGTTCTAGTTCCTATGACTTACTGGTTTTTTTATGAGATTGAAACAATTTACATGCATAGAATGTGTCTCGATTTTTAATGTTAGAAGGACCTGTTTTATGACCAAGTATGTTTGATAAGAATCACTGGTCTTGAAATTGAAAAATGAAATTTAAAAAATTGGATAATAATGTTTGTTCACTCAATATAAGAAGAAAGTGTCTGTATTCTTTCTAATGTTTGATGCTTTCACTCCTTTTGGTCTGTTTGTCTGAAATGGTAGTTACTGTATATGTAACAGGAAATGGTACAGTTTTGATTCGGAAAGTTGCCTACCTTTGAATGCTTTATTTGATAAATCCTATTTTGAGACAGGGAATTGGGAAAATTTTGATTACACTAAGCACGCTACCCTAAAAGTTAAGTAATAAGCAAATAATTTTTATTAGGAAAAAAAAATTAAGAGATTGATAATGTCTAGTTTTACTATGCAGAGTTGCCTTTTGGAAGTACAGGGGAAAGTGTTTGAGTGATATATATCCTAGTATTTCTGAGTTCCAGTGATATTTGAAGACTCCCATTTGGTCGTGGCCTGTGTATCTGGCTAAAATTACCATTGGATGTTTTGTAAAATTTTGAAACTGCACAGAAATATGATGACCAGGAGTCATGCTTTCACTTAAATTACTCACAAAATGTTTTTTAATAAATAATATGAAAAATAGAAAAGCTTTTTATTGTTTTGATGGACTTTGTTTTACTTGTCATTTCTAGGCAGAAGTCAGCAGAGATTTCAAGACAATAATGGTCTAATGGAACCATCCGAGAAGGTGCTGGTCATAATTCTTGTTTTTTTTTTTTTTTTTTCTTGTAGGCTCAACATGAGAAAATTATTTCACAGCAGCAGGCTGTCATAATAGCAACTCAGTCTGCTCAGGCACTGCTTGAGAAACAAGGGCACTACCTTTCCCCTGAAGAAAAAGACAAGATGCAAAGGAACATGAAAGAGCTGAAGTCTCAGTATGAGACTGCTTTAGCTGAATCAGAACGGAAAATGAAGTTGACTCATTCTCTAAGAGAAGAACTTGAGAAATTTGATGCAGACTATAGTGAATTTGAAACCTGGCTGCAGCAGGCAGAACAAGAACTTGACAATTTGGAGGCAGGCGCTTCTGACTTCAGTGGTATTATGGTCAAACTGAAAAGGCAAAAGAGTTTTTCAGAAGATGTTATATCTCACAAAGGTGATTTACGGTATATTACAATTTCTGGACAAAGAGTTTTAGATGCTGCAAGGTCATGTAGCAAAAGAGATGGTGTGAAGGTTGACAAAGATGGTATCGATACTTCGGCTACATATGCTGAAGTGCAGAATAAACTGGACAGTGCTTCAGATCGTTTCAAATCTCTCTATACCAAGGTAAGTTTTATTTATACTGAGTAGGAAAGACTATTATGATTGATTTGGCAGTTTGTATAAAAAGGCGTTAGCTGATGAAACAAATACTGTGGGAAGTTGTAAATTCTTTGTTTCTTAAAGTTAGGTAACAGAACAAGATGATTTTCTAGAAGATCTGCTATAGTCAAGCGTCAGACTATTTAAGATCTGAATGGATGAAATTTTCTACCTTGTGTTAGAAGGGAGAAATCAGACCAGATTTCCTCATTGTTCTTTCCAGCCTTAAACAAACTCTTTGAGTTTATGACAGTACGGGATGTCTGAGTAACATTTTGGGGTAAAAAGAAATTGTAATACTTTTAGGTGGATAACATTTCCTTATGTTCCTTGCGATATTTTCCACAACTGCTTATTTACTTGGCTTCCTACTAATAAAATAAGTATAGAAAGAGAGAGACTATGCCAAGATTAACATTCAAAATTTCAATTTGATTTGTATCCTGAAATAGTTTGTCCCAATGTGACCTTTGTTGTCAGCACTAGGCATGCAAGAACGTAGTGATTTGAGGATAGCAATTCTTTTCCACTACTCTGCCAAATAAACATTTTATCCTTAACAATGTGAGATTAGTCTCTAACTAATGGGAAACTAGCAGTGCAAAATCCTCCATGTACCTTAGAGAGGGAAGATAATCCAGCTGTCTGTGCCAGGTTCACATATGGAATCTGTCTGGTAGAACTAGACAAACATCACCAACTGGTCTCACATTCCAACTCTCCAGCTGTTTTCAAAAAACCAATAAAGTGTTGTTCAATATTGATAATATTCTGGAATTGTAAACTTTTGAGATAATTATTAATTGAATAAAAGTTGATCACGGACCTGTTGGAGCAGGTCCAGAGGAGGGTCACAAAAATGATTGGGGGATGGAACACCTGTCCTATGAAGAAAGGCTGAGAGAGTTGGGGTTGTTGAGCCTGGAGAAGAGAAGGCTCCAGGTAGACCTTATTGCAGCCTATCAGTACTTAAAGGGGGCTTATAAGAAAGATGGGGACAAACTTTTTAGCAGGGCCTGTTGTGACAGGACAAGGGGGAATGGTTTTAAACTAAAAGAAGGTAGATTTAGACTAGATAGAAGGAAGAAATTTTTGACGCTGAGGGTGGTGAAACCCTGGCAGAGGTTGCCCAGAGAGGTGGTAGATGCCCCATCCCTGGAAACATTGAAGGTCAGGTTGGACGAGGCTCTGAGCAACCTGATCTAGTTGAGGGTGTCCCTGCCCATGGCAGGGGKGTTGGACTAGATGACCTTGAAAGGTCCCTTCCAACCCAAACTATTCTATGATTCTATGAACCATTTAAGAGACAGTTGCTGTCAGTATCCTTTGACTATGCCATTTCATAAGTTTGTAAGATCATAGGTTCAGACTCCTTAGTAGAGCTTCAGTGTCCACTGATAAAGTGTTGGTCTGCAGCAGTTGCCATCTTTGTCTGGGAATTTTCATCTAACGTTTTCTTGCTCAGAAATGTGAATTCTGTAAAGACATGGATTTGATCGCTTGATTACAAAAACAGTGGAAACCCTGTTCTCTCAAACAGTTCGTGAAGAAGGCTCTCCATTTACAGAAGCTCCTTTTCATTTTCCCACTTAACTTACATGAATAGTGAAGCTAAAAGCTTGTATTAACATGTTAGGTTTCCTCCAGTTGATTTATTGGATTAGTTTGAGTGTGAATGTGGCGATTTCATTGCAGAATTTTCAGAGAGCTTATTTTTATGCACATAAAAATCCTATGCCAGCAGCTTGATTTGTGTTCTCAGATTTGTCAATTTGCCAAATTCTATCCTTTCCATATATACATTTAGCACAGATGTAATAGACATGCTTTAAATATTTGACCATAAATATGCAGAGCAAACCCAACACAAAGTAGACTTTTCTTATTAAATTGGGTCTTGAAGGACAGACTTTTAAAAAGGGAGATCTTGCACAATTTGTGAGATCTTCCAAGTTGTAAATGGGTTTGTAGTAACCTTTTTGTGTTTTGTAAAAGCTTCTTGCTTTTAATCAATATTTATGTTTCTTTTGTGTGTATATATATATATATTTGCACACACACATATGAGTTTATAGGTTTATATGTCGAGGGAATCTTAAAGTCAGTTCTTAGTTAACTGGTTAGGTAAATGATTGCATTCTATGTTTGCCCACCAGATGGAGACCAAGCATCAAATGTAAATATTAAAATACAGTGTGTGGAAAGTTCAACATATAAATTTTTGAAGTAACTGTTTATAAATATTATGACTTCATACAATCAGATTTTGCTTGTGAAACTATCTCCAAAAAGTCTGAAAGAGTTCCACTGACCTTTTTATGTGACGATTCACTGTATACATTTTTGGGGCATGCTAACATATAGGACTAATAGGATCTTGATCAGATGACATTCTCAAGTGACCAAAACAAAGCATATGTGCCATACTGAGCCATATCACTTTGGATTTGCTATGCAGATAAGGTATTTATGAAAGCAATACTCTGCTGTATGGATTTTAATGAATATACGCGTATCTTCTGAGTTTTTTGAAAATTTCTAGCTTCCACTGGCTACATTTTTGGTGTCAGAGTGCTGATAAAGAATCTTTATGTTGGTGGATCAAAAAGTCTTCCTAAAGCTTTTCCTATTCTAGTAAAACGGGTTAGATTGCAGTTTCCCACCTGCATCAGTGAATTGATGCTAAATCATGCTTGAGGAGCACAAACTGGGAAGACCCGCGTAGCCCATCTAGCTGTCGTGCCTTAGTTTAGAAATCAGTTAGACAGTGGAATGATGACAGGAAAAAATCATGCAGTATTTCAGAAGGGAAAGTATGACCTTGAGATTGGAATGAAATGCAGCACACAGTTTAATGCCTGGGTATTTGCTTGTTTGTTTTCTGCTCTTTTAGTGTAGCATCCTTGGAAATAACCTTAAAGACCTGGTGGATAAATACCAGCATTATGAAGATGCCTCATCTGGACTTTTGTCAGGTCTCCAGGCCTCTGAAATAGCTGTGAACAAACAACTATCAGAGCCAATTGCAGTGGATCCCAAAAATCTCCAAAGACAACTGGAAGAAACCAAGGTGAAAAGCTTTAAAAAGCAGAATTACTTCTGTCCTAGAAGAAACTGCTTTTTGTCTGAAAAACAGGATAATTCAATATAATCCAAGAGGCTGCAGGCCAAATTCTTGCCTTGCACGTGGGCATGCAACTTTTATAGTTCTCAAACTCAGCTGTCCAGAGTGTTATCTGAAAAGCACTAGGGTGAGAAAAAATGGGGGACCAAGATGCCATTAGCAGCGGTGAAAGCAAGATGTGTTTCATATCACTTAACAAATGATAGGGTGAAATCTGGAAAGTTTTTGAACTAAGAAAGGATTTCGTGATTACAGTTTGCTATCAGAGTAGGGCTTGGGACTGAGTTCTGATAGAGAAGACCATTTGATGGTTTTTATCTGTGACTCTTGCTTTTTTCTGTTCGCATTTGTGTGTTACTGCATTATGAAAGGGATCATACTGGATATAAGCAGTGTGATGCGACTAGTCTGTTTGCCTGCTTCAGTTGTATCCAGTACTATATGCCCTGCGGATGGTTTTCTCCGCCCCCCCCCGCTCCCCCCAAGGGAGTAACTCACAACTTTATGTAAATCCTAGTAGAGGCAAGACAGGTTAGCAATGGAGCTTGTGAAGGTAAAACTCCAGTTAGTTGCATAAAATGTAGGTTTACAGAAGGCTTTAGGAACCCAAGTATAAGGTGAGTTGTATAAAGTTTCATACAGTCTGTCATCTTTGAACTGACCCTTATATTTTCATAAACACATTCAATCATCTATACTATAATTAAAATGCAAGATAATTTATTTTTCAGTGAGCAAGTCTATTGGTAGGGCATCTCCTCACTGTTTTGTCTGTGCTGTGTGGAGTATCCATGCAGGTCTGACATGTTTGCTATTGACAAATGATAGTCAATGGCTCTTGGAAAGTACGTGCTTTAACCATTTCCCTTACATCAGCCTGAGCAGTAGTTACCTTTACCACATGGTATCTTTCAAATCTGACACTGGAATTACCCAACACTTTGGTGCATGACACATCAGAGGAGACAAATCACAGCGATGTTGTAAGACAACAAAATTAAAAGTGTGAATTTTGAACTCCTAACAGTGGAACAATTTAGGTACGTTTGTGCTTCCAAGTGCTAGAAAAGTAGGAATAATTACAATTGTAACCAATTACAATTTGAAGCTTCATTTAAACTTTTTGTTCCTTACGCCAAAATGAATTATATCCTGTATAATGCCAATTTTCATGCAAGTAATACAAAAGGAGTGAGTACAGGGTTCTTTTATGAAACGCCTACATGGATTACTTGCCACACAAAAGAGCACTCAATGAGTATGAGCTGGGAAGAAGGGAGGGGGTACAATGTGTCAAAAGATTGAAAGGAAGAGAAAAAATAGGAGGCTAAAGAAAGAAAGCCAATTAATGAAAGCAAAACAAAGAGTATTTCTGAAGAAGTCAGGTGTTGCAAGTTAAAGCTGTCCCTTGTAGCCAACACATGCAGCTGATAATTCAGCTAGACACAGACCTTGGCAGCATGGTGGGGTCTAATCTTTTTATGGGGATTAACTGTTCTTCAGAATATTCTTCAGTGCCTCTGGCATCAGTTTACTTGCTTTCTGTCAGCATACAAGGTTTTCTGGTACGTCCTTTTTTCTTTTTTTGTTTTTCTTTGGTTTTTTTGCACAAGTACAGTATATTTCTCTAGTGTAAGGAAGATTCCTCTTCAGGTCTATCTGAGTTTTATTGCATCGAGTGGGTCAGCAAGACGTACTATGTTCTGGCATACTGTTGTGCTCTGGATACCAGTGCTGAATGCATTGACATGACTTCTTTGTCTTGGCAAGGCAGATTGGATTACCTTTTGAGTCATAGGTTCATTGAGTTAGTGTGTATCAAAAAATAAATGAGAAGTCCCTTCATTTTGGACTTGTATAAAGTTCAAGTGAATCAAAACAAAGATACATCATATACACTGTCACAGAGGCCTGAAATAATTTGAAGACTATTCACCGTAAGTACTTTTATACACTGGAGAGAGAAAGCCGCTTTCAGAAGTTGACTCAGCCTTCCTGTCTTTCTCCGTTGACTCTGGAGTGAGTCATGGCTGAGCTAGTCTCTAAACCTGTGTTCCTTGGTTAGATGGACAAACCTAGGCAAAATTCAGTGACACTGTCTCCAGGAGGTTCCTAAACTGTGAAGGTGATCATCTTGTTTCAAGCTGTTCCTGTTTATGCTATGACATTAGCCTGATCCTTTGTCAATACAACTGATGGTGAATGTGTAACTACTGCTGATGACTGTATGTTTTTCCCCCTGAATTGTTCTCTGATGCTGAATTGAAAAATATGTTTATTTTTCTTCTGGATAGTATATGAGTCTGTACAAGTGGTCTTTAAAAACAATTAATCAAAAGACACATTTTGAAGTTACATGCAAGAAATCAGTTGAATCAGACAAGCATTGTAAAACAGAAGATAAAAATGATGGTGAATAAACTAAAACAAGGGCCAGAAGGTCAACAGCAGTCATAGCCATGGGTGAAGATTTTTCTTAAGGAGAGGTCACAAATTGAGTTAGTTTATTCCCAGCACTAAGTTTAGGTTGTATGGCATATCTCAAGTCTTGCATGTGTAATTATTAGCTGTATTGAGAAGCATAACTGGTAAGTGTGGAATTTTACAGATTCTTCAGGGACAAGTGTCTAACCACCAAATTGCTGTAGAAAAACTGAAAAAAGCTGCTGAAGTGTTACTGGATACAAGGGGAGAGTTGACACCAGACAAAGATGAGATTCAGAAAACACTGGGTAAAATGTTTACTTTTCTTAATACCTCTTTTTATCACTTGTGTCTGCATGCAGGTACTGGAAGAGGCAAAATACAGAGTTTCCACATTCTCGTGTCAGTGTTCAAGTCTATGTTTTGTTGAGTCATAAGCTATCACAACACAGTAACTGTGCCTCCTACACTCCTACTCCATATGCTTTTCACTTAAAAGCTGTCATTTTATTTTTGACTTTTTTTTTTCAGAAAGAGGGATTATGTTTAATTCCCATGTTACAGATGGGCATGGCAAACAGAGTTAGTGATTTGCTGAGGATCATAAATTCTCCAGTGGGAAGGAGCATGTTCAAGTTCAAGGAACATGACTCCAACTATCTGTTTCCACGCAATTATTTGAAGCTTGCTTAGCCAAGGAATTATTTCCTTCTGACTTCAAGAAACTGTCTGTGATGGGTTGACCTTGGCTGGCTGCCAGACACCCACCCAGCTGCTCTCTCACTCCCCTTGCCCGACAGGATGGGGTAGAAAATAAGATGGAAAAGCCCATGGGTCAAGACAGGGAGATCACTTACCAATTACTGTCATGGGCAAAACAGACTTTACTTGGGGAAAATTAAATTTCATTTATTGCCAAATAAAATAGGTTTCGATAGTGAGAAACAAAGACAGATTAAAGCAGCACCTTCCTCCCACCCCACTCTTTTTTCCAGGCTCACCATCACTACTTCCTTCCAAACTACTTGCACCTCCTCCCTGCCAAACAGTGCAGGGTGGATGGGGAATGGGTGGTTGTGGTCAGTCTATAACAGCTCCTCTCTGCTGCTGCTTCCTCTTCACGCTTTTCCCCTGCTCCAGCATGTGTCCTCTCCATGGACTGAAATCTTTCAGGATAATCTTGCTCCAGTGTGGGCTCTTTATGGGCTGTAGTTCCTTCAGAAAATATCCACCTCCTCCAGCGTTGGGTCCTCCATGTGCTGCAGTGTGGTTATCTGCTCTGGCATGGTCCTCCACAGGCTTCAGGAGAATGTCTGCTCCAGCGCCTGGAGCACGTCTTCCCCCTGTTTCTTTTTGGCTGACCTTGATGTCTACAGGGCTGATTTTCACACTTCTTTTCCCCCTCACTTCTCACTCTTGGGCATCATTTTCCCCTTTTGTAAATACATTTTCCCAGAGGCGCCACCAGCTTGGCTCAGCTGTGCCCTGCCGTGGGTCAGCTGGAGCCGGCTGAAACCGTCTGTGTCTTTCACAGGGCAGCCCCAGCCTCTTCTCACAGAGGCCAAAAACTTTGTCACTACCAAAACCTTACCACCTACACCCAATACTCTGTCCTATCGGTTGTGAGAAGTAGCACAGCATGACATTCACCACTGTCTGAAGTTTGAAGACTCTCTATGTGTATCACACAACTATCTTTTACTGAAATTCCATAAGTAACTTGGAGAGCAACAAAATAAAACAACTGTGGGCTTGCCTCTTTGGAGTCAGTGATGAAACTCCATGGGAGGTACATGGAACTTGTAACTTTCAGAGGCTTATCCTGAAAGTGTTGAAGGTCTAATGAAGAACCATCTGGAAGAACCTTTCAGCTCTAATAATAACATAAGAGACATAGTTGTCTTAATACTCTGCTATTTTATTTCTTGGGAACAGTCAACAGCTGTCATAAGCTAGAGCTGCATGGGAACCAGCTTCTAAAAGCTGGGGAGCACAGCTGTAAGCTGCTCCCTCATTTCCCTTGTCCTATGGACTACTTATCTCTATTTGAAGATTTTGATCTTTGCTTGTGTGTTTTCACTGAATAAAGCTGATGTTTTTGTTTCGTTCTGATGTAGGCAATTTTTGACTCACACSTGGTGAGAACTGGTGAAATGAGTTAAAAGCTTAGTTTGACAAAAGGAAAAAACTGAAATACATTTTCTGTTTATCAGATGATATTGTGGAGAGGTATGACAATTTATCCAAGTCTGTGAACGAAAGGAATGAGAAGCTCCAAGTAACTCTGACACGATCCCTAAGCGTGCAGGATGGTTTGGATGAAATGCTGGATTGGATGGAAGGTGTTGAAAAAAGCCTTGAAGAACAAGATCAAGTGCCTTTGAATTCTGCTGCTATTCAGGATATTATTAGTAAAAGCATTGTAAGTAGCATTCTCTGAAGAAACATTTGTTTCATAATTCAGATTTCAAGAAAGAATTAAAATCTTAGTTTGGCACCTTCAATGGATTCAAAATACTTAATAAAGAGGACTGTTGTGTGAGGTGAAACTGCACATAAGGATTTTTGTAGCTGAAATAGATAGATCTACACTGATGGTCTAGCTGTGCTGATTTGTTGCTTGATATGGTGGACCAGTTTCACTTCTTAAAATTTAGTTATAAGCAATACAGAGTAGTTCTTGCTTGTTTCAGATGCTAGAACAAGACATTGCTGGTCGCCAAAGCAGTATAAACACTATGAATGAAAAAGTGAAGAAGTTCACTGAAACAGCAGATCCATCCACTGCATCCACACTGCAAGCTAAAATGAGTGAACTTGCAGGACGATTTTCTGAAGCAAGTAACAAGCATAAAGAGAAGCTTATGAAAATGGAGGAGTTGAAGACTAAAGTGGAGTTGTTTGAAGGTCTGTCAGAAAAACTTCAGTCATTTCTAGATGAGAAAAACCAGGCACTCAGTGAGACGGAGGCACCAAGGAAGGATGTTAGTGAAGTGTCTCAATATATGCAGGTACTGTACCATTCCATTTGTATATATTGCGCATTTCTAGACTAACTCATCTAAGTGATTGAACAATAAATAAGGCATGCTTGTTACCCAACTTTGGTTGGTTAGCTAAAATCAAGAATTTAATTTTGAACTAGTGATTGTAAAGTCTAATATGAAGAATGTAATCCTGTTTTGCAGGAAGCTAGCGTAGAATTGGCACAACATAAGAAGGATCTGGAAGTATTGCAGCAGCTTCTTGAGGAACTTTCATTCCATGCTCTTCCTGGAGATAAAGCATTGGTATTAGAAAAAGTAAATGCTTTGTCAAAGAAATTCAGAGAGGTAGAGGAGACTGTAAAGGAAAAGTAAGTCGAATAATTAAAGTGTTTCTGCTTTGGCTAATAATACAGTGTGAATGTCGTAATGACTTCTTCTTGCATGCAGTCTCAAGGGATTGCAGTTAACCACAGAGTAGAGAGGGTTTTTATATAAAAAAAAAAAAAGATTCTATTTGGAAATGCCCCTGTAGTTAGTCTGACTGGTTCAAGAGCTCTAATGTTGGCTGTAAAGATGAGTAACTCTTTGCAAATTTTGTGACATTCACAGGAGTCCTGCCAGTTGTAAGAAAACCCTACTTCTCCCCTTCTCTGATAGAATACAAATTGCTGCTTGTGCTAATTGCTTTAGAGTACCATTTGGAATCAGGCTGCAAAGGAAAACTGGAGAAATTATTAGAGCTTCCATATAAGTTACCTGTACAGCAAGACTAGATTTTCCACATCCTGCTCATATCCATAGAGTTAGTTTTTGTGACTCTTTGAATTTAGGAATAGCAGTATCAGATTGATAATATCTGTTGGTTTAATTATCAGAAGGAATACTGACATTCAGTGCTCAATTTCTTTTGTTGTCTTTAATTGTCTAGAGAAGAGGATGTATCATCTTGTCAGAAACAAATGGATACTTTTGAGCTCCTTGTAGAATCATTAAAGAAATGGATAAAAGAGACAACGGAACGAATTCCAGCAGCGCAACCCTCTCTGAATACAGAGGAGTTAAAGAAACCTTTGGAAGATACATTGGTAAGATATTGTAGATGAGAAGTGAAATATGGCTGAAGGAAATAGGGCATCTATTAGTAACATAAAAGTACAGACTTAAGGGGTAGACAGTCACAGTAATTGGGACTAGGGAGCTTGCAGTCTACATTTACATTCCCATTTCCTTTGCATGTTTGGATATACTGCAGGGGATTCCCAAGTAGCAAGGTTGTTCCTTTCTGTACACTAAATCTTTTAAGTCTGAAATCAGTTTTATAATGAACAAGTGACTATTTTTCTTAACCAGAATTTAAAAGATGAATGGACATTAAAAGCACCTGAACTGCAGAAAATGAATAGCAGAGGAACATTGCTGTGTAATCTAATTACTGCTGTGACTTCTCCTGCCAAACTGAGAGCAGTTGCAAAATCAGGTATGCATTTGTATAATCAGGTAAGCCTAACATTTCAGGAGTTTTTAAAACCTTTAAGACAAAAATGAAAATATTTCACCCTTGGATTAGCTTTCTGAATATTATGGCTTGTGAGAAGTCAATTAACCATGTCTGTTCTGACCATTGTTTGCTGTGACTATCATTTAAAGTGTCTAACTGCTGTAGTAATTCAGTACACATTCTGATAGCTTTATACTGCCAAAATAGCGTAAAAGTGCTTTAATGTAAATGATTTAACAGGTCCTAAAGCTGTTACTTCAGTATGTAATTCCCAGATAATGAACAAAATGAACAGTATCACAGTTGCCTTCACCCCATCCCAGAAAAGTTCTGATAATGAGAAACTGACTTATTCTGATTGGTGTTCAGTGCTTCACATATCCACCAAGTCTGCAAGTAGGACAAATACAAACCCTGCTTTTGCAAACACTGATGTACCTGCACACCTTTGCTGCCACAGAGAGACTTCTTTCATGGCCACAAGGCTATTCTGTGTGACGCCAAACAAACACATAAAGGTTTGCAGAGTCATGGAGTTTTTGTTAGAAGGGTGATGAGGACATGATTTATCTAAAAAATGAGCCTAGGCGAACTTTCTCATCCCAATATGATAGCATAAAAAACAGCATGGAAGGGAATCAACTCCATATCCCAGCATGACTTTCCTGGGCCAAAATGTGTTTCCATTCTGGAGCTTCAGCTAAATCCTTTTTATCCGTAATCTGATTTTAATGACAGCAAATCTATTTCCATGATTTTCTGTACTCTAGTGTTTAAATGTTAATTTGTTTTACAGAAACCAGTAATTCTGCTAAGTATCGTTCAAGCCATAGTTCAAGGCATGTGGTACCTTGGGTGTTTTAATGGCCATAAGCACATTTTCAGTTAGTTCTTGAACTGACTAGGTCTGGAAATGAAGTGTGTTGGCCTTCATTGGTCATCTGCAAAGGACTGGGAGGATGGGGATGGCCAGAGGATACCTATTTGGCAAGAATAGAATACTTTCTTTCTCACATCTCTTTGTAGTAGCTGCCTCTGCTTTCATTCTTGTTTGAATTTTAAATAAAAATCTTTCAAAGAACATTTTGGAACCTTATATGGGATATTTGGGCTCCTTCCTCTGCCCCTTTCTCTACTCCTATGCATCCAGATAGAAAAATAATTAAATAACTAGCATATAAAAGCAGCTGTAATCCTCCAGACTAGTGTATTCACCCTCCTAGACAAGAGCTGTACTGTGTGTCACTTAATCACAGTTACAAATACCGGAGTCCAGCTAATAGAGCATGAAGATTTACAAGGCTCTGGCTGGGGCCTGTGACTTCTCTTATCTGGTTTGTTTTCTGTTGCCGTTCTCCAGCTGCCACTGAAGTGGTCCTCACTGTCCAGCTGGTACTGTGGGGTGGATGCATAGCCTTTTCCAAGGCAACCATTAATCTTTCTCTGTTAATTGCTCATCTGGGAATACATACGTGCAGGAGAGCAGGAAGTTGTTATTCTTGCCGTTCTCTGTGGCTTGACTGTGTGCCCCAGCTCTGTGGTCTGACGGCGTTTTACAAAGCCCATGTAGCCCTGGTTCCAGAGGCTTTGAAATTATATTTAATTAGTAGGGCTGCCTGGGTGAGTGGCTGCCTCTGAGTGACAGTAAAGACTTCAGGTATAACAGTAAGGACTCCACATTGCAATCCGTGTCATGGAGCACGTGCTCAGGTCTTGCTCGTGACAAGATAGGGAGGGATTCATCTGGTTGGTATCAAGAGCTTTTTATGCAGAGGTATGGTGCTGCTAAATCATAGAATCATTTAGGTTGGAAAAGACCCTTAAGATCATTGAATCCAACCATTAACCTACCACTGCCAAGTCTACCACTAAACTGTATCCCTAAGCGCCACATCTACATGTCTTTTAAATACTTCCAGGAATGGTGACTCAACCACTTCCCTGGTGGGTAAAGGTGTCCTGACTAAGCAGTGCCTTTGGTTGTGGTGTCTGCAATGACTACTTTGGGCTTCTTTGCTGTTTAATGCTTAGTGCTCTCCTCAGAGTCTCAGCATTTGCCAGCTAGTCCTCTCCCAGGCCATACCCAGACATGGCTGGGTAAAACCATGTTCTCAGTAGGCAGTAGGAAACAGGTTCCTTTTGGGAAGAGGAAGGAAGTGATGTTAGCCATGTGGATGTGAGTAGGCCTCACAGCTAGGGCACAGACCTTTGTCCACTATAGCTGTTTATTTAGCATAGTATTGTGAACGGTAGGACTGCTTGTACATCATGCATATGTGCATACTTATAGGAGCATCCATGTGCACACCCACCCACTATGCATATGCTGTGCATATGTGGTACCACTTATGGTACTAGCTGGCTGGAGCAGCTTGAAACATAAAACAACCTTAAAATATATAAAACAGTTTGAATAAAATATTTGCTATTACAAGGTTAGTATTCAGATATTTCTTTAATGTTATAATGAGAGCTATGTATCATGTTGTTTTAAAGAGGAAATGCAGTGCTGGGGTTTTGGTGCGAAAAGGCCCAGATAAGCATGGGACTTGGTCTCTTTTGATCCGCAGGTGGCACAATGTTAAATGGTGAAGGAGGAGCTCCAGGAACTCAGGATTTCCTGAAAAATAAAGGTCAGTAGAAATTTCAGGATGTGATAAAGAAATGTACTTGCTAATCACTGTTAAATATGTAAGTATTTTTTAAATGTTGTATATAAATCTGCTTGTAGCAGTCATTATTAGACTGAAATTTCACATCACCATCACGTAAGGAAACTATATTGACTAGGACATGATACTAAAATTAATTGTAAAAATACCTATGTTCAATATTTTCTTTGAAGGCAGATCAAATCTGGCTGTGTTTTCTAAATCAATATGTACTTCTCTAAATGTACACAGGGATAGCTATTTTAATATAACTCATGGCTTTTGAGAAGATTCTGATATGTGTGTATGTGGTTTGAAACTTTTTAACACCCACCAGCATTCACAACATGCACATACACAAACATACATATACAAAGACACCCATTTTACTTACGTTTATATCACTGTATGTGACCAGCCCCTTTACAGAAACAAAGGAACTTACATAGGCACTTTATATGTGCCTATGGATAGCCACTTACCACGTCCTGAGTTTGCAGTATCTGTTCTCCTAAGCTACAGTCTACTTAGTACACAGTCTGCCTGCTGTGCTCTCTCAGTGATAAAACACATTTGTAATGGTACATGAATGTGAGCAAAATAYTATTGCAGTAATGTTCAGTTGTCATACAAGTAACTGAACTGTAGTCCAGTATGTTCAACTTTTTGTCATGGAATTGTTGCTTAAAATATTAAAATAACAATGGGTAGAAAAATTGTAAGGTATTTGTGGTATTTGTGTACCTGTATGTATTAAAGTTATCATTTCTGTGAAATGAGAAGCTCTTGCAAATAGGAACTTACATTCGGTCATTCAGATGTAGTGTTACCACATTTAGAGTGAACTGGAAATTACTCTAACACATTCAGCAACTTCTTATTTGGGGGACTATTAGCTATTGTAACTCAGAGTACTGTTCAGAAGTTCTTGAAGTCTAAGTATTGTTTCAAGGGCTTGTAACCTCTAACATAGTCTTTTTGCATCTCTCCTGTTACAGAACTGACAACTGTTCAACAAGCCATGTCTGATGTAAATCACAGTTACGAAGATTTGGGAGTCTTATTGAAGGAAAAGATTTCAGAACTAGAAAGTATGCTTTCAAAAATGCAGAATATTCAGGAAGAATCGACCTCCATGATGCAGTGGTTGCAAAAAATGGACAAAACTGCATCAGATTGGGAAGCTGCTCCAACTGATAGTGAAGCAGTTAAAGCCCAGGTTGAGCAACATAAGGTACTTTGTGCCTTCAAAAAAAATACTCTTTCTTGCAGTTATTGGGGAAATTCTATTTGAACAACCGATATCTCAGCCTAGCGTAATGTTGCAGAGAGTATTTAAATGATCCTAGTAAGCATGCCAGTCAGGCTTAGAGCAAATCTGGCAAGCTGTGTCAGTGGAGTAAAAGGAGCACTGTGTCAGAGAGAAGAGGTTGTGCAGGTCAGAAAATAATAATTTTGGTGGCCAGTTTAAATAGGTCAGGCTATATTGATTATGCAGTAAACTTTTTTGATCTCCTTAGTGGCTTAGAGATATATACTGGATTGCCTGTAAGATCTGAAGGGCTATATCTATCCAAAAGCTGTTTCTGCAGCTGCTGGTTCGCTGACACTCCACAGACCTCCCGGTCTCTGCAGCTGCAGCGGCTTATGTCTATTCCAAGGCAGTGTTTCTCTTCAGCAGCCATGTCATGCTTGTTAAGTTACATAGCTGCACAACAGTCTCCTCCCTGCTTTTAAATTGATGAGAAAACCACTGAATCAGCAGTAAGCTTCTGTCCTGTTTCAGCATTGGAGACATATGCTTCTCTAGCAATGAAGGACAATATTTACACACGTAAAGGTTCATCAGTAAAGGGAAGAAATGTAATGGATAGGGAAATTCTTTCCATGCCTGTGATTGTGGATAAACAAGGACAGAATACGATTCAACTGAGGTACTACTTTTATATTTGGCGGGTCACCCTTAAAAATTAACCTGAACAGCTACTAACTTTCCTCAGACTTGGATAACATTCAGTCCTAAAACTCAGACTGAATGTGGAAGAAAACTAGCTCCTTATTTTTTAACAGAGAATGTGCAAAGCTAACATGACCATCTTACCCCCAGTGTAGTAATAGAAGAGCATTCACAGATAGTTGGAAAACTGAGCRAGTGCTCAGGCAAGAGTCATCTTTCTGATGCAGTTGGACCTTTTACTAAAAGTTCTACATCAAGCACAGGTTTGTTCAGTTTTTATTTTAGTGGGTTTTGGATAATTAAAATGCAGCTCCACAGGGCAAGGTTTGTTACTTAAGAATATTCATGTAAGAGCCCTTGCCGGGCATAAGGACTGTTCACKTCTGTCTGTAAGAACAGCATGAATTAGGAATTGCTGGGGCATCCCAGTCTCCTGCTAGGTCTACACTTCAAGCTATAGTGCTCTTTAAACTATAGTTCCAGATGATCTACAAGAAGCAGTCTATCTGTGATAGCAGGACTTACATTGAGGTAAATGAGGTCACACTGCACTCCTCTCTGTTGGTGCTAGCTGGGTTATTTCTGCTGTGAACTGCACTGTGCAATAGTCAGTTTGCCTTCTGTACAAGAACAGATTCCAGGTATATGTGAATATGATGGGACCTAATGGATCTTATTTAKCTGAATTCTTCTAGTTCTGTCACTTGTTCACATTAAACAGTAATTGTTATTATTAATATAGTTTAAATTGGTCAGGTTATCTCTTCCAAAAAAAATGACCAGCAACATACACCATTATAAAGTGTTCTGAGATTCTTAGCAGGAAGGTAATACGTAAGTGCTAGATATTTATTGTTTATCTTCATGCTTGGCATCTCAGTATTATGGACTTCAAACTTTACACTTTACCGTTCTTCTTTAGTCTCTTACTTATTTATTTTACCACTTGAATTTGCAGCTTTTTGAAACTGAATTAAAGCAAAGTGCGAATAAAGTGCAGGAACTAAAGGACAAAGTGACAGAGCTGTTGGAGAAGAACCCTGACTCTTGTGAGGCACCCAAGTGGAGACAAATGATGGATAAAATAGGTACTTCAGTAAAGCTGATTATAGCTCAGACTGATTTGGAAGTTGTTTTATTATGAGTTTTTTTAATGTATTAGTAATCACTAGTAATTTTAATACCTTGCTGCCTCCTACCCCTTTAATTCTGTGGAATTAACTCCCTTTACAAGAGTGTAGATCTGGAGTAATTCCGCTGATGTCCATGGGCTTTGAATTTATTTCAGTGCAGTTGAGAGAGGCTATAGCTTGACTCCCTGTTTGAGAGGGCTTTATCTTTTTCAAACAGTGTGTGGCTAAAACTTGACTGGTCAGTTATTGCTCAAGATACATATGTTTTTGTTCTTACAAAATACAACAAAGTTAGTTAATTCTAATTTCATGTAAAGAACAGTTAGAGTTGTTGGTAATGCTTTTCTGCATGCTTTTTTCCTATGCCCTAGTGGCTTTTGTCATTTTGTGGTTTTGCTGGCTTTTTGCCATTTTCTAAAACTGATTCCATAAATTTTGCCAAAAAAATTGGAAATTACCATGTTTGGACAATAGATTTTTAGATACTGCAGTGCATAATTGTCATGAGCTTTTAAAAATTCTTCTTAGGTTTGTCATATTTTAAATAAATCATAGGTTAATCTTGTTTCATGCAGATAGGCATTTCTATAGCTACACCAATAGTAATTTTAAAGCTGAGAATTCTTCCAATCTGTCCTGTTTGTAAGTGAAACTCTGAAAAGTTTAAGTAGCAGGTAAGGTCTCCAAGAGAACTTGAGTAGTGTTGAAAGGGAATTAATACAGACTGAGCAGAGGTCAAAGACAGTGAAGTGGCAAAAGAAACTGAAAAAACACGGRTGAAATTCAGGGACAAGGAGAGTTAGCAAAATACCAAAGCTGACTGAGCAAGCACTGACAGTATGACAAAGGGAAGGGGGAAGTTACAAGACCGTAAGACTCAGTGGCTGCTCTGGAAGCCACTCRCTACAAGTGGAAGAGACCATAGATTGGCCTAGGTGTGAACCTAAGCTCACACAGCACTTTTGAAATACCTGTGTACAGAAGTATTCTCATTGCCTATCATTAGGTACCTGGTTCAGATGTCTAAATGTGGCAGTTAATCTTCACAGGCTTCTAATACAGACATTTGAAAGAGGTGTGCTCCTTCAGAGGGCTGTTCAGAGTAGAAGCCTAAATTAGGGCTTCTGCTTACCCTTGGAAAGGTATCTGTTTCGTTTTACTGAATAAGGAGGAAGATTTGTCTATCTAAATCAGGCACCTAAGTTATAACTGAGTACAGCCCTTTGGCTTTTATGTCATCTGAGACTGAAGCCTAAATTTGGTGGTACTTCACTTAGTAATATTCTAATCCAATTTTATTACATGTTGTATATTCATTGCTCTAAAAATTCCGCACGTGGCTGTGCTAAACTGCAGACCTTCAACCAAGTGTATATGGATCTGACTGTTAAAAGATGTATTTGCTGAGTCACTGCAATAAGGCATCTGGAGTTAATCAGCAAGAAGCCTTATTAGAGAGCTCTGTTTATGTTTCATATATAGTCTGCTGTCTGACAACCCATCTGCTAGAACATGCATGCAATATGTTAACATTATCATTGTTAGACTCCAAATGGAAAGAGCTCAATCAAGTTACATCTGAGAGACAACAAAAACTGGAGGAGTCTTCAAATTACCTGACCCAGTTCCAGACAGCAGAAGCTCAGTTAAAGCACTGGCTTGTAGAAAAGGAGCTAATGGTCAGTGTGCTGGGACCACTATCAATTGATCCTAATATGCTGAATACACAAAAGCAACAGGTTCAGGTGAGTCATGCCAACATGCATTATTGATTTAAGTTTCTTCTGCTTTTTTGCTATTAGCAAAGTACTATTTTGCATTTAGATAGAGTGCAGCACAGTTAGTATGAGCTATTACATTTGTTTATCAGCAAATATCAGCTTAAGTCATACTTGACTACAGTAATTACAAGAAAAAAATTATCGTAAGAGTGAAGAGAGATCAGAACAGCTAAAGGAAAAAAATGTTAAGGAGATACTGATCCTCTGATACCTTTTTGTGTTTTTACTATACTGTGGTTTCTCTGTAGTTGAATGAAAATGTTCCTTTGAAGTTTTATTAATTTGAGTGTATATGTAACATTTTATGGTCAGTTCTCATATACAGTCTATGCTGTAGAACTAGCTTTTTGAGATTTTATTCACTTGACTGTGCCAGTAGCTAATAAAAATATGAAGGCAAGTGAAATGCAGTACTGTGAATAGATACGGGGCCAAGAGTGTGAAAGAAGAAAAAGTATAATGAAAAAGTGGAGTGGCTCACTTACAGAAATACAGCAAACTGCAGACAAAAGAAACAAAAGTTAAATCAGACAAAGTTGCAGAAACTAGAAATTTTTACTTCAAACATTTCTGTTGCTGCCAGTTATTTTAAACTGTGATGAGAAATAACATTTTTATTTTGCAAAAATATTATTAAAGCTGGCATATCAATATTGATTAAAATGAAGTGTTTAAAACATGAACTATGTTCTAATACTGTGCGAAAATGACTTAATACTGGTTTGTAAGTGCTTCAAAAATCTAGACARCTGGCATAAGACTATCATGTATCACTTAACAGTCCTTAAAAGTTAAGCCTAACTGGCTTAAAAAGAAAGGGTTTGGAATGTTCTGTAAAGTAAACCCATGATATTTGTCCCTTCTTCTGCAAGCACTATGACTTACTGTCAAAAAAAAAAAAAAAAAAAAACAAAAACAAAAAACCAAAACTGGGAACCAGTGATGTAAACTTTAAAGGTCTTACAGTACACATTCAGTCATTTTGTGAATTATCCAAATATTCTCTCTGCTATAATAACACATCGCAATATTATGTCAGAATACACCTTCTTTGAAGTTCTATCTTAAGACAAATATCAAAACTGTCTAGGAAAGAAGACACTGCTTGAAACTAAACAGCGATTATTTTACTTGGTATGGTTACTTAATTACCATAGTATTAACAGAATTCATTGTTTACTTGTAACTGCTGCTTGAATTTCTATTAGATGATCTGTAAATTAACCTCATTTTTTCTGGTTCTTTGATGTAAACGCTTGGAAATAACACAGTTTATGTGTAGAAGATGCAATTATTTTACTGGCTTTTAAACTTGGAGATTGATTACTCAATAAGAGAGCTTAGCTACAACAAATTCTACATGAGTTTTGTCAGAAGCACTTCGCTGCTTTTTTTCGTGAGGTAAATGCTTTTTAAATTTTTCTTTCTTCCCAGATTCTGCTCAAAGAGTTTGACACCAGAAAGCCACAATATGAGCAGTTAACTATGGCTGGTGAAGGGATTCTGAAGAGACCTGGTGAACATTCACCCTCTCATGAAATTGTAAAAGAGCAACTGGCAGCTGTGGCACAAAAATGGGATAGTCTAACTGGCCAACTGAGGAACAGATGTGACCGAATTGACCAAGCCATTGTGAAAAGCAGAGAGTATCAAAGTCTACTCAGAAGTCTGTCTGATAAGCTAAGTGCCTTGGATAGCAAACTAAGCAGCAGCCTGGCTGTGAGTACACAACCTGATGCTGTGAAACAACAACTGGAAATTGCTAGAGAAATGAAGGAGGAAATAGAACAGGAAATGAAGAATATAAATGCAGCTGAAGCTCTTTGTGAAGAGCTGTCTACACTGGTTGGAGAAGAGTATTTGAAAGCAGAACTTACAAGACAGTTAGATGGCATCTTAAAATCGTTTAAGGATATTGAGCAAAAATCAGGTTAGTATTTATTTAAAGAAAAATAGTAACTAAGGCATAAAGTAAAGCATATAGTCTCATTTGTCTTTATAGAGATGTTGAGTCAGCTGAGCCTAATGGCAGCTCTCTATCCAGTCCAACCTCTAAGCATTTGTACATTAGAATTTAGGACAGTCCCCATACCTTGAAAAGGTAAAAACAATACTTGGGATCTCTCGTGAACAGTTTGGGAGAGAATTTGAAGCACAATAGCAGGGCTGCTTTTCTCATCTCTTCCTCAGGTGCATCTTCACTGGATTAGAATACCAAAAGAGGATGCTGTTCATTGAGCTACCTAACTGCATAGGTGCAGAGTGTAAGCCAAAATTGTAATTTTTAGGCAAGCACCAGTTAATGGCTTGGTGAAACGCAGTGGTAATTGTACAATACTGCTTGTAACAGGAGAGGGCCGGTAGTCTGCACCCTTCCCTTACCCTGTGAACAACAGAACTGAGCAAGTAATACACTGCAAGCAATATCATACTTTGTTCTCCCTAACAGCCTCAGTTTTAGCTTTTTAATTTCCTCTGGTGATGAGGAACTTCAAAGGATCTCCGTAAGAACACATATTGCCTGCAGGCCATGAGTTAGACACTGCTAGGCTAGATTCCCTGTGCTTACACTTCATAATACCATGAAACATGACTGTGTGTTTTTCACCCCCGAAATCTGCCTGAATGGGATTCATGTAGACACAGATTGGCTAAGCTCACCTCATTTGATTCATGTCCAAATGCCTTCACTGCTCTGCTGTAGTACAGGCACAAGTCTGTCCCTTGCAAGAAACTTGGTTGACTTGGTTGTCTTCCAGTCGAACACCACATACTAAGGACCAGCTTTCCTTACATTAATGATCATTCATAACAGAAACAATATTCATTATTTCTTCAGTGAATACTAGCAGGTTCTGATAACGAACCTCTGTGCTGTCTTCTCTTTTGTAGATAACCATGTTCAGCAGCTTCAGTCAGCTTATGCCGCTTCTCATCAGTTCCAGCAAATGTCTAAGGACTTTCAGGCCTGGCTAGGCAAAAAGAAAGAAGAGCTGAACCAGGCTCGTCCTGTATCAGCCAAACTTGATGCCTTGCAATCCCTAATGGAAGAACAGAAAGATTTTAAGACGACCATGACCAATCAGGTTAGTTCATATGAAAGAATTGTTGCAGAAGGAGAAAGCATCTTACAGAAGACTCAAGGAGCTGACAAAGCAGCATTACAATCCCAAATTGCCACACTCAGAAGTAACTGGGATGAAATGAATAAGCAGGTAAAAGAAAGGCATGATAAATTAACAGATTGTCTGGAGAAAGCGCTCAAATACAAGCAGCATGTAGAAAATCTGCAGCCATGGATAGAGAAATGCCAAAGCAACCTGTGTGAATTAAAAGTTGACATAAACCCTGTTGAAATAGAGAACTCTATTGTTCAGGTGAAGGCCTGGCAGAAGGACCTGGATAAACACCATGGGATGGTGGAGCTATTAAATAATACTGCTGAAAGTTTGCTCAGTGCAAGTCAGACAGATAAAGAAGTTGTTCAAGAAGAAACTAAGGTGCTGAATCAGAAAGTGAATGTGGTCACAGAACAATTACATAAGAAGAGAGAGTGCTTGGAAAATATGGCACAAAGGCTGAAGGAGTTTCAGGAATCATCCAGGGAAACTGAAAAACAACTTAAAAGTGCCAAAGAGCATCTGGAAGCTCACGACTTGCTTGGACCTCAGTCATTCAGTAACAAACACCTGACGATGATGCAGGCCCAGCAGAAAGCCTTGCAGGCTTTAAAGCCTCATGTTGATTTAGCAAAAAAGCTTGCCCAAGACCTGGTGGTAGAAGCTTCTGATTCAGCAGGTGTTTCTGACCTTTTGCTCGAAGCTGAATCTTTGGAGCGAGAATACACTGCAGTGAACCAGCAGGTTGAAGATAGGTGCTTGTTCTTAGAGACAAAACTTCAGGGAATTGGCCATTTCCAAAACAGCATCCGAGAGATGTTCTCTCAGTTTGCAGAGTTTGATGATGAACTTGATAGCATGGCTCCAGTGGGGAGAGATCTTGAGGTGCTGCAATCACAGAGAGAGGACATAAAACGTTTCCTGAAAAAGCTGGAGGATCTTATCATGAATAATGAAAATGCTAATAAAAACTGTAAAATGATGCTAGCCACAGAAGCTGAAGCTTCTCCTGATCTTGTTGGTATAAAAAGAGACTTGGAAGCTTTAAATAAACAGTGCAACAAGCTACTAGACAGAGCAAAAGCCAGGGAAGATCAAGTGGAGGGTACTATTAGCCGTGTTGAGGAGTTTTACAGTAAGCTAGAAGAATTCTCCAGTCTGCTTGGGAGAGCCGAAGAACATGAAGAGTCACAAGGTCCTGTTGGAATGGAAACAGAGACTATTAATCAGCAGCTGAATACATTCAAGGTAGGAAGATTTCTTCTACTACTATAGAGTATTTTACCACAATGCGATTTTATTAAATATCATTGTGAAAGGGATTGGTTAAGTGCAGACCTTGGAGGAGTCTTGTTTTACAGCAGTCAGTTCTACCTCTATGCTTTTTATTTGTTTTACATGGGATATCTTCTCGTGCTCCAGAGAAGCTTTCCTTTGCTACAGCTTGGCAGACATTGGTAACTTTGCATCCCAGCTCACAGTTCCTGCACCCCAGTTCCCTCTTCACCTCTCTTCACTATCTTGTTTCCTTATGCGATCCGTCTACCTTTTCTGTTTTTGAGAACTGAATATTGTCTTTATTCTGATGTCCATGTATTACACAAACTTTCTTCTTTGCTGTGGTGTGAGTTTTAGACTCCAGTGTTCACATACCAGCCCATATTCACTTTGCTCATCTGWGTAGTTTAGTTCTTTTCACATGGGTGTAGGCATCAGCATATGTAGGTTTAAGACCTTACCTTTTGCCATTTTCTGTTCTGGTTTACCTCACTGAATCCTACCCTTACCTAGAAACATCCTAGTAAGAAGAAATCAGGTAAAATAAACCCCCTTTTATATTGGGGGTTTACTGTAGCATCCTTATCCAAAATGGAGCTTCTGCGCGTAGCTTTTTTAATATGCCAGTTAGCAATCCTTGTCCAGCTCAAAAAAATGCATTGCAGTGATAGTGGGTGTAAATTGTGCTTTAGTGCTGAAGTGAGGTACAGAAATTTGCTTGTTTTAGGTTACAATAAATGAATTTCCAGTGCTCACTGGAAAGGTTTATAAATCCTACAGCTGTAAGCAGTGTTTGAAAATAGCCTAATGGCTATATAGTAGCACTGAATATTTTGTGCTGCTTTGGTTTCATTTCAATCTAATATTGATTCAAATGTTTGTATGACTTGTACATTAGTTCACAGTTAATCATAAAAACAAACCTTCATAACAGGATTTGATAAACCATGCTGTTAAAAAGCATGACCTTGGGAAAGAGTCATTACATGCTTGGCCCAACAGAGGGTGCATTTTGCTTGTTTAAACTAAACCGCATTAGAAAGGAAAACTAAAACTGAGAACTTCAATCTGGGAATTTCAGATGCAAGTTACTATGAGTTTTGATGATCTTTCAGAATGCATAAATAGAGACAAAAATCTTGGACAAATAGTTTCATTATGAGGAGATTCCATTAGACTGCGAGGATTAAAATTGTATGCCAGTCTGTCCTAACAAGTCTATCACAATTTAAAAGAGAAACAAATGGCTTTTCTTTGTATATGGTTAGTAAAACACTTTGGGTATCAGAAAATAGCAAAACCTCCTGCTGTGATTACTCTTGCTTACGCTGATTGTACAGGATTTCAGTTGTAGCCAGTTGTGATCTCTGATTTTACCACATTTCTTGCGTTTTCAAATATTAGATTCAGCTTCAGGTCTTTGTTACTATATATATATGTATCTCTCTATGTATCTTTTTTTGGCTACAAAGAACAATGCTTTTAGGGGGAAGCAGCCTGATGAGCAGACAGTAGAAGAATCCAGTTCCCTGTGTGTTGTCTCAGTGTTGTACTCAGGGCATTGGACAAGACACAGCAATTGTGCAACTCAGGAGTGAGAGCCTTCTCTGGTCTATGCAGACCTGTGGGGAGATAGTGTCCCAGCAACCAAAGAGCTTGTATGGTAAAAAGACCAAAAAACCTGGAGAGGTGTAAAGAAGAACAGCGATAGCAGCATGTTTATATCCAGAAGTCTACTCCAGGATTGTATTTACATTAGATACTTAGAAGCTTAGAAATGTGTTTTGCTCGAAGCAACTATTTTAGGCTGTGCTTTTGCTTATTGAGTGAAAACACAGTGCCATTAAACAGAAGGTGAAAAATGATGAAAAGGTGAAGAGGTTGTTTAAGTAAGTGAAGAGCAAAGGCAGGAATAAAGAAGCAGAGTGGGGAGCCTTTGAAGAAAGGAAGTAGGAAGACCAGAATGGAAAATTTTAACTAGGTGAGGGTGGTAGGTAGCAAAGGGATACTGATAGCAGGAGGATCAGGATCAACGATTACACTCCTAATACTTGGTGTGAGTGCTACTGGGCCACAGCAAAATTACAGTAGGTAATGTACCTCTTCATACTCTTTACCCTTCCAGAGAGCAATTTTACCTGAGGCAGCAAACTGTAGGGAGACTGGCTCCCACAAATCCTGCTCCACTTGCCGTATATTTGCTCACGTTTGCGCACATACGCAAGCACACACAACCTGAAAATGTGGCTGTGGCCATAAAACCACAGTCTAGCTCCTTATGTCTTTAGCTTCTGTGGTCAAGTACAATCAACTTTTATTCCTCAAGAATAAAGCAAAAGAGTTGTTCTTTGGTAGATAGATTTATTCACATGAAATCTTCACTCTCTTCAGGGAAGGATCTTGTGTAATGGGCCAGAGCTGGGTTTTGTGGTTTGACCAGTTTTTATGTACAAAGAGTTAGAGCTTTGTGCTTCTTCTTGGCATGACATTAAAATGCAGAGTTATTTAAAAAAAATAAACAGGCTTTGAGTTGTTTTTATATATATATATATATATATTAAAAAATATATATATATGTACACATACTTGGTTTATTTATATTCCTTCTTTGTAATCTACTTATTCCCATCAGTATAGAGAGTTAAATTGAAAATACTTATTGTCAGTGTTAAACTATATTTATTTACAATGCAGATACAAAATTTGCTTTCTGTAAATGAAAATCTCCAGTGGAGTTCATTTGAAAGTGGAACCATGACTCTTACTTCACAAAGTACTCCAGGAAGAGTATAATCAAATGAAGAATTTGTCTCAATTAATATAAAACGCACAAAATTAATTACTAATTAACTCAGCTTTGTTAGACCTTTTTTTCCCCAAAGTCTCTACCCAATGCACAGATTGGTACTAAAAGGAAATTTCAGTAAATTAGGTCTGTTGAGGTACACTGAGTCTGCCACCTTTCTTCAAAAGCAAAACACAAGAGTTGTGCAAACAGGCCGAACCAAATGCCCTGGGTTTGGGTAGCCACACAGCGCTAGGCTGTTTGTGGTAGGAGCAGTATTTGCAGCTAGTTTCTCTCTGAAATAGAGAAAGAAAAAACCCAGAAGTTGAATTATTTTACTACTTGAAACCTTTGCACAATTCTTTGTACTGCCATTAAAAGGTATTCTTCTTAGTAAAACCGATATGGCACTGTTACAGCTTTCATCAGTATATGGTTCATTTGATTTTTGCTTTTATTTTTGGAACAAAAGTAGATGTAGTCGTTAGAGGCTGCCTTCTAATTGGACTTTATGGGAATTTTTAGCCAGCCTGAGTATTCCTGCCAATGAGCTTGAACTAAGATTTTAATTGGCTTATGTTAGTTGTGTAGAGGGTGTCTGTCCTCTGATTCTCACTTTGAAGGCAGATAATGTTGAAAGAGAATAATCAGAGGTTTCTCTTTATGCTCAGTAAGAAATTAAAAGTGTTGCATTTCCCATGCATTGGTTCACAAACCCTGGAATAAGATACTAACCTTTCTTGGGATTTACTACAGTTAGGGTCTGTGTTGAAAAGCAAAGGTAAAATAAGCAACTGTTCAAACTTTTTTTAAAGTATTGCATTTGGAAGTGACTGATCCGTCATATGAAAGTCTTCAGTAGATATGGTGAAAAATAGTAACATATTTTTAAAATGTTAATAAAATCATCTTGCCGTTGAACAAATACAGACCAATTTCAGTTATATACTTCCCCTATAAAATGGTGCAGCGCTCTTTGAATTCAGTAAGGATCTGTTTGTGGGTGTTCTGGGTGAGAATAACCACGGATGACAGGACCTCAAAAAATGCTTTTCTCATCTTTACGATAATAGTATATATTCTCAACTAGAGAATCCAGAGGTATCTGTTTGGCATAATTTTAATATGTTATGGCTGCTCACCGGAGAGGAGGAAGAGAGAATTTGTCTCACATGACACTAGTATTTTGATATGTAGCTGACTGTATATCATGTAAATCAATAAACAAGAAGTGTGGTGTGTTTGTTATTTCTTGCATACAGTGTATCCTGCTCGCTGCTGAACTCGGAAAGCTCCAGCTGATTGTGGTTAATGCCCTATGTTAAGTATTAGCACTAAGTGCCATATGCTGTCCTTAAACTGAGGTCTGAATTGTCACTGTAACTGATGGCTGCTGTCACACAAGCAGCCCAGSTCTCTGGTCGTTAGGGGTATGGTTTCTGCTGGTGCAGAGCAGCTTGGTCATGACAGCTTCTACTGTGCTGTTGGCTTGGGTCTGCCACGTTCCTTGGACGGTGGTTGTCCTGTCAGACGACGCCACCCTAAGCTGTTGCCTCAGGGCCAGGAACCGAGACTGAAGAGAATCAAAACTGGACCGAACATCTCTCTTTGCATGTCAAATGGAGTAATATGTAACTATTCCAAGACCTAATCACTCAAGACGAGTTTGGGGGATTTTTAAAATACACAGATAAACTTTCAATTTAACTTTCGTGTGGAAGCGTCCATTTAAATGACGGCTTTATCAGACGGAGTGATCGGGTGCGGTCGGTGGTTAAAAGGAATGCGGATCGTTACCAGAATTTCTCTCAGGAAAGCGAGCCGGCGGGAGCGGTGTCGGCTCACCTTACCGAGCCGCGCCCTGCCTGCCGTCTCGGAAGGGTCAGTCCCGCCTCAGGAGCAGCGTGCCGCCGCGCTCCCGCCTCAGCTGGCTCCTCCAGCGCTAACGAGAGGGCTGAGGCGTGCGTGATGTCACCGCCAGGCGGGCGGCGAGGCCTCCCGCCGCCTGCCCCCGCCTGCCCCCCGCCGCCGCGGCCCTGCCCGCCGCACGGCACCGGCAGAACGATGAGCGAGCAGTGAAGGCGCGGGGGGCTGAGGAGATAAGGAGGCGGCGGGGAGGGGGGGAGCCCCCAGCGCGGCGCTCCGGGAGCGGGTGGGCCGGTGGCAGATGGTGCCTGAAGAGCGAAACGGGGCGTTTCTTGCAGCTCGGCGCTGGGAGGGCGCCGCCGGCCCGCGGGAAAGCGGGGTGAGCTGGAAAGCTGGACGGCTTCGCCGGGCGGTACGCGCCGGCGCTCGCTGAGGGGGGGTTCCCTCCTTCGCTGCCTTCTTCGCAGCCGCGCTTCAGAAATGAGGAGGAAGGAGCGAGGGCAGCCCACTAGCTGCTGCTTGTAGTCGGGACCTGCCGAATGTAAACCTGCCGTGCCTTCGGGGGGACGCGCCACGCTTGCTCTGCTCTGCAGTTGCCTTAAACAGCTCTCCAGGATGGTATCGGGAGAATCGGTCTAAAACGTTTGTTTTCCGACTGTCTGCTCGAAGGACGCGTTGGCTTGGCTGCTAGAAAGTGATGTTTTCCTGTGGGACTTGTGGAGGCACCACGGACAAACCTGGTGCAAGAGGAGGATAAGCTGCCTTTCGGATCAAGGTTATTTATAGCTACTGCCAAAAAAGTAAAGGGCTGGTTTGTTATTTTTACTGTTAGGGATTTAACTTATTTCCTCCCCCCCCCCAAGATTTTCTCCGTGCCTTGGTCTGGACCGTACACAGCCACTGTGGATTCTGTCTTTTTAAGCTGCCGCACCATGTTTTATTTATAAAGGAGATGGAACTCTGCAAACCAGTTAAGTGGATTACAGTTAAGCCGTCACCTACAGAAGATAATGTGCTGCCTTCTGTAAYGCTTGTTCCATTTGGAAGGCTTATTTGGGAGATTTCAGATACAGATTCTGACCTGGAAAAATAAATGAAGCCTTCCATGGAGTGTTTGAAATATTTGAGCCACTGCTGGTTTTTGCTATACTTTGTTTTTCTGTGACGTTGGAAGATTTCTGTTACTTTCTTACTGAAGCACTTTATATTTTAGAAGGGGGGGGAAAACTCGCATCCAGGTAAAGTTGCATTTAAACTCATGCACTGATATGAATGACCTTAGCCACCTCATAAGTTATGATGTGTATTTTGTATCTATGCATCTTATGCTAAGAGCAAGTTTACTATAAATCTTCAGAGTGCTAGTGTTTTTTAAATGTTTCCCCTGTATCCATGAAAACGGAGGTATAGTGGTGTACTTGTGCGAATACTTTCAGGATGGGGAAGCCGCTTAGCAGGCCAGACTGTCTACGTCAGAATCCTCCATGTGTTGGCAAAGGGGAAGAAGATGAAGATCTAAATATTGAGGACTGCTACGTTCCCCAGAGGTCCATCTATGACACTGTGCGGCTGAATGAACAGATTGATTCGGGCTCCAAGGGCAGCCTCTCCTCGAGGCATTTCACGGACCGGACCTTACCCTACAGTCACAGAACACTGGACATCAGCACTTTGTGCTCCAATGGTGCCCTTACTTCTTCCAGTGTTTTTGAGCTCCGAAGCCGTGAAGCTAACAAGTTAGATGAAAAAATGATCTTTGACGCTCTCAAACTGAACAGTGATATAATTCGGACAGCTGGATTGCCCAAAGCAAAGTCTCACACAGAAAAGAAGGAGTATAGGCGATCGTGGAGAATGTTTGTTCCGCCCAACTTTTCGGATTACACGAATAAAAGTGAATGCTCCTTTAATGAAACTGCTGATATGTCAGATACAGCTAGATCGGGCAAACGCAAATGGGGTACGAATTCTCTTACCTCAGAAGAGGATGACTCTGGTTTATGCAGCCCTCCAACAGAAAGGGAAGAAAAACAAGATACCCTATTAGCAGGGGAGCGAGCTCAAATACGAAGTTTATCTTCTGCAGAAGATATCCATGCAGTAGGTCAGTTTAGACCATATTTCTCAGCAACTTGCAGAGAGCAGCAAACCCCACTGCTTGCAAGCAGTAGTGTCCCTGTCAAAGAAAGCTGCAGATTGGCTTTGCATGACATTTTACCCTCTGGAAAAGTAAACCAAAGCAATGCACAAACACGTGAGAGCGATCAGGAAGAGATGGGGGGAAAATACTCTCACTTACAAGGTTTCAAAGAGAAAACTCTGTCACATGAAGATCCTCTTCAAAGTGATGGAAGAAGTATTTCCCTCGACAAAAATGAAGTGGAAAATGTATATGAAGTTCATGAAAAAACTAAAACACGAGTCACAACAGTAGAGGAGGATTATGCGGATGATGCACGTCATCATGTAGATGTTTATTATGCAAATGTTGCTGTAAATACTAGTGACTTGGATTTAGCAAAATACGAGATTTTATCTGATACAGAGGAATCCAGTATAGCACGTACAGGCTCAAATGAAATGGCATTTTCTGTTCAACAGCTTGAATTAGAATGTACTGTAAACTATCCAAAAGCTATCCCAGGGAGAAGTAAAGGCAATATCTGGACTACTGGTATCCAAGAAACCTTGGATACAGTCTGCAATGGCCTATTGTCTAACAAGGTAATTTAAAAAAAAAATCTATAGATTTGTGAAATAGTTGTAATGCAGCCTTAAAGTTATTTGTTTAAAGCTTTCTTTAAGTTTTGTTGTCATTGCAAAAATGTCATTTTTTTATTAATTCGGCAGATGCAGTAATCAGTGTCATTTGCATAGCACACATGGGATGTCCAAAATAGGTGAGATAGTTCGGAAAACGAATTAGGGGCAAATTCTGAGAGGGATGATGTCTTCCAGCTGTGTGGGGCAGGGTTATTTATTGCCCAGCTGGTGCCTGTTACTCCTGGTGTGGAGTGTCTCCTCTGTGCACCCATGTTGGTGCTCTGTGTTTGTACAGAGTGTGGTTACAGGCAATGCCATTCAAGGGCAGCTACAGCCCATGTGTTCAACCCCAGCAGCCTTACTCATCAAGGTATAAGCAACAGTATCAGATCGTTGTGGTTTCCAAAGCAGGCAGATTAAAGGCTCACCGCATCTTCTGAAAGCTGCCTTTTGCGTTTGCATGCCAGAAAGCAGATCTGATGTTACGGTAGTATTTTACAAGCGCACGATTTTGCAGCGCTTTGCGAGTGGTGGATGAGGTAAGAGAGTAAGAAGTGAAGCTTTGTAATAAGGAAAGGGTGTTTGTTGGGTCTGTATTTTTTTTCTTCCCACTTTGGTTGAAATCTGAGATACTTCAAGTTTTGTTGCTAAGTTGTTCTGGTAAACTTTGGCCTCAGCAATAATTGTAATTTATTTTAAGCTTCTCTCTGCAAAGAATGCATGCGTTTTTAAAGGGCAGACTATGGAGACCAGTCCTCTCTGTGGTAGGACGTTGCTCTCAAAAGATGAGGCTTTATGGCACATAAAAGAAGAATTTGTTATTGATTCTGTGTGGAAATATTATTCTGCCTCCTCCCTACCCTACAGTCAAGAAAAACAGAAGCGTTTTCCTTTTTCTGGGAGCAGCCAGCTGGTTGCACTCTCTCAGTTTTCATGTAACCACAGTCTTACAGTTTTCAGGTTTTTTTGTCCGTTGGAAAGAAATTCTTAGGGGTGCTTAGTTTATTTTACCCCTCGGTTTAGTGTAGTTGCTCTAGCTTCTAGATTGACTTGTCAAGCTGGTGGAAGCATGCTCAGCCACCTGAGGTCTGCTGCTTTAAAAGCAATCACTTGCCGCACTGTGTTCGGTGCAAAAGAGGAGAGTCACTGGTATGCTCAAGGTGATGCCTGCTTTTCAGGGTGCTGAGAAAGGTTGCTTTGAATGCACTAAGTGTACACCAAAACTGTTACTGAATGCTGCTATAGAAACAGAAGGATTTGGGGTCAAAAGTTGAGCATTCTTTAGCATTGTTTATTCATTGGTTATTTTTCACTGGCCTGTGTAATTAATTCAGGGGCTTCAGGCCATTTTCTGATCTCATTGACACTGGTGTCAGTGCAGCCTAATGCAGCTGAATACAGATGGAGATTTACATTGCTGTTGCTAATGGTAATAATCTGGCTCTGAAAAAGCCTAAATACCTGAAAGAGTAAAATAAAGTAAACAGAAGACTGCTGAAACTGCTGTTTGGGTACGGTGAAAGCCCTGGCAATTTGCAACAATATCCCTCTGAATGAAACCACATTCTCCTGGGCATCCGCTGGGATACTGTTTCAGCAGCATCTGTAGTGCCGCCTCCTCACTTGTTGCCATTATATTCTCCTAAAAACTACCTTCAAATATTTCTTCCTTCACTGCTTCTTTAACTGAGAACTCTTGCATTTGTCCTAATTTCGAAAAAAATGCCCAATTGTCTCTCTTGGTGTGTGTTTGTTTGTTTATTTATTTGAGGACAACTTAACAATCCTTCTGTGCCATTTTTTGGTAGATTTTGTAGATAGATAATTAAACAGATGAGTTTTTCTGGTCTTGAATTTTTTCCTCTATTAGAAGTTTCCCCCCCCCTCCCCCCCCTTTTTTCCCCCCCCAAAAAACTTTCCACCCTTCTCTCTCTCTCCCTTTCCTTCCTGTCTAAAACTACTCATGGAAATGTACATCATTTTCCCTCTATGGTGTATTGCATTTACTCTGTTTAGATTGAGTCTATTCTGTTTAGATTTATTAATTTTTTTTTTTTTAAGGAAGGTGCTGATGAGGAATGGTTTCCTTTCTTCTAGACACCAATTTTCAGCAATTTTTTTGCTGCATACTGTGATGTAAACACCAGATGCATTTTATGTCAGAAGATACAATGTTTCATGCGTGTCTTGGATTTCAACTGCAGGTATTCCAGAAAGAAGAAATTGAACCCCTGCAAGTAAAACAACAGGAGGTAAATTGGTTGGGTCAAGGCCTTATTCAAAGTGCTGCTAAAAGTGCCAACACAGAAAACCTTGAACATGACCTTGAAGATGTCAACACCCGATGGAAGACTCTTAATAAGAAGGTTATTATTTTGTATACTATTCTGCTTTTCTTGTGTTCCGCTTTTTGATTATTTGCTTGCTGATGTCTTTCAAAATACAGGAAATTAAATATTCACTAAGAATATGAATTATATTACTTTACACAATCACTTTGTTGGTAATTTTGAGGATAAGATTTATATCACTAGTAGCCAGAGGTATCACTATCATTTATAAGGTTTTGTCAAACTTTCTGTAGGTCTGTCCTGGATTTTTATTCAGGAAAGACTCCTCTAGGACTATATGTTCCTTCCTGCTTAAGCAGAGCAGGGAAGTTTGGTAACCCAATTGAAGAGGTTGGAGTTGTGACACATTCGTGGGAAAGGTAGCTATGTCATTTGTAGCCAGCCGCTTTCAAGTAGTTCTTCTTCAGTCTTTGTTCACACGTTTTTTCACTCTGTTGTATTCGTTCATGTACACTGTTGTACCTGCACAGTGCACAGAGCAGCGATACAGCCCAGCTTTGTGTGATTAGTGGCACATTTCCTTTATAGCACCTTAAGGATTATATTGCTTGAGACATCGGAAGGTACCACTGCTTTGGAAAACTGGCTGTAGATGTTTTTCTATGCTTTTGAAGAGTCCTCTTCCAGCAGTAGCTGCTGTTGGAAAATGGAAAGGGTGGGAAGTAGAAACGGCGCTCATTTTTCTCCGCTCTGTCTTCCTGAAGAAGTGATGCAGCAGAACCACAGACACCTGTGGTTCACCTATTTGCCTTCTCCTTTCCTATTTATTCTTCCCTTTGAAGGGATTATTGCCCCTTATTAAGAGTTGCTACTCTGGGTTCCTGGCTCAGTCTTTCTATGAGGAAAATAAAGACCGTCTGAAACACAAACATGCTGTCAGTGTACTTCATAATACTGTAGCTATATAAAACAGGAGTATCTCTTGTAAGGAACTACTAGAGCAGTATGATTTACTGGGAGTCAACCTCTTCTTTTCATTGGATGTCTGTAGCCCCAAGAGATTAATGCTAAATTGTGCCATAGTGCTGTTATGAATAGCTATAAAAATGAGAGTATTTGTTAGTGATATTGCCAGATGTTTTACAGCTTTTGGCTACTTACTTCACAGAAATAAAAAGAAAAGATGAGTACAGTCCGATCCTCTACTTTTTTTCAGGTTGCTCAGCGTGCTGCGCAATTGCAGGAAGCCCTCCTTCACTGTGGGAGATTTCAGGATGCCCTTGAATCTCTGCTTAGCTGGCTCATTGATACAGAAGACCTTGTGGCTAATCAGAAACCACCATCTGCTGAATTCAAAGTTGTGAAGGCCCAAATACAAGAACAGAAAGTAAGTGGAATGCGTTCAGAATATCTCTCCTTCCACTGAATCAATGAGGATAAATTTCCAGTCTTTGCAAAGCATAAAATCTGTTCAAGTGTATTATATTACATTGAAGTGTGCTGAGGTGTTTAAAGCAGCCATCTGTTCGATACTCAGGAATCTGTCCAGGCCTGGGAGAAGTGCTCATCTTCTGGGACATACGACAAAGAGTAACACTGTACAATCTGAGCTCTGGTTAGAATTATTAACACTATCTGGAAAGGATTGTTAAGGGTCCATTGGAAAAAGAGAAAGCATAAAATCCAGTGTTTGGCCATTTGGAAAGTAGGAAATAAAAACTAGTAAATTTTCGTTGTAATAATTCCAAGGTAATATTGCAAAATATGGACTTAAATACTTGGCTCTTGATCCTGATTGTGATCTGATTGTTGTTGGTAATTAGTTGGAATGCTGTTGGGAAATGGCCTGTGCTAATGTAGAAGCGCTATCAGTGTTGTCAACTTTTGCAAATTTTCATAATGGTTATAGAAAAAAGAACCATAATGTAGCTCATGAAACGTACAGTCCATGCAGTTGGACTGTGTGGCCCACTGCCCCCCAGAGATTTAATATAAAGTTAGGTTGTCATGTTGGGATATCTGCAGAGGCAAAATGTTACTGTTACAAAAGGCAACCAGAGAATGGAGGAAGGGAGGATTTTAGACAGAGGTGTGTTTTATTCTTCACAGAGACGTTAATTTACTGGACTAGATCAGTGAACTCAATTGTATCTCAAACAAATGATGAGTCAATTATAGTTTTTATATCTATTTTCCTACCTCTATATATATCGGAATTATCTTTGTGTTGCCAAATCTAGAAGGGCATGCAGCTTTCTCAAAAATGGTCCTGTAAAATGTATCAGATACTCTAAATAGCTTGTTTCCCTCAGTGGTATTAAATAGAATGTTTTCTTCCACATGTTCACTCTTTGGGCTGCCACACATCTTTACTCCATAGAAACCAAGGAGGTTGTTTGGGCTTGGTGAAACTCTGCTGTTCATAGCAAAACAACTGAGAAACTAAAACGAGCATGGGGGGTGGGGCAGGTGTGCGTGTGTGTGTCTCTTTTTCATTAGCATTATTCACACTTTCATCACAATATAGGCATTGCTTTTTCTTTTGTTTGCTTTAACAGGTTTTCAAGAAGTCTAGCTCCTTCTGTTTTTACACTTGTGTTATTACAATGTTTCTTAATAACCTGGTGCCTGATTGCTTTCTCTGTAGCTTCTCCAGAGGTTGCTGGATGACCGCAAGCCTACCGTTGAGGTAATCAAGCGTGAAGGGGAGAAAATTGCAGAGTCAGCAGAACCTGCTGATAGAGTGAAAATACTGAAACAGTTGAGTTTCCTGGATAGTCGATGGGATGCATTGCTCAGTAAAGCTGAAACAAGGTATTTGAAATTCTTTCATAGATTTGAAAAATGTAGAGATAGCATGTGATAGATTATTAGAAGCAGCATGTGGAACTCTATAGTGTGAAATCTTGTAAGTACTATCATTCTTGTTATTATATTACATTACTGTGTCTTGATGTTGATATAATAGGTCCTCTGAAGGAAGAGTGGAGAGAAGTGACTTGAATAGACCAAAAGCTTTTTAAAAAAGTTTAGCCTAAGATGCTACAATCTGCTAGGATTAACTGCATATGTGTCTTCTGAATATTTTATCTCTGTTAGTTCATTAGAATGCAAGTTTCTTGATGCAAGAACCTGTTTTGCATAGAATCAAGTGCAAATTTTACACTTAACAAATAATAATGATGTTCCCTTGGAACTTCAAAATTGTGACATGCTGCTACAAAGAGGGGGCACTCAGCTCTTCTTCCCTTTTTCTGTTTGGTCCCATCCATGTAATTAGTTTCTACAACTTAGAGATCCTCATACTGTCAGTTGCTGATGTAGTTATGCAAGGTGCTGAGCTCCCTTCGTTCTCGAGAAGAAAAAGGACCATCAAAGTATGTAGATATATTCTAGCAACACAGAAAACACTGTCTCTTAAAGACATTGCAGTCCAATTCAAGTTCCAATTGAAAAAAAAACAAAACCAAAAAACATTCACACAGTATCTGTGTATACACACACTTAGATTTATGAGTTGTTGTCGACGTATAAAATACCTGGAAAGTTATGAACTGTACAGTGTCTCTGAAGAAATCTGTGTTGAAAAGGTTGCTGAACGTGTTTTCTGGGTGGGGATTTGAAAAAGGACAGCTTTGGTCAGAGCAGAGAGAAGAAGAGTGTGCATAAGAGGTGGCTTGAAAAAGGCATATAATTGAGAACAAGAAAGGACTTGGAAAGTTGAAGAAAAGGAATTTAAGTGAACAGTGAAGCTTTACAGTGAAGAACAAATGGATGTGTTTGGGATTTGGGTGCTTAGAGTAGCATTGAACTCACTTCTGTTGTCTCCTACTCCTTCTGGTAGCCTCTCTTTAGTTCCTTTACTCTGAACCTCTTTTGTTACCTCATACTAATAATATGATTACTTAATTAGTAGAGTCAACCACTAATAGACCATTATTTCCTTCTTTCTTTTTTTTTTTTTTTAATGGAAGGAATCTGACTCATTAGCTGGGGTAAATGTTAATGTCATGTTTAATTTAATATTATTCTCCCAGTCTGGTGATATTTAATTAAAAATCAAATTGCAGCTGTTTCCAAGCCATCTATTAGCTGCAAGCTCATCTCCATTTTTCTTTGGCTGGTCTCTGGAAATGAAGAGGAGATTTGAGGATGATTTTGAAAACTATGTAGAGTACTTCACTGAGTGTTCTGTGGCTAAGCGTATCAAGTCTACCTTGTTTATAAGCCTTGGGAAGCACGTATAAACATAGCTTTTATCTGGAAGGACATCCCCATTTGAAAGACAATATTGTGATGTTTTTCACATAGGGCAAATCTCTCTTAAAAGTCTGCTTGAATTAAATTTGTTCAGCAGTGGTTGTAGAGAAGACCCTGTAATCAACAGCCTTCTCTGAAATATAATGATCTGAAACAGAAATGTTTTAGATACTGCTTTTTTATTTTGGAGGTCAAGTCTCTGTGCTTTATTAATGTTGTCTCACTAACTTCATTGAGAGCTTTTATCCAGAACAAGAGATGCAAAAGTAGAGCCAAATAGTTCTGTTCACATCATTGAACAAATGTTTGAAGATATTTTACAATGCTGAGGAAGCATGACAATATGTTCTGGTTCAGTAAAGCCTTTGCCTAACTTTAAAACATGTATAACAGTCAAGGGAATGTAATTTTATGCTTAAAGACAGCTAGAAACTTGAGAACTATCCTAATTGGATATAAAACAATGTTTTGCTGAATTGAGTGCTAGATTATTTTTAGCAAAAAGTATATGAATAAAGTGATACTCTTTTTATTTGCAAAACTTGCATATTAACTAAAAGAGTTTCAAACAGCTTTGGAGGTGCTTTTTTTAAATTTCATTTGATTTTTACTTTACCTTGGTTTTCATTGAGTATCATGGATATATTTCTATTTCATGTGGTGACTGGTTCCTACAATAAGACAGAATTATTTCTTTTTTTTTTGCAAAGGATTCAAGGGGCTTTTTTTTTTTTTTTTTAACTATTTCACACTTACTTCATCACAAAAAATAACCTTTCTCTTGGCGTGTTGATAGGAACCGTCAGCTGGAAGGCATCTCGGTGGTAGCGCAGCAGTTCCATGAAGCTCTGGAGCCGCTGGTGGAGTGGCTGACTGCCACAGAGAAGAGGCTTGCAAATGCAGAACCCATTGGAACGCAGGCCTCCAAACTGCAGCAGCAAATTTCTCAGCATAAAGTAAGATACAAACCACACACTTGCTTGTGTCATTCTTTTTAGACGCTTCTGTAAAGTACAACACAACTGGCAAAGTTGTTGCGGTGTACCTATGTTTTACCATACTGAATTTTTTTTCTGTAATTTGAGTTTTATGTATTTACGTTGGCAATATGTCCTTTTTCGTTCAGTTTTTATTGCGTTCCACTTACATTTCTTTTATGTTTTTCTGATTTTCTTTTCCATTATTCTTCATTATTTAAAAAAATATAGGCCCTAGAAGATGATGTCCTAGCTCACAATAAGAGTTTACATCAGGCCATTAGCACTGGTCAGTCTCTAAAGACTATGAGCTCCAGGGAAGATAAAGATATGGTGCAGGAAAAGCTAGATTCTTCTCAGGCCCGATACGTTGAGATTCAAGAGAAGAGCAACAGCAGGTCTGAACTTCTCCAGCAAGCTTACAGCAATGCTCAGATTTTTGGGGAGGACGAAGTTGAATTGATGAACTGGCTGAATGAAATCCATGATAAACTGAGCAAGTTGTCAGTCCAAGATTGCAACACAGAATTGCTTGAGAAACAGCACTCTGAACTACTGGTATTTTGATTTCTGTTCATTTATTATTTAATTCATTTTTTAGTTTGATTTATATTTCCATACTTCATTTATTTTTCATTAATATATTTTGTTTAAAATGGCAATATGCTTATTCCAAATAAAAATACTATAATTTGTTATGTCTGTGCTAACACAAATGGCCTTTTCTCTAGGAACTTCAGGAAGAAATTCTTCTTCGAAAACAAAATGTTGATTTGGCTATACAAAATGGCTTAGAGCTTCTCAAGCAAACAACAGGTGAGAGCTTATATAAGACTATGATTCATCAGGCTTTTTTCTCTTGTTCTTGTAAGTGCTTATGAGAAAATTAAAGTGGAACTTGTAAATATTAGTCCATATTTGCTGGTTAAAGCAGTTGTAGTTGTTTATCTTAATAAAGGTTTGAGGTCAAGGTAGGTTATGTTTTTGGGCCAATTTTACTATTAATGTAAGTGAGCAAAAGTCCTTTTTTGCCTGTAGAGAATTTGGCCCTTGAATCCTTTATTATTTTTAGTGGAAAATTATTTTAGTGAACCTGCATTCCATTCCTAATAGCAAGTTATGGACATTACTCATAATGGAGGGCTGTTTGGCAGTGGATGCAGTCAATTCCCTGCAGGCATCCACAGATGAACGAGGTATTAGACTACCTTTTACTGCAAGAGGAAAGCTTCGTCCATTGGAGCTAATACTGTGGGAGAAGTTGCATTCCAGTTGTACACAACGTGTCTGTTCTGTAGATCAACATCTGTCCAGATTTTCCAGTACTTCTAAAGTTCTTGAACTCTTTAAGACACACATAGGGTTGGGGGCAGGGGGGTAAACTTAGGACATTATGCATAGTCTATAATGAAATCTGAATATACACTAATAAATTTCAGTAGGTTGTTTTTATTTTAGCCTTTTGAGTTGTGTTTCAAATGGATAGTAATGAGGGTGTACAGTGATGTCAAATATTACTGTAATTGAAAATCTAGTTAGTATTTTGTTGATTTTTTTTTTTCCTTCACATTTTCAATAACCCTTTTATAATGGTTTTTTTTTTCCTTTATAGGAAGTATTGTGAATTTAAGGGTGGATTTTTTTAAAGAACATTTGTGTTAAATATTGGATCTAAGTCCTTACTTTCTAATAGATTAGTAAAGCAGAAAAAAGACAGGACAGATCCTGAGCTGAGAGAAACTTCGTAGCTCTGTGGACTTTAGTGATGGTAGGATAATATACAACAGTAGAGGATTGACCTTGTCATCTTGTTTGGGTTATTTTATAAATTAAATACTGAGATTTCTGTAATAGGTGGGGTTTGGGATTTGGGGTTTGGTTTTTTTTTGCTTTTAAATATTTGCAATCACAGGAAATAACATCCCTCTGATATTTTAGGTGATGAAGTTGTAATAATTCAAGATAAACTAGAAGGCATTAAAGCAAGATACAAAGACATTACAAAATTGAGTTCAGATGTATCCAAGACCTTAGAGCAGGCTCTGCAGCTTGCAGGTCAACTGCACTCAGCTCATGAGGAACTCTGTAAATGGCTTGACGAAGTGGAGGTGGAGTTACTCTCATATGAAACTCAAATACCAAAGGCTGAAGAATTAAGCCAAGTACAAGAAAGACAAAAAGTAGGTTTTAGAACCTGTGAATTATTAATTGCTGTGTGATTCAGCTAGGTTTTGTGTTAACTCACGTTTGGCATGAAGTTGTTTTGTGAATAACTAATTTTGGCATCAGATCATTTGACTAAATGTAACAGTAGTTAAGAATCAAACTCACTTTCCAGAGTCATCTGCTATAATCACTTATGAAATTGGGCTGAGGTTTATTTTTAGCACAAGAGAAGCACAACATTTCCTCAAGCAGCTACCTAATGCTGGGAAAACTCTTAAGCTGTCAAACAAAGTTATTTTGGTTCTTTAGTTGTGACGTGGATAAAATCCTGTAAAGTATAAAAAGAGTCAGCATTTAAAATATGTATTACTAATCTTGTTTAACAATATTTATTTCAAAAGAAAAATTGTGGTATAAACTGGATGGTGCGGACAATGTTGYGGGGGGGAAGCTAAAAAAAAAAATCTTTCCATTAAATTTCTTATCTATATAAAAAGAAATGAAATGGCGGTGGGGCTTTCTGTACAGGTGAAAACTCATTCCTGAAGCATTGTGTGACAATTGGATTGGAATTTAATCCAGTCATTGCTCATTTAAGAAATCACTTGAATTCATCATATTTTGCTTTATTGCATGCCTGATTTCAATTGCTGGTGATTTAGTTCCTTATGGAGTTGCAGGTTGCAAAGAATATCCATTAGTTTTATTTTCTTTGATTGCTTCATTAAGTACTAACAACTCTTACAAAATTACAAAGAATTTCAGACTGTCATACTGACTGGAGAAATGTATTGAAGATATATTCTGTAGAAAATTCTCTTCAAGAATCACCCACTTTTCTGTCAAACAGCTTACAGTATCAAAAAGCTAGTACAACTGAGCTGAAAATAAGTGTGCTAATTTATCCCTTTGGTTTGCGTGGAAAACATTTCAGTTCTCAACTTACGGAGTAGTTGAAAGAATAAAAAAAAAAAAATGTGCAAGCTGTGTGTGTTCAGTTCGTATGCTGGCATGTTTACTTTAAATGGCCTTTTTCAGGAGTTGAAAAAAGAAGCAAAGAACAACAAAGGCTTACTGGACACTCTGAATGAAGTTGGCAGTGCCTTCCTGGAGCTGGTGCCCTGGAGGGCCAGAGAGGGGCTTGACAAGATGATAACGGAGGACAACGAACGTTACAGATTAGTGAGTGACACGATCTCTCAGAAAGTGGATGAGATTGATGCTGCCATCCTGAGATCCCAGCAGGTACTGAAAGCTGTTCTTTGGGCAATAACAGTCTCTGGCCACGTGTACCTGAACAAAAGATGTCCTTCAATAACGTTGCCAAAAGTTTGTTGTGCTTGAGCAGCAAAAGGCCTGTGTGAATGAAATGGGACTCCACTGTTAAGATAGGAATGCCAGAACTCAGCTAATCTGTACAGTGTTGTAGTTGTCTACCTTTTTGTTGACACAAACATCAGTCTTGTAGCTAAAATTGCTTTAACTATCCTGTGGCTCCTTAAGTGGGAGTTTGCTTAAGAAAGAACTGAATGGCCCATGTCTTTTGTAGATCATGCTGTGTTAAGTAAAATACGGTCCAGATCCCCCACCAATTTTACTGGATGCAACACTGAAATCACTAGGGTTGCCACGCCTTTTAGCATCAGTTGATTGTCTAGCTCCTTTGTACTTTCCACATTTAAAAGCTGGATCATCTTGTTCAAGCTGTAGTGGAGGATTTAAATAACAATTGCTTTTATTCATACCCACAATGCTTTTCTTCTTGGGGCTCAAAAATGGAGTTATTTAATATGTGGAGGTTTCTATACATGCACAGAGGTGTATATATATGGGTACACTTTGAGAACTGGCACTCTAATTTTATCACTAAATAGTCCCATATTTAAGCTTGCTTCTAAATGCATCGTGGAAACAGAATTTTCCAGTGTCTGCCTACAGTTCAGGCATAAAAATATTGGTGGAGATTTCTGTTTCTGCTAATAGTTCCCATAAACAGTTGTAACAGGACAAGGAGAAAGCATGTGTGATATTTTCAAAGTTTGCTGAAAGCCGACTAAAAGAGGCTGGCAGTAACTCAGATCTCCTTGTAACTGAGGTTAAAAATAACTTCATGTTTCTTTTTAAGGGGTTTGCTGTGAATATTATCTTGTCTTATTAACCAAATCCTCAAAAATGAAGGGTGATTTTTTTAGTGAGTGATAAGGTGAGATAGGAGAGTATATGTTGGCTCTCCTTCAACTTTTCTGAATTCCGTGAGTATGTTGCATCCCCTAGCACAAGTTCAGCAGATTCAGGTCCAGGCATGAAAGGTCCAGAGCTGCTGCTCCAGTAGCTAATGTTGCGAGGGCACATTGCACCCTAGTCCTGCATACCCCTAACCTCCACTTCAGCTCAACTCACATCACCACAATATAATCCTATACACTATATCCTGTGATAAATATCAAGTGGCTTAACACGCTTCCAGTGAAGGATAAGCTACTTTCCATTTAACTCGGAGAAAGACCATGCAAAATAAAAAATATTTTTGGAGAAGCTAGTGGTCTGTAAGCTTGCCCTTGTGGCAACTTGTTCAAGTGCCTGTACTATTAAAAAGTTTTGGGTGGAGGACAAGGCCACTAAGAACATGAGGGTTCAATGGGAGTAGTGTGGGGTTTGTGCTAGACGTTACCGCGCCAAGGTGAGAAATGCCGTAAGCTATATGAACAGGTAAGCATATTGTTTCATGCTGTGAACAGAAGCTGGAAGGCTTAATAGACTAATGTAATGTCCTGTTTTTTAACTACCTGGGCAAAATGCCCCCAGATGGATAGAATTATCCTAGAGATAAATTTAGCTACATGTTTTAATCTTCATTACCCTAGTGAAGGAGTGCTACGTAGAAACAGAAGGTCTTACTCTACTTTTGGCTTGCTTGTTGTTCTTCACTCTAAAGCAGCCATAGAGAGTGCTTTAGAAAGCATTCATGGAGCAAATCACAATGTCATCATATTCAGAAGTCAATCATTCCTAGTTAGAAGAAAAAGTACCACAATGAACTATGCTTGGTTAAACTGGGTGGGGATGAAATAGATGATTTTATAGTGACTCAAGTGAAGTTCAAGGCTCATAAATAACTGTCATGCATAATGGGAAGAAAACACTTCAAATTTTGGATGCAGAGAGTACCAATTTTGTGCTTTTTATTCCTTAATGTTATATTTGAACATCACAAATTGGAAATCCTATACCCTCAGCAAATGGAGTTTAGAGTCCTGTCCTTCCTCGATGCTGTGTAACCTAGAAGTTTCACTGCCATGCCTTGATTTTGTTATTTCCATTAAATATTTGCTCAATATTACTTACATACCCATGGATATTTGGTATCAGGAAGTCACATTGCAGTTAATTTGTACATCTAACACATTTGAAATCACCTTCTTCATTTCCTTCATTTGGATCATAAATAGATGGGCTTCTGAAGAGCTTGCTTGTGAACTGCAATTTCTAAAGCCAGGATTTAACTACGTGCATGTGCTTCGTGTTAATGTTTACAGTACTGATTGTTTCAGAACATACCTTTCTATTAGGAAGTCACAATATTTAGGACAAAACTTACTTTCTGTTACTTTAAATGAGAAATTACATATACTGAAAAAGAATGTGCTCTCTTTCATGTAACGAATTATAAAGGCTGAAAAAGATTGACTCATAAAGAATGAAATCTCAGAACTGCTTCTTTTGTTTTTGTGTGACTCATGATTAACCACTAAGACAAGACTGATTTAGTGGCTAAAGTGAACTCCAGCTACGTTACAGGAGCAGGGCTGTCACAGTCTACAGGCACAAAGGCACAGACAGATTTAAAGACAAGAGGGACTGAGAGTGGTCAGAAAGAGACTTCTGAGGAAAGTGTGGGTATCAGCACAAGTAGCAGGTTCTGACCTAATACGTCCTGATAGACTTTCACAATAACTCAGAGCCATATTAATGTTCAGCTAATTGCAGTGGGGGTCAGAGTTTAAAATAAATAAATAAATAAATTCGTTCTTAGTTTCTACGATGACTGTTTTTGTGCATCTGATCATCCCATGTAATATTTCTCTATGGCTTAAGCTCAAAGCTGCCCCCATTGAGTACTGCAATGTGTATGTGCTAAGATACATGCCTATAAACTTGAGCTGAAGAGAGAAGTATGATTTTTTAAAATTTGGTCTTACTTTTCAGAAGAATTAGAGCCCCACATACTTCTTTTCAGGATCTCATGCTCTCCTTCGCAAATTAGTAAGAAACAGATCCTTTAAATCCTCTCATTACTTTAGTGCTTTGAGGTAATTTCTGAAACATTTAAGTGTTGACTAATGGTAGTCAAAAGTTAATCTTTTAGAAAAGGGACTGGCTGCACCCAAATGCCCCAAAGAATTTTCGCATTTAATCCAAGGTCTAGTTTTGGATGAAATCCCATCTTCTCTGATTTCAGTGAGGTTTTTCCACTGACTTAGTTGAATTATGATTGTTTTGCCTTTATCATTTAATACCAAAGCAGCTCTTAAGATTAAAAGGATAACATCAAACAGCTATTTCTTAGGACAATTGCAACACTAGCAGTAATAATAAACATAGAGATGGAAAAGACACGTGAAAGTAGAATAAAGTGAAAATAAACAGTCTAGTTAAAATTCTGAAATTATAACCCTTCTTATTTTCTTATGTCTGTTAGAGAGCTGTAGGCTTTGGAAAAATGTATTTGCTTCTGTTGCTTTGTCATACTTATGAATTAAGCTGCTTGTATTACAATCCCTCAGAACCATTTTGGGCTTTGTATTTCATTTATATAAAAACCTCATATGGAAAGTGAGCTGCTTTCTTTCTAAAAATTCAGAAGTATGCTTTTTAATCTTTAAAATTTTTTAAACAGTCATTCTAATTTCATGTTTATAGAACTGCTGAACTAATTCATGTCTTCCTCATTTAGTTTGATCAAGCAGCTGATGCTGAATTTGCCTGGATTGCAGAAACAGAAAAGAAACTGATGTCTCTGGGTGATATTAGGCTTGAGCAAGACCAGACCACGGCTCAGCTACAAGTTCAAAAGGTAAAAGAAATGCATTTCCAACTGTCATGTTAATTATTGGCCGGCATACTCTCCATCTAGAAAATGTACTGGCGTGATTTAATTTTCAGTCCATCATAATGCACTTTAAAAATAGTTTTTGCTCCATGTACTCTTTTTTTTTTTTTCTTCTGACCAATTTTTATTGTGTTTCAAGGCTTTTACCATGGAGATTTTGAGGCACAAAGATGCTATAGATGAACTTGTTAAATCTGGGGATAAGATTATGAACGCATGCACCGAAGAAGAGAAACAGACCATGAAGGTAGAGTTCCTTAAATTGCAGCTGCAGCGGTAGATATGCAGACAATATATAAGTAGAAGGATTCCTATAGTATCTTTTTTGAAATACTAATGGAAAAGCATTAATTACAGCCACTTCTAGTCTGAGGATTGTAATACTAGAAGAAAAGCTGTTGTGTATCACTCTTCTTCCTTCAGGATGCTCAAAGAGCAAACACTGTGTACTTGCTTCTTTGCCTGACACTAACTTGGAGCCCCATTTATCATCTTCATCCATAGTAAATAGTATTTTAGCCAACGGACGATTGAGTGAATAGGTATTAGTCATCTGGGGTGATGTGCGTGAAATATGTCTGTTTATCTTCACCAGTTCTCTTGGGTCAGTGATGCTCTAGGCATGTGTATTTCTGTGCCGGATCCAATGGCTGTGCACCTTGGCATTAATCTTTACTTTCATTTCTGCTGATTTCAGTATAGACCTTACTTGCCAAGATTATTCCATCCTGTTGACTAACACAGCCCATGAAGGGCATTCTTATGCCTTTGTTTATTACACACAGAGAGCCTGATGTTGGGGCTGTATATATATATACAGATAGATTTTTCATGTTGGCATTTAAGAATGGGTTAGTTGTGGGGTTGGGGTTTTTTTGCTAAATTACGGTGAGGCTGGGTATGTTGTGTAAATTTAGTCCTTCCAATGACCGCCCTCCTTGAACAACAATAATTCACTAATTGTGCTCTGCTGCAGGATCTTTGAATAAATTTGACTTGCTCTTAAGTGAATTTAAAATAGATGAGATGTTCTGTCTATGAAACTGTAGTCATAAGGGAGAACAGTTTTATGTGAGTCTCTATTAAATATTTGTATTCGTCAAAAAAACTGTATATCTATGTGTTAGGCTATGTTTTGTCCTTTGGATAGCATCTCTATACTTAATTTACATGCAAGACATAACAAATGGAAGGATAGCTTGTTCTGCCAAAAAAGATTCTTTACTTCACATTCAATGGCTTGCTTATACGTCTAGTTTTTCCAAGGCTAGCATTTATGTGCATTGTCACATATAATATTTCATAAAAATGATAACATGGGCAGTCTTCCACAGGAAAGATGTATAGCTAGTTGATACTTTCTTTTATTATCACATGCCCAAATACAGTAGATTTGTAATGTTTAAACCTTGTAGTTCTATCATATTATTAATGGTAACACATCCTCATTAATTAATGTATGCTAACCTGGAAAATAATGTGTTGTGGTTTCTGTTGCAAGTTTGTAAGCTATAGCACAACAGTATACCCTATTCTCTTGCCAGATTTTAAAAAAAAAAAAAAAAAAGATTTTTDTGTATTGTTCATGATGCTTTGATTCAGAAATGCTGTGGAAAACTTAGTTTCTGCCAAGTGTCACTGAAGACAAGCATCTTCAGTAAGGAGGTGGGGCTAAGATCTGCAGTCAAATCATTTTTAGCTTCACTGGAAGCCCTATGAATAAAGCGTTATTTGTAAATATCAATATCATTAAATAGGTTCTAATTACTTTGAAAGTACTATGTCAAATTCCGATCTCCTGCAATATTGATTATGTCCACCTTAAGCACAGATACTGTAGAAACATTATCAAAACTAAAATTTGGTTCACTGTGGTTTGGTGCTATAATTATCAAAGATTGTTTAGAAATGAAGGTGATAGACGTGGAAAAACATACATTGCTATTTTTTGTTAATATTATTTTACAGAAAAAAATGGAAAGCCTCTTACAGAAATACGATGCAGTCTGTCAAATGAACTCTGAGAGGAACCTCCAGCTGGAACGGGCTCAGTCCCTGGTTAACCAGTTCTGGGAGACTTACGAAGAGCTTTGGCCATGGTTAACTGAAACAGAAATGATCATCTCTCAGCTTCCTGCACCAGCCCTTGAATATGAAACTTTAAAGCAACAACAAGAAGAGCATAGGGTAAGCATTTTGCCAGTTTTGAAAAACAAAAGTGTCAAAAGCCAAGTAGTATTCTGCATAGAACTGTGGAGTACTCTGCTAAATGCTGAAAACCCAGACAGTTATACTTCCGTTGAGAAAAGAATTATTTAAAATAATAATACAAAATAAATACATTTTCAATCATGCCTCTACTGTTTCCAAAACTGTGCATGCAAACAAGATTCTCTGGGGAAGGCAGTAAACAATGTATAAGCATAAAAGAGGGCTAAAGGGGAAAAATTGCCATTGTAGTGAGAGAACTGAGCACACAAAAGTTAATAGTTAAGAAGTATATTTAAAAGTGCACGTTAATGTCAGTATTAGAACAAACTGACCCATAAGTAGAAAGAACAGACATGGGATGTTGTAGCAAGAAACAAAAGAAGGTAAAGCATGACTATCTAAAGAACTGGAGTACCTGCTGTCAGCATGCTGAAAGTGAAATGCTGCCTTTGTGTACAGTCTGTATACAAATATGCACACGTGTTGATATTATGTACATGTACAAAATTTGGCTTTTGTTTTGTTGGTATCATTGGAACTAAACTTAGCTGAGCCAAGAAGATGGACAATTGGAGGGCCAAGAATTGATTGCTTGGGTTCCAGCCAATCCCATAATCATTTCTCATGTCAAGTATGTTTGTTATGTGATAATTAAAAGAAATAATTGTTTACCATAACATCACAAAATAGAGGCAACAGTGTTGTAGGCTGGCCACCATATGGGCTTTCTTACATGCAGGAATAATCAGCCGGGATAAAAATTAGTACGTTTTGTGTATGGCTACTAGTATCACATGGAATCAGAGGTATCCCACCGAGGTTAAAAACCTGCATGTTTTGGCACATGTAAAACCCATATGGCGACTGGAGATACCTGTCTCTCCCTACTGAGCATAGAGTAACTAGGTTTTTTTATTTTAGCTGCCTCAATTAAGTGACTCAAGTTAGATAGGATGAACCCTGGCTTCAAAGTCTTGCTTACTCTGAGACCAGTTAATGAAGATGTGCCACTCTTATGTGCTGGTAAACACTAGGTTCACTCATTTGTCTTCCTATTATGTCCACAATGAGCAAACATGCTCTGTTAAGACTAGCTATATAACATGAGCTTTACAAACTATCTTGATTAGTCACCGTGAACCAAATCATGCTTGCTTTACTTACAGGATTGTTCCCCATCTACTTTAATCATTCTGCTTGCATGAGAGGCCCTTCAGATCTGAGCTTCTATTTTTGCATTTTCCCTGGGCTATGCCATTAACTGAGATTTGTTTGTTAAGTATAAGATTAGTGTCAGGCAATTTTAACATGTAATCTGATCTGAAATACTTGTTTACTGGGTTTGTTTACCCAAAAGTAGATCATGGAAAAGACCAAATCATTTATTGTTCTATTGTAGAAAAAGGAAAAAGAAAAAAAGAAAAAAAAAAAAAAAGGTTCTGAATGTGAATTGAAAACAGTTTTCTATATTCACTTACTTTTCTGTTCTGATGTATTTAATGATGACTATCTTTGTTGCAAGTCATGGAATTCATAGAGCTGATTCTATGTGAGTAACATGCAGTCAATTTGGTTTGAACTGAGCTGTGGACAGAGTACTAGCATAAGGTTTGGACCCAGAAATGGGCACTCTTGTGGCCTTGTGTCAAATCATCTATTTGTGCACAAAAATAAAACACACAAGATTATTTTCTAAAAACTTTCAAACTGTTCTTAGTTTCACCTTTTTCTCTTCTCTGCTAATCAACATTATTTATCTTGTTGCAAGTATACAAATAGAGTTACATTCTCAGTAAGTAGCTAGAGTCAGGGGGGTTTGTATTTTCATTGCTGTTTTGTCATCAGGGGACTGTAGAGAGTCATGGTCACTGTCTTTTCAATCTTCTCAACCTCTCCTCTTCTGGGGAGGAGCAAGTAAGCAAGCCAGTATCAGGATTTCTTTTTAAGGGAAGGACCTTAGTTGAAGAGAAGAGGATTTATTCACACTGAGACTGATACAGGCCCTTTTCTGTGTCTTGATTAATTTAAACAAACTCTGAGCTGGGAGGAACAGAGCATGTGCCTCTCATGTTCCTGCACAGGGGCTATAGGATAGAAACGCATGGAGTTCACAGCACCGAGAGGGACAGTGCCTCACAAGACAGTGGGATTTTTCTGAAAAGGGAGGAATGAGCTGAGAAAATAAATAAAACTGGAGGGAAGGATCAGACTACTCCCACAAAAAACCCTTCCCTTTTGTTAGATCTATGGGTACAAGTAAACAAAACCAAAATCCTTAGGCAAGTTGGAAGAGACCTTGTGACCTTTCACTTCCACAAGCCTCTGCACAGTTTTCTGCACAGTTTCAACTTACTTCGGGGGTGGATGATGAGAGGGAGTAGACAGCTGAGATAAAATTTAATTTACTTATTAATTACTTGTTAAACTTTGTGTCAGTTAAGTAATAGCGCTGTTGTGAAGATAGAGGGGTCTTGTGGCCGGAGGGGAGACTACTAAACTAGGTTGATAGGTCTCTACTGATCAGTCTCCCTTGTCCTTTTGTCCTTCTCACTGATTTCTTTGACCCTTCCTTGTGCTGGGTTCCTCTTCTTAAATCAAGGATAATTTGAATTAATATTCTTGCAATGCCAGAACCTCTTTCTGTGATATTCTTCAATGGAAGGCTTTGCGGCAAGTGACAAATACCGACATGAAAAGTATATAAGTGGTGGTGTTACGCGCATGTCTGGAATATTGTTGCCATTTCTGTCATTATTGGTACTAAATATGACGGGGAGTGTCTATTGCCAGCATCATATGCATAGTTAGCATCTTATATTTTACCTGTAATCATATGTCCTACAAGAGTATTGCAGGGACCTTTCCGGTGCATCTCTAATTGTGATGTTTCGTGCCTGGATAGCTCTGTGTTGGAATGGGAGCCATCGCTGCCAGAGCAGCTAACTTTATTTGATATTATTTGTCCTTTACATTAGGACGAAAGGTATTTGTTTGGAATTTCTTGCCAGCTGGATGTGTTAGAAGTGTGGACAGCTGTAACGTGGTGGTGCAAGCACAAGAAACTGATAAGTTGTTTCATTTGTTATAGCAACTGCGTGAGCTGATCGCTGAGCACAAGCCTCATATAGATAAGATGAACAAAACTGGGCCTCAGTTGCTGGAGCTAAGCCCAGGAGAAGGTTTTTCTATCCAAGAGAAATATGTGGCTGCTGACACCCTTTACAGTAAAATTAAGGAAGATGTCAAAAAGCGAGCACTGGCACTGGATGAAGCCATTTCTCAGTGTACCCAGGTATCAATTTAAGTTTAAAGTGTAATTGGATTCATTCAAATGGAAAGATACACAGACATTGTCATATTACATGTATATATCAAGACTAAACTGCTGTTTTATCTGTATTTTTCAACCTAATGGCCTGTGAATGTTCATATCACTGCTTACGGCATTGACTTTTCTATTTCTTGAGGGGTTATAATTTTATATATTGGTCAGTATTATGACTGCTGCACTTCAAAAATGTTATTGCTTCTTAATTTTGAAGTTAAAAAAAGGAACATTTGGTCTAAAAATACGGGATTCTGTTTTCACTTTATTCCGTTTTCTCTTGCTGGTCTGTTACTAGCTGATGCTTTGTTTGTATATGGATGTCACTGTTGATCAGTTAACTTGAGTATAGTTATATCTTGAACTTGGCAGCTTTAGTTACAATCCGTTACCAACGGAACTAGAGGGTAGTTTGACAGTGGTAGTAGCATTTGGTCTTCGTTGCAGACCCACAAGAACTTAACGTAACGTGCTTGAACTGTTAGGTAAAAGTATTGCGAGCTAAGTCAGACCTCACAAAATGTCATCGTAAGCATAAAATTCAGATCAAGTCCATAAAAGCTGCGTATCTTAGGTTCATCAGCCTATGCAATGAACCTCGACAGAGTATTGTTAGATATCACATTCTAGAGACTTTTAAATATCAGGTTAATTGTCATTAAACCCAAAATGAAATTCTTTACTCAACCGCGAATTCAGAAAAGAACTCAGTAAAACTGTGTACATGAACCCATACAAAAACCTGAATAAAAATACTTTGTTCTATACTGCTGTTTTTATAGGAAATTCCCCTTTTTCTCTGTTTGCTGGAAATTAAGTGCTATATTCTGCTCAGGTATAAAATACTAAATAAAGAAATACACCTTAAAGTTCTCATCAAGTCTACATTCTAAATAATTTTTGTCATAGTCATTGTACTTAATGTCATATTCCTAGCCCCTGCAGACTGAGTTTAAGAAGCTAAGGAAAAAAGCGACATCAGATATCATCCTGCTTTTGAACTGGTTTTAGACATTATATTATCCTTTAAGTCATTCTAAACACCTTCCTTATTCACACCTCTGAAAGATGCCTGATTATTTAGATTCAGTGTTTTTCTTTATCATAAATGCTCAGTCCTCCCCCTATTTGGAGCTGCACATTTGAAAATCGAGGTATTTACTTAGCATTCAAGTCCCTGCTTTGTATGTGATAGACATTAACATGTTGTACTGGCAAAGTACAGAAAGCAAGAATAAAAATGCATTCTTTGGTAACAGCTAGAATATAATCAGATGTTGAGAAAATACTTAATTATTTATGCATTACTTTAAGGTTCATTTTATATATGTAAATGTATATGCAGATAGCAAAGCAAAACATTGTAACGCCCAGAATGTAATTTTATATAATCTCCTTTTTTTATTAAGATATGTAAATATATATTATCAGGGCTCTGTACTATGATGACTGTGTCAATGTTTGTCTAGACAGTCCTGGAAGAATAATTACTTAACTCTTCAGGTTTTAAATTATATTAAATTGCATTATGTATCAAAGGCAGGGCATAACCTATGCAGCCAGAATGAGAGGTTGTAATGACTTGCATTTTCTTCCTTTTAAGTTCTAAAACACCTTGTCTCATTCATTGAAGTATGAGTACAAGGAGGCCCACTGAATGCACTGACAATTTTAAAATGTAATATATATGTCCTAAAATTAGACCTGAATATTGCCAATTTAATTTCAGGTTTTATCACTTTTGTAAGGTTTTGTTGCCACAATTAGTTTTTCAGAAGTCTTGAACGTGGGAAGGCTACTTATCTTTCATAACACATTTTGCTGGCTTGTATGATATTCATACTTTCAACAAAAATACCGAGTCCATAACATTAGTCACAGAGTCTGATTTGAAGTGGGTTGTATGGTGGGGAAAAAGTAATTACATTTGTATTGCCTATATTCATTTGAATAGAAAGGATGTAGCTATTTGTTCACATAAGGTAATCTTGTTTTGCTGTGCTCTTTCTAGCACCTTCCCCAAGTGTAGTCAAGAGTGCTTTTTGTAGATCCTGGAGGATCATTAAATGCATCCACAATTTATTAATTTCTGTAATTTGAAAGGGGCATGATGGTGAGATATTTTTAGGAATCTCTATGGATCCAAAAGCATACAGTAAAGGCTAACTTTGGACCTGTACCAAAGGATGAACCATGTTAACATAGCTGTAATTGAGTTTCTGGGCACCTACCTGGGCTCAGTCAAATGTGGGTGAACATAATACACACTGTTGTGTGCTTTTAGTTGCAGAAAGTAATGTACCTTTACTGCACTAACAAGCATCACCTGGGCACTAACAAATGTCTTTTTGAATGACCTCACATATCAAATCTTAATTGGTGGTTATATGCCAGTATGTTGGTCCTGATATGAAAATGTATGTATTTAATATTAAGGTAAATATCTTTCTAAAATAATGAAATCAGAAAGCTATGGCTCTCCAAAATAAGGTACAAACTACTGTATGAATTACGCAGGACTAAATGCAAGTAGATTCTGCCATGTGTATAGTATCTTCAGTTGGAGTGTCTCAGGACTGAACACAGACTTCATAGTAAAATACTTAAATCTGAGAGGAAGTACCATTTTGCAAGGTCATTTTTGTAATTCAGATATTAAAAGAGGGGAAGAACCATGAAGGGGGGTATTGCAAGTTGCACATGCATATGTTGGATAGAGATGTTAAATATGTTAATTTTAAAGTACCTTTTTCCAAGAGAATTTCAGATGCCATTTTTCAGTTGTTTTTTTCTAATTTCTTTGCCACTTCTTTCTGTCCTTTACCACCCTCCCAGTTTCATGACAAGATAGATCCAACTCTCGAGAGTCTGAAACGAATAGTTGAACGTCTGAGGCAGCCACCTTCCATCTCAGCAGAGGTTGAGAAGATTAAAGAGCAAATCAGTGAAAATAAGAATGTGTCAGTGGATCTGGAAAAACTTCAGCCGGTGTATGAGACACTTAAACAGAGAGGGGAGGAAATGATTGCTCGCTCAGAAGGAGCTGATAAGGATATATCTGCTAAAGGTAGTAGACTGAGGAAAGTTTCATGTAGTGGAAATGCAGCAAGCTGCAGCCTATAAAAATCTTCATTTCTAATGACCACTAATCTGGGGATTGTGTTCTCCTGGAGAAGCTGCTAAAGATTTATAAAAGCAAAGCATTCGTTTAAAATAATTCATTGTGGATATGACCTTTGTTTTATTTTTAAAGGCCATGTTGGTTGTTTCCACTTAACATTATAAAGAGTCCTGTAAAGAAACAATTTTAGAGTCTAAATTTTAAAATGTACACATCTGTTTCTGCTGTAGAACTGTAGAGAGATTTATGGCCAAGAATTGTTTGCCAAGGTAGTAATCTAGTTCCTTTGTTGTTTAGCTGTTCAAGATAAACTAGACCAAATGGTCCTCATTTGGGAAGACATCCAGACCTTGACTGAGGAAAGGGAGGCCAAATTGTTGGATGTAATGGAACTAGCTGAAAAGTTTTGGTGTGATCATATGGCTCTTGTAGCTACTATTAAAGATACTCAGGACTTCATTCGAGAACTGGAGGGACCTGGAGTTGACCCATCTGTAGTCAAGCAACAGCAAGAAGCTGCTGAGGTCAGTAGAAAGTATTTTTGTTGACTTGAAGTATTTTATTTACAGTATGCAGAGAAAAGACAGAATTACTATAAAATACCGCAGAAGAATTTTTTTTTTTTTTTTTAAGAGACCAAGAGGGATAATTGTATAGAAATTTACTATAATGATATCTCAAGAGTCTATGGTAAATAACATGTATCAGTGCTTAATTGCAATGAGCGTACAACATGTGCCTGTCATTATATTTACATATCTGTTCATAAACATGTATATAATAAGCATGTCACTGAGGCTTTTAAAAGTTATACATACTTTAGATTCCCTGAGTAATACGTAACATCTAAATGAAAGGTGTACAGATGTATTATGCTCTATGTATTATGCTCTAAGCCTGTAATTATTTATGCTGATAGTTAAAGGTTTGAAGGTTGAATGATAACCTCTGAAAAAGAAAACGCTCTGATTAAAGAAATCTAATTTAAAACTTCCTGTTTATTTTTTCCATCTCATGCAAAATGACATCATAAGCCATTGTTATAATTTAGACTGATGTCAGTTGATTTCACTCTGACACTGCAAAGGGATGCTTATGTTTTAAGCATCCAATTGTAAGTCCAAGTGACTTTAAAGAAAACAAAGGTCAAATCCYGCCATGTTCTATTTTGAAAGCAAGCTGTACATAGATTATTAAATTTAGTATTAGCAGTGTTGGATTTTTTTCTCTTTGTAGGCTGCTAAAGAAGAAATTGATGGACTACAAGAAGAACTAGAAACAGTTGTGAGCCTTGGCTCTGAACTTAGAGCTGCTTGTGGAGAGCCTGACAAACCTATTGTCAACAAGAGTATAGATGAGGTATGGGAAACGCAGATGCTTAAATCTGTTATGTTAGATGCTTGTTCAGCTGAAATTGGTATATCCCCCACCGCCCCCAACAAATTTTGAAAGTAAAAATTTTGTGGCAAAAGAAAGATATCCCTGAAGCCTTTGTAAAGTAAGGTTTGCTTTTCAGGTAAATGAATCTTGACTCAGATTAGATTAGAATGTACAGACAATTTTATTTTATTCACTTACGGGTTAAAATTCTTGTAAAAGACAGAAAAGTTTTTTGTAAAAATACTCACTGATTAATACAACAGATGGCTACTTTTTTCAAAAGTAATGCTAGAATAAATTTCAGATATATCTGGTTTATGCCAAGTGAGATRTCTTAACTGAGACAATCCTGTTTGGATGACTACAGAGTACTTTTAATTTCTCTAATGTTCAGCAATGTACGTTTCTTTTAAGCTACCTTTTTTATAATGATGCAACTCCAAATGATTTAATAATAGTATTTCCCGTATTAACTATAATCCTTATGTTAACAAAAATATTCAATAATCAGTATTGAAGTTTAGAGCTTTTGTAATCCAGAACCTCTAGTGTATTCTGAAGGAAACTAACTATGCAGTGATAGGGAGAACAAGAGAGTTAATATGGAAAGAATATGAACCATTCATGCTTAGTTTATTGGTGTTATTGATCAGTGAATAATTAGTGAATGCACAGTATACAGCAGTAAAATTCTTTTGTCCATTGGAGTAAATTGCACTTACTTGCAGCTGAATTCTGCCTGGGATGCCTTAAACAAAACATGGAAAGAACGGGTGGATAAGCTTGTTGAAGCTATGCAGGCAGCTGTTCAATACCAAGATGGACTGCAGGTAAGATAGTGTGATACACCTAACCCAGTCTTGAGTCAATAGGATTTAATGTGGTTGTAGTAAAAAATGCCACGTGATTGGGTAGGTGACAAGTAACGTATCACTGATTACAGTGACTATTTTCTTCAGTAGACAGATATTTTTTCTCAGGGTTGATTGGGGGTTGGTTGTTTTTTTTTTTTTTTTTGCTTTATAGAATAAATCTGTTTGGGTTGTTTTCTCCATGTAGTTGTTCATATATTGCGCTATGTTTAGATTTGAAATTAATATCCCCTTGTTTATTGATAAGCACAGAGGTTTTTTGATACCACACAAATTCATGGTAATCCTGTTCACATTTTCTTGTGATAGTCAGTACTTCATATGATAGGCGAGTTGAAGTTGTGACACATTTACATGATCTGAAAGGAACAGAATACAGGTCCATATACTCACTTGCTGCTGTTTTCTTTGAGTGGAGGACAGTGAAAGAACTTCAGTTTTATTCCACCTTTTTTATAAGTCTAATATTTAAGTTTGAGTATTTTAAGCAAAAAATATTATTAACATAATGTTGCTGGACTATTATACTAATTCATAGTATAATTTATCCAATCACAATGCTTTAGAAGATGAATCACCTTTTAAATCTGTAGGTAAATTTTCCAGCAGTTTTTTTAAGATACCTTTTCTCTAGATGTGCTGGTTTGGTTTTTTTTTTTTTTGCATATTCTTTGCATGTTTTGGCTCAGTGGCATGCCTCATATCTTTTGTCAGTGAATGGCTAGAAGATTGAAACATTTGAAAAGATTCCAAACATGGTCAGATTTTGCAAATATATTTTTTTGCTTAGTGGAATTACTCTGTCTCTTGGTTCATTAAATCTTTAAAATTAGAGAGTTTCACATGACACTGAGGGCAGTTGCTTGTGTGTTCAGTGCAGATCAAGCTGCAGAACACTCCTTAACAATAATGCAACATGCTTGTTTTCCCTAGTGCACCCTCACTATGTATTCTTCTCGAAGTTCTCTTATGTTCATACTGTGCAGAGGTTGACTTGTAGGGCTACATTAGGAACATTGCCATTGGTTAAGTGCTTTGTATTTCCTGTGGCTGTACATTGTACATCCTACAAGCTTGGTACTTTGTGAAAGAACTGTATTTAAATGCCTTCTTATGCTCATTTCAATAGACAATATGAAAAGTATTGTGGGCAGATTGTTAGCTGCAGCTGCCTCATCCTGTTGAGCTTGTTGGGGGTAGTTCTCCTTTTCTCAAGGAGCTGTGTAGCAGTGGGCAGCTCTGACAGGCCGTCCTAAGCCTTTCTCTGCAATGAATCACAGATAACGCGCAGGAGGAAAAGGGCCCAGCAGAGGTGTTTTCTCCTCTATGCAGTTACCCAGATTGATATAGCCGTTCTTAATCTGTAAGTGGAGTGTTCTTGAGGTTGTTCTGTGTTATATCAGGAGTAAAAGAAGTACCCACAAAGCCTCAGAACTGGGGAGACTTCATTTGTTTTTTAAAGTTATAACTGCGTTATCCTATGGAGATTCAGTCAAGCTTAGTTATGGCCCTTCACTAATAGGTACTGAATGTTTCTTACACAGAAAACATTATCCTTCAAAAGAAGTTTGTTTGTAATCATCATTTAAAGTGTGTTATCATTCAGCTACTGCCTTCCATCTTTGCTCCAAAGGACTGCAGAACAGAGTTTGTCTTTATTTACCTTTCAAGGTATTCATAAAAATTGCTGATTTTACTCAAGAAGTAGAGTTCTATTCAGCACGAGTAGTACTGGCAGAATATTACTGCTAATAGAAGTTCAGGCTTGCAGCATCTGCGTTCTCGTAACCATTACATGGAATACTTCAGTTAGTATTTGAGCCCTTGTATTGCAAAGAAACCTAGGTTTTGCTGAAGAAAGCTATTTTCTTTCAAAGAGCACAGCAATATTGTTCTCTGGAGTAAAAAAAAAAATTATATTTTACTTAATACAACTTTCAAATACTCTGCTTGTGCTTCAATTTCATACTGTGATTTTCAGGCAATATTTGACTGGGTAGACATTGCTGGCAGCAAGTTAGCATCTATGTCCCCAGTTGGAACAGATCTGGAGACAGTGAAGCAGCAAACCGAGGAACTTAAGGTATGAACTAGCAATTTATTTCATTTATATTTTAATCTGTCTGCATTTTTCTGTGTTGTTTAGTATTTTTCTGTATTTTTCAAGAGTCAAAAGCAATTTTCAATTTCTAGTAAAAAAGAATCTGTATGAAAATTTCGGATAACATTTCATTGCAAACTTTTCATTTTAAAATGTGTTTCATTTTAAAATCTACTCCAAATTTTGATGAGACTACATTTTATTTTGTGAATATGTTCTGATAGCCCAGAAATACTTGTAATGGCATTCCTTCTCTTTCAAAGGCTATAAGGTTATTATGTACAGGGTTCTTTTGCTATGACTTTTACGTTTTCAGGTTTCTACCATGAACAGCTTCCTTGAGGCTCTGAGAGGATGCCTCCAAAGCTTCACTTCTGCCATTATAGGCTTTATCTAAATGCTTACGCAGATCATGACATTCCCAATACATGAGTAAGCTGAAAATCAAAATTTCAGGCTTAGAGACCTGTCTGTATGGATCTGTGACTGAGTATGCTCCTGACGTTGGTAGGCTGTTATGCTATATATAAAAAACAGGGATGTATAATGATCAGGGAATGTCCTTGGTTTTGTTGCTCACTTGTACATTTTTTGGCTGTGGGCAGGTTATTTATTCTATCTGAATGATGTAATTTCAAATGAACCATAATCTTACATAGTTCAGAAGAACACACATATGCGAGTTGTATTCAGACTGCTGCCCAAGTTGCGTGTACAAGAGAGGGTGTTCTACTAAAGATTTGCTTTCAGCTCTTTTGAAGAATAATTCTATTAAAATTTTAAAGTATTATGTTATCACAACCATAAGAGCTAGAAGTTACTCAAGATATGTTCTGCCTTTTTTACGGACCAGGGAGATCATTGGAGAATACTTTCCTATTGGGCATCTTTATCATCCTCTGGTCACAGTTAGCAATATCTGCTAGAATAGTAAGACATTGTTGCATGTTTTCTGTTAGCTGGGACTGTCTGGATTATCAGTGTCTTACAAGCATTTTGACCCTGGAAAACAAACCCCCAAATTTATGAAAGTTGACAGTGATGCATTAGTATTGTAAATATTGCTGTACTATGCTATATTCAAGAAGATCGTTACTTGTGATATGTTTATTTGTATTCTTTTTCTATTTACTATAGCAATTTAAGACAGAAGCTTATCAGCAGCAGATAGAAATGGAAAGACTGAACCATCAGGCAGAACTATTGCTGAAGAAGGTAACAGAGGAGAGTGACAAGCACACTGTTCAAGACCCTCTCTCAGAGCTCAAACTAATGTGGGACAGCCTAGAAGAAAAAATTATAAATAGACAGGTAAATAAACTTGAAGGTGGGGGCTTTATTCATGACTTAGATTTTTGAGAAAAGCTTTTTATTATGTATAATGTTTGTATCAATTTACACATTTATTCCTTTTGGTATGGAAATTACAGAAGTATATATAATAGAATTGGAATTTTAAAATTTATTGAGTTGTTCTTATGGTTTTTAAACCTTTAGTAGTGTTTTTTTGTCACTTCCTCTGTCAGCAGTGCCATGTCGAATCATTATTATTTCATTTTGGTTATTTGATGACATCTTAAGTAGCAGTTGAAAACATGTTTATATGTGCAACAGTAATATTAGCTGCTGAACTGAGCACTTTAAAAAAAAAAACCAAAAACACAACTTAATATTAAACTGTTTCAGTGCTCTTTCCTTAAATTATCAAAGTGAAAGAGAGATTTAAAGATGCAGTGCTTTGAAGTGTATTTTTTTTCTAAATTGAATCATTTAATAACAAAGAAAAGGTTTTAAAAAGATCATGCACCAAATTGCATTTATATTGAAATTATGTTTTAAGTGATGAAAAACTACCGTCATATCTCTGATGAGAGAACCTTCAAACTTAACTCTGCTCTGGTTACAATGAGGTCTTTGAAGGTCAGGAATTTAAGCCTGGAATGTAAGGCTTTACAGGGGAATTGCTAACTCAGCTCTAACTATAAAGCAGTTGCTTGTGTTGGATAACTGTTTCTCCCTGGTTTTTATGCTATCATACGCATGGACTCCGCTCTGGATTAGGGTGACTAATGGTAATATAAGCCAATTCAATAGCATTGTGAAACCATTTTATTGTTAATTTTATTTTTACTATAGCACAAGCTGGAAGGTGCCTTGTTAGCCTTGGGGCAATTCCAGCATGCCCTGGATGAGTTACTGACGTGGCTGACGCATACGGAAGACTTGCTGAATGAACAGAAACCTGTGGGTGGAGACCCCAAGGCTATTGAAATAGAACTTGCCAAACATCATGTATGTAATTATAATAAGTATTAACTGAAATGTTCTTTTGATGTTTATCTTAGTGATGAGTCTTGTAGTAAAACTTAGCACTTGATAAATAATTCTCTATAGAGATTTTCAAGATGCAGATTATAGCTGAAATGCAGGCTTGGAATAACTAATACCTTTCTTCTTACTCCTCCCTATTCTCTCCTTCCTTGCATATGCCATGCAAGTGGCATAGGTTTTAGCCAAAAAGAGCAGCTCACCCTAGTCTCCACCTTTATTCACCTTAATTTGACCCAGGGAACTCAAAAGTTATTGAACCTACTACTCTCCCTGAAGCAATAAACTCCTTGATTAGTTCTGTTTAGGCCAGGTCTCACAAAATGCACGTGACCATTACACATCTTTCATTCTTGTTTCTTTCTTCTCAGAAAATAGTGATTTGTTGTTTTGAATTCTGCAAAATTGTATCTCAGTTGAAGATGAAGAATGCTTCTCTGAAAGTCTCAGCAAACTTTAGGGGTATCCATGCCCCCATCTTTTTCTCTTTGTTACATACAATGTAGGGTTAATTTTTTAATTTTTTTTTTAGTATTTTTACTGATTATTGTGACTTTGGAGCCCATGGAAGAATGCTTCCGTTGTACCTTTATTTTGAAGAGAATCTCCCAGGAGCAAGAGGTCTTCTCTACCTCTTTGTGTGACTCGGTGCTGTTCATGATGATGTGTTCTTTCTAGGCCTGAAGATTTCAAACTAACCTCATAAATCCTCTCCTTTCCTTTAAATCTGCCATTTAATTTTTGGCCTGCATATGATGTGAAAAGTATTCAAGTCAGTTTTGGATTTAGAGAGAATTGATGGAAATTGACAGTACACAGATAATTAAGGCATTTTCATTGTTTGTGGTAATGCAGCTATGCAGCTTCTGAAGCCTTTTGTGTGGTCAGTTGGAACTTGAGCATAGTAAAATATCTATATGCCCTGTGTGACTACTGTTGGAAACAGGCCCTTTAAACAAAAGAAAAAAAAAAAAATTACAAATCCAGCTTCCACTCCATGAACCTTTTATATTCTTATTGAACGGAAGTGTTTTACTACTGAAGAAGCATCCAGACATCGTTTATGACTTCATCTACCTTCAGTGCTGAAGGAGTTCAGCAAACACATGAATGAGTCTACTTCCTTTTCATAAAACAGAGCTTATAGGTTAGAAAGTTCACACAGTAGTGCATCCTGTGGTAGCCTGGAAAAACATCCATCTCTTGAGTAACTTTGGAAAGAATAGACCTTGTTCTTAGTGAGCCTCAGCAGGAAGGAAGGGATAAGATGCATCTGCCTCTGTGAATATCCCTTTTTTCACCCTGTTAGGAAAATAAAATAACCAGCATCTTCCAGTGCTTAGCTCAGAAGAATGAAAGCAAATGTGATGCACGTTTTGTATACAAGGGCTACTTGTGACTTCCTGTTTCATCAAGTGCTCTGTATAGCTTATTTAAAAGTTCCTTTGTATTTAGCTTTATATTTTTCCCATATGCTAGCATTTTGAGGGAGGTGAGTTTGAACCAGACCCCATGGAAGACAGCAGTCTTAAACTTGAATTTCTTAGGTGGGGTTCACCATTCCCTTCCCAACCATTTTGCATATTCTCTTTTTCTGTTCTTTATTTCTTTCTTTATTCTACTTTATTTTTTAAAGCATTATCTTTTTTTTTTTTCTTTTTTTAAATCTTTCTGAAAACAGCATCCTTTTCCCAAATGTACTTTTTGCATTTTATGGCTTTACTGTGGTTGGTGATAACAGGTTTTCAACCAGATGGAGGAGGTCTTGTGGTGTTAGTATTACAATYATTCCCCAGCTTTTAGCACAGCTGAAGTGTCCTGGTAGCCTGATGAGTAGTAGACCTGAAATGCATGAAAAGACATTGTGGCAGTCAGGTGGTTGTATGGCACAGCAGGCAAATAGTATTCTTGTTCCTGCCTCTCCTCTCTTCTTAGACTACTGCTCCACAAGCAATTGGCACTAGTATATATAACACTGTTTTCACGCCTTACCCTCAAAACCAAAGAAAAATCCTATTAAAGAAAAACATGTAGTAAATTAAGGAAAGTGAAGAAATAATTCTTCATTAGCAGTATCAGAAACCTTTCATAATTTCAGAAAGAAATATATGTATTCAGAAGGAATATATTATTTTTTCCAAGATACAAAAATAAAATGCAGCATTTTGGCAGAATGGTCTGTTACTGCTTTTGATTGATGAGACCTTAGTTATTAGCTTTAATTGCCAATACCTGTGCTGATGTTAAACTATTGCCTTGTCACTGGATTAGAACCAGCTCAGTCACTGTAATTGCCTTCAGTTAATAACTTATCAACATGGCCAGTCATACATACTGTGTTACAATTGTAGGTGCTACAAAATGATGTTTTAGCTCATCAGTCTACGGTGGAAGCAGTTAAGAAAGCAGGAAATGACCTGATTGAATCAAGTGCCGTTGAAGAAGCAAGTAATTTACGGAGCAAGTTGGAACTTCTGAATCAGCGCTGGCAAAATGTGTTGGAAAAAACAGAACAAAGGAAACAGCAGCTGGACAGTGCCTTGATCCAGGTGAACAGGAAATGATCAAATAAAGAGATAACTCAGAAAAAGTGTCTTTTTACATGAAATACATAGATATATGTATTAGAAGTTGGCCTAAATCAAAACCATGATGCAGACACTCCTGAATTTGGAGAAAGTTTGAATCCAGCTGTATCTTCCACAGCTGGCCACTGTCTTTTATAGTGCTGAATCAAGACTTCAGCTTTTGGCCTACATATTTTAAAAGGGTGAAATTTCTGTGTAGGTATAGTATTCAGGGAAAACATTGATCTCACAGTTGCTCATTTAGCCTGCTTTCAAGATTTCCATGGTTTTTGTTTTTATCATTTAGATTGGATTGAGCTAGTTTAAATTTTTATTTGGTTTGGTTTTTTCCTTTGGTTTTTTTCCTTTCATTTCCTTTGATTATTGCAAATATCTGATTAAATCTGTTGCCAGTATACTTCTGCATCTGAGCTAGTATTAGAATGGAGAACATTTAAGAAAGCTCTAAAATGATATGGTATAATTTAGGCCCAGGGTTTCCATGGTGAAGTTGAAGATATGCAGCAATGGCTGACAGACACTGAACGTCAGCTGTTGGCATCAAAACCTGTTGGAGGCTTACCAGAAACAGCAAGAGAGCAGCTTAATACCCATATGGTAAGTATCAGTATCAGAATGCTTTGCAAATTGCATTTCAGGACTAACGATCTTTCAAGAGTGTTTATGGTAAATAAAGAGCATGTTCTATATATCACAATGTCTGTACAGTATCTTAAAAAATTTTAATAGCCTTCAAAACAACACTGTTATTTTCAGTGTAGGAAAAAGTAGTCACTTGGGAGATGCCCAAAGCTGAACCATTAATAGTGTTGAGACAGAAATAAAAGAACTTTTGCATCCTTATTCTCAGAAAGAAAAACAGAAACTGTTTGCAGATTTTTCAGTGATTCCTCTTCTTCTTTTCCCTTCTGTCCCCATCACTACATTTATGCTTTTTCTAAGATATGAAGATGAATCTAAAAGTGATCCACATTCATTGGACCTTGAATTAAGAGACTCGATGCTTTATTCTTTATCTAACCAAAGCTGACATTAAAGTCATCATTAGCACAGATGTAATAAGGACTACTGGCTCATATAGAGACTCTGCTTTAGGTAGAAATGGCAAGCTGATCAGGATGCCTGAATTATTCCCTTCCTTCCCTTCCTTTCTCTTTAAGAAACATTATATGGATTTCTCCAACCCCGTAGAACCAAGAGCTTAAAAAAAAGACACTTAAACTTGATCTCTTACCTCAAAGGAAGGTGGTTCATAGTGCTCCATTTATGTACAATCATGCCATGCTGTTAGGCCAGGATATAAGCCCAAACCCAGTGATCTAAACTCCTGACCTCCTGGCTCAGATGTAAGAGTGATATTTACTGAACTGTCCTTGAACTCGAGTATGCCTGACACAGTTCCCATTAGAACGCTGCATTATTACAGCTTTAAAAATCAGATTTTATTTTGGAATGATGCTAAAGATCATTGCCCATCAATGTGGGGCACTTTTTTTTTCTTCTTTTTTTTCTTCCAAAATTTACCAGTAACTATTTTTGAGAAGGAAAATAATTTACAGTTTTAAAATCAGTTAYGACAGGAAACTAGGACAAAATACAGAAATAACCTTGTGGTTTTGAACTCCCCCAATCCTTCTTTTTGTCTTAAAGAAAAAAAAAAGGCAAAAAAAGCGCCTTTTTTGGGGGTTGTTGTTTTTTTTTTTTTTTTTCCTGTGGGGGTGGGTCACAATCACGGTTCTGTGAGAGTCAGTGGAGCTCTTTCCATTTTTCATCCTGGACTTAAAGTCAGGTCAAGACCAAAAAATGTTCCCTGGAAAATTTCAGGGTTTTCTTTGGTACATTCTTTTACTATGCAAATTTTCTATACTTACTGCACTTACAGATTGATTAGTTAAAGAATCTTTAAACTGAATGTAGTATTATAGTTGGAACAAATGTGAATGTGTCCCCAGTATTACGTACTCCATATCTACAATCATTTTCTAAGTGTACGTGTACATTTTAACAGATTGTTACTACGTTGTGGGCCATCATATAACTGCAGGCATTGACTTGTTATCCTTTAATGTATATAACCCTTAAAAAATAGGACTTGATTTCGGTTTAGTTAAACCTCAGTGTGTCTGTGCAGATATGTGTAAATTGCTCTGTACTATTTATCATAAGTTCCAAATTCAGTCTTGCCCCTAAGTGATACAAACCGTGTTAATTTGTGACATGTAACGGAAGAAGAAAGTTTTGCATTATATTTTGATTTGTTTCTCATTGGAAATAATGTTATGAACCATYTTCTTGAGTATAAGGTCTGTTTCTACAGATATGAATAAAAGAGCCCTCATCCATAATCAGTTCACAAGTGGAGTTGAGATTGGGCAGCATTTCCAGCTAAGGCAGCTCCAGGAAAACAAAAGATATGAAGAGACATTACAGGACACCAGCAGGAAAGGGGCTTAAAAAGAGGCCTCTTTGGCTGTCCCAGTGCTGCTCAGAACATCCCTCTCCTTTTCTTAAAACAATAATTTTTCTCAGTTCCTCCTTTGAAATAACTTTAATTGTTCCTGCCCTCTTAAGAGTGTGACTGTACTGCAGAATTAACCACTGTGATGAGCCCCTGTCTTAGACTGAGCCCAGCCTCACTCTTTGGGGCCACTCCTGCCGTGCCATGTCTCACCTGTGCTGCGCTCCCTGTGTTTACTTCTGAGGGGTTCTTGTGCTGCAGTAAAATAAAGATGTTCCTCATTTGGGAGTCTGCAAGCAACTTCGCTGGTACATTTTTGGATGGTCTGTTGCAAATATTGAACATGCGCTTTTGAGTCAGAGGGATGAATGGGAGCTCCCAGTCTCTTGCCACCTCATCTTTAACATGGTTAAAAAAGAATAGTTAGCAGAATAGTTAGCAGGTAAAACAGTTGTTACTGTTATTCTTCCAGCTTTCTTTGTATGTGTAAAATGTCTTCAGTGCTCTTGCCTAGCCAGTGAAGGAAGATACAGACAAAACAAGAGACGATGTACAATAAAGCAGCCCTCCCAAGTTGTCCCACCCACTTTTGAGGGTGTGTTGGATAGGTCTGGGCTTTCAGCGCACTGAATAATGCTGACACTTTTTGTGTTTCAGCTACAGATGGACTTTAAACCAACAAAGTTGTAGCAAATCTTGTGCAGTAAGTGCATAGTACTTTCTTTGCCAAGCTTTGGATCTCAGAGAAAACATCTGACAGACAATACAAGTTCTCATTTCCTGAAGAATTGGGCCCTTTCTTTGCTCATTTGGCTTTTTATTAATTACATATGTTTCCTTTATTAGTCTTAATCATACCCGCTAAATGTTGGGGGAGGAATAAATATTATACTAGCATTTGTAAAGAGTATTGAATTTCTATCTGACTTATTTTTTGGTGCTTTCTTTATTTAGGAACTTTGTGCTGCCTTTGAAGCCAAAGAAGAGACATATAAGTGTCTAATGCAGAAAGGCCAGCAGATGCTTGCAAGATGCCCGGAGTCTGCTGAAACAAACGTCGAGCAGGACATAAATAACTTAAAAGAAAAATGGGAATCAGTACAAACAAAGCTCAGTGAAAGAAAAGTATGTGTTTTTATATAAAAATAGAAGTGTAAATCATGTATTTAAGGATGTTAATGTTCAGTGCTTTTATGCATGCATACTTGCTTGATCTCTTAGATTTAAAATCAATTGTAGAGACAGTTATGCAGAATTCATTGGTATGTTTAGAAAGTACTGGGAAAAAATGGGATTCAAGAAGTTGATTATCCATAATTGGGGGGAGGATGGGTGAGAGTGGTGGCACAAGTCTGTTCCATAGAAATATGTTAACTGATACTGATAATGTTCATTTGGTAGGACAAGGGCTTTTCTGGTTTTTATTACAGTAATTGTAGACATGAGAGAGTGAATAAAATTATTTGATCATTCAAGTTTATCTCCTTCTCAGTACAGAATTGCTGCATTAATTTTCCTAGCTTTTATCCATTTTTTTTTCTTAAAATTTCCAAACACTTGGTCTTCTGCCACTTACTTCAAGTGACTACCTGTTCTAATGTAGATCAATGATTTCACTGATATGCAGCATACGTTTTCTTATTATTAATTTCATTTTGCTTTCATTCCTTCACGAAGTATAGTCCATTTGTTCTACCTCAATCAAACAATTAAAAATATCAGTAATTATAAACAGAGGAACTCTCTGTACAGCCCTGATATGTATAAAGCACAAATATTTAACTCACAACGTAGTTATATTTTAAAGTAAGAACGCTGGTGTCTCTTAAGGTAACTGTATAATGTAGGAATGTCAAACTAATTACTACCCAACATGAGCACCTTCTTGCAGGAAGCTGTAAAGTTGGAGTGCTCAGCTAGGCCAGCAGTGTAATTGTTTGAAAGTCTCTGACTGCTATCTCACGATCAACAAAAATTCTGTATCCAAAATTAGTCTCGGTTCAGGCAACCAAAATGACAATTGGGCTTTATTAAAAAGAAGTGGTCTAGGCAAACTTGTTCTTGGTTTAGTGCAAGAGAATAAATTAGATGACCTCTTTGACTGCATATTCCAAATGCACTGCCACCTTAGATTTCTGAGATTCTACTGGTTTTGTATTGAAATTGATAAATCCATATGTCCCATTAGGATTAAGTAGTAGAAGATGTAATGTTCTAATGTAGAAAATTGTGTCTTGATACTAGGTGCTGTATTTTTTACTCATCTATCATACATAATTTTACCGTTACTCTTCTATCCGTCTCCTTTAATATGCTCAAATGTAGGCTGTTATTTTAAAACTCAGAAACTTTGAGTTGGAAAAATGTTTTAAAATGCTAAACTAAATGCTCACCTAAAATGGTTTACTCCAAAATGCTAAACTAAAATGGTTTACTTGGCTGAAGCCCTTGCACAATATCAACTGCTATTAAAGTATGACGTATCTTTACAGACCAAACTGGAAGAAGCCCTCAATTTAGCAATGGAGTTCCACAACTCACTTCAAGATTTCATCAATTGGCTTACTCAGGCTGAGCAAACTCTAACTGCAGCTTCTCGGCCAAGTCTTATCTTGGACACGGTCTTGTTTCAAATTGATGAACACAAGGTATGTAAAGAAACAGATGTGTAATGTTTTTCTCCCACTCTGTGGAGATACTTTAACAATGTCCAAATGAACCCTGTAACGCTGGCACTCAGAGAAACATTTAATTTGTTTTAAAATTATATTTTATCGTCTTTCTCGCTACATCATTCTTTATCAGACTGTTCTTTTTCAGCATTTACCGAGTGCTTGAGCAACGTAGTACTCAGAGTAATTTTCTCCCTTTTTTCCAAGGTTTTTGCCACAGAAGTGAATTCTCATCGAGATCAGATCATAGAGCTGGACAAAACTGGAACCCATTTGAAATATTTCAGCCAGAAACAGGATGTTGTCCTTATTAAGAATCTGCTGATTAGTGTACAGAGTCGATGGGAAAAAGTAGTTCAACGCTTAGTTGAAAGGGGAAGAGCTTTGGATGATGCAAGGAAAAGAGCCAAACAGGTAATCGGACAACAGCTGTTGTACAACTCTTTGAACTTAGCTGTAATTACATCCAGACTCTTGAAGAATATGGTGCTTTAAAGCACTTTCAAGTAAGTCTGGGTTTAGTGTAACAGACACTGTTGAGTTAGTGGAGCAATTGCTGTGATTCAATCATAGAGCACTTCATTTGGGAGGTGAAAGCGTCATTTTCAACCCAAGCAGTGACTTCTGTCTGCAATACAGGATAGTCTGAAAGAAGAAAGTTACAGTATGGCTTCCAGATGTATATTAGTGCCATCTGTCCTCAAAAAGAAGTTTCACAATCAACCCCTTGTATTTTAAAGAATGTGATGAACCCCTTTCACTAATCTGTGGGAGTATTCCTTAGTATTTTCTTCTTGGGTTTACGTTGTGCCCTGATTAATACTCATAACTTCCTCAATCCCTTATGTTAGTTACTAGACCAGTATCTTCTGTGTGGTAAGAGATCTCCATTTATTTCCTTAAAAACCTAGAGAGTTTTTTTAACACGGTTTTCTCACCAGGGAGCATTCATGTTTTCTTCCTTAGATTCATGTTCCCCTCACTGAGGAACATAAATGATAAGATGCAAAATGTGTGAGAGGAATGTAATCTGTTTAAACGTCAATAGGAAGTTCTAGCTTCTTTTTATTCAAGTGAGCATGACCATTCAAGATTTGGTCATGTTCACAGCCAAACCACATTCCCCTGTTCACTGCTACCGCCACTCAGCTCATAGAGTAAGAACTTCTCTGAGCAATAAATTAGCGCATAAGCTAATCAAATGTTATTTATTTTCCAGCAGTTTCTCTTGTGCATACACACACAGCAGTTCTGCAATGAGATGGATTTCATCTCTATATCCATTTACAGAGCTGAATACAATAAGCTATTAATTTAGGATGACAACTATCTATGCAGAGCAGGGAAGGAGTACTGAAGGGTACTGGTGTCAAGGCCTGATCCACAGCCCTGAACAACAGGGTCCAGGAGCCTTGAGAGGTTTCTGAACTAGTTCCTTGTGCTTCCATGTGTAGGCAGCCCAGGCAAGAAGAATTTTCAAGAGACGCGGAGAGAGAAATGACCGGCTTAGAAAAATTGAATCCCAAAGGGATGCTGCTTTGTGAAAGCTGGTTGAATCTTTGGTCTTTCTCTGCTTCCTTCCCTGAAGCACTCTTTTTGTTGAGACAGGAAGGAAGATCAAGGATCTGTTCCTTGCCCGTCAAGATAGCATTTGATATAATGAGAGCATTTATGAGCGTACCAGGGAAAATCTTGGGCAGTCACCCAGACGGAAGTTTTCCCCAGTGATTTACTGCTGTTGTCCCATATAGGCAATATATATTCTTGCTGTATTTGTTATTCATTACTAAAAATGTAGGAATCTAAATGACCAACACATCAACAGAAGTTACCAATATGTCTTTGAAAGATGCATGCTATGTTTGCAGATCAGGTACATAAAAGGTGGCTAATTCACCTGGGAGAAGGGAGGCTAAGTCCAGTGGGCACATGGTTGGGCTAGTCCCTGTTTAAGAGACCAGGGAGAAAAAGTACACCAAATCTTTCCGAAGTCTGCAGAGTACTTGTTTGGCCTGTAGAGAATTGGTTGGGGTTTAATGTTTTTGGACTATTTTATGAACCAGTGAATTTTAAAATCCATGCAAATCTCACTTTCCTGCAGTTCCATGAAGCCTGGCACAAACTTATGGAATGGCTAGAAGAGTCAGAAAAATCTTTGGACTCAGACCTTGAAATTGCAAATGACCCTGACAAAATAAAGATGCAGCTCGCACAGCATAAGGTGAGTCATGAGTGATGAAATGCAAAGTGCCCAGTGAGACGTAGGTAAGTCTATCAGCCTTCTACTGTTCAATCAGCAAAGGAAGTAGATTTGTGGCCTCACTACAATGGAGTGCTTATTAGCATCAAATTAAATGGTGTTGTGTTACAGGTGAGGAATGAAAAAAAAAAAAAAAAAAATCAAAACTTTTCACAGTACCTGATCTGTGGGGGAATAGTTAACTATGAAGATGAAAGACATAATAATACAGCACCATGGAAACTTTAAAAAACAAACTAATACTATCTCAGAATAGGAATCTCTGAAGAGGTTTTATTACAGCCTTTTTTCAGTCCTTAAACCACAATTTTACCATCCAGTTATTTGGGTTGGGATTTTCCTTTTAATACTACAGGACCACCTCAAAACTGAAAAATAATCTTGTATTTTGATTGGCAGTTGCTTTTTATGTCAAGTGAAAATATTAATTAAATCCTCTAGAAAGTACAATGACACCATTAGTAGCAAGGGTTGTTTCTCTTCATGGGATTCAAAATTCCAGGAGCAGCTTTCCACAAACCCAGCTACTGTAGGTGAAAATGTAAAAATCTCCCTGATTGACCTGGCTTTTCGAACAAATAATGATGTAGAAGCTCTGTAGTTCCATCAGACACAGAGCAAAAGGATGCATGGAAGAAGTCTTTACTTCATTTTTACTTTTGTAAAGAGCCTAGAAAATGTATCAAGTGGGTGAGTGGTAGAATCTTCAGAGACAGACTGTGTCTCAAGATTTGTCTTGGAGCAGTTTCATCAGAGACAGTGTCTTGAAAGATCATTCATTTTTCTACATTTTGCCATACATTTACTTCTACTTTCATGTCAGTCTTATTGTTCTCCATTTACTCCTACTTTTTCATTCTGCACAATATCCCTAAGGGTTTGCATATCTAATTTTTCCCTCTCAATGTAGCTTCTGATGATTGCTTTTACCTCCAACAAGTTTTGCCATGTATATTAATGATTGGTTACTGCATCAGTCTGCTTCATATTTTTATCATCTCTCAGTTTACATGGTGACTTAAGTATTGTTTATCAACCAGGAAAATATTCTCCTTTAGTATGGGAAAGTTGGCTGTTGGTCAAGCAAAAATAGTTTTACCTATGTTTGCTGTTAAAACTTTTAGATAAAACCTACATTAACATTCTGTTATGCTAACTCTGCAATTTCAGTTTGTTCTGGGATTGCTGCTGTTGCCAGAATTTGAAGCCAGTGATGGGAATTCAGGAAAAGAAAAAAATTCTTTCTGTTAAGATAGTCTTTCTTGTCTTCTCTGACTCTATCATCTTTTAATCCTTCCACTCCTCTCTTCTTTATATAAAGTTCAAACTCCTCACAAGTACAGTCAACATGTTGTGACTTTGCTTTGAGGTCCTTTCAGGTCCTGAGGTTTGACTCTCTACCTTTATTCTCCTCCCCTCTTCTGAAATGTTAAACTTGATAATCCCACTTGTTCTTTATACCTACAGCAGTTCATTTTATGAGACCAAGCTTCCTCACATGGATTGGCAGATTCATCACTTCACTCAGTGAGATCTTTTCTCCAGCTTCTTTTCGTATGAAATGCCTGCAGAGAATAGCTACTTGAGTTGCTTGAATCTCATTTCTCGTTAAGGAATGGGATGGAATGTGGCACAGGGACATTAGGATTGAAACTGGCGATTTGGAGGAAAAAGATGAATGTGTGTGAGAGAGGGAGTTGTGTGAACTTTGTGACTTTAAACTTCAAACAACCCCCCCAAGAAATCAACTCAATTGTTTTTTAATGAGCTGTCAAACCTCCCAACACTGCAATGTCCTTCCTTGTATTTTGAGTCTTTTCCTTCCACTCCCACATATACCCCCTGTGTCTGTCTTTGTCTTTTCTGTCCAGCCTTGAAGGTTTCCTTGCTCCATTTAGTTAATGATTTTGCTATCTGAACTGAATGTGTGCTCTGTGTGTGCTGTAAGCAATAATTTGGACTCGCTCTTTGCCAGTTGTTACTGCCAAAAAAAAAAAAAAAAAAAAAAAAAAAAAGGCCCTGAAAGAGAAAAGCCAAGATAATATGTTTTCTCTCTCACTCATGTCTAGTGTGTTGCCAGGGACTTTTGGGGGTTATTCATGGTCTGTTTATCAGCAATTTTTTCTCATTTTTAGAAGTCAGAAATGGAAAAACCCTTACTAGGTCACCCAATCCATTCCTGTGCTAATGCTGAATGTTCCTTACAGTACATTTATATGAACCTGGCTAATTTTATCTGTATGTTCCCATCTTCCTTAGAAGGAAGGTAGATAGTTAATTATTGAAATTTCGTTCATTTTACCTGTCTGCTCCTGGCAGCTTAAACCAAAATCTACTCTCAGTTACATCTCTGTGAAATCAAATGAAAGTAGATACAGTGTAGTGTGTGTGTGTAGTCTCTCAAAGAATGAATTGACTGCAACCCTTTGCTCACCTTGAAATCTGTTTTTCCTGTATGATCCTTCTCTGGCAGCAATTTCATTGTGTTTCCTTGTGCAAATCAAGTAACACTGTGCATGTAGTGTTAAGTAGTTAATAAACCCCATCAAATAAAAGGAGGACAGACATATTGTTTGTATTGAAGGAACTTTTATAAAAAACTGGTTATTTTAATTTTGAAAATTATTTTTATTTTTATTGTAGTTCTAGCTTGACGATAGTGTTTGTATTCTTTCTTAAAGTGTGTTTCCTTGTAGTTTTATATGAGAAAAATGAAAGGACAGTAAGGAAATACTGAATTACAAAACAAATGCTGCCTCTTTCTTTTTTTTTTGTCTGATAAATCTTGATCCTCAGTTCCCTCTGGATCCTGAAATAACCCTAAAGTAAGGACAGTACAGTGCAAAATACCAAGCAAGTTTTAAAAAAGGAACCTTGAATCACCCTAGGTAAAGTTGTCATGCTGTCCGCATGGCGTAACCCGATGCCTACCTCCTACTTAAGACGCCTCCATTCCACTTAAGCTTTCCCTGACACATTCACATCTAAAAAGAGCAGATGACTATGTGGACACAGGGGAAAGTCGGTGAAAGAGTTCTGAGCTACCATGGCACAGGCTGGTGCAGGCCAGCTGGGAACAGCTTGCCAGTGGGAGGTGAGCAGGCACGCACGTGCCGGCAGTGACCATGAGGAATCCCTGCAGTCTTTACATGCCCTGAGGAATTACTGTAAGTTGTAAGTGGTAATCATTTCCTTGCTGGGTGTGATGATACTGAACGTTTCTCTGAGAACCAGATGAAAATCTGTTTCAGCAAACACTGAGCAAAAACTCTTTTGGCCTAGTGTTTTTTGTGACCAAAAAAAAAAAAAAAAAGAATATTTATTTGATTCTCTATATATGACTTTCCTAAAGCAAACTTGTGGGGTTTTTTGTTTTTGTTTTTGTTTTTTTTGGTTTTTTTTTTTTTTTCCTCAATGTTCTGCAAAGCAATACTCTC
>JAYKAV010002992.1:446502-506497 GCA_035582835.1 Phoebastria nigripes
GTTTTTTTTTAAACTGATTTCCTGCTAGCAGTTCATGAAGGTGTGAAATAAAACACTTTAAACATTGCTACCATTTAAAAGCTGCTGTGTAGCACTGGTTTTGTCTTTTGGCAGTGTTCCTTTATTTAATTATTTACTCTGTCAGTCGGTTAACTCCTCTCTGGTATCAGATGAGCTGTGTTTCTGTGTGCTCCTGTGTGCCTGTGAAAAGCTTCCAGAGGCTCTGGGCAGAAGGAGCTGTCAGAGCTCCAGGCAGATGCAACTGCTGTGTCACTGTCATCTTCCAAAGTCCCTGGATCACAGAAACCTGCTTGTGATCATGGCTTCCAGCCCAAATTGAGTTATTGGGATGTCACCTGGCTGCTTCTTGTGCCTGGATCTGTATACTTTTGGCTTACAAGTCTTCCCAATTATAGTATGCTTCAATCTTAGGAGGGTTAAATGCTTGTGGTTGGAGGTTTCCCAGCTTGACCATGCTGAGCTAAAACAGAATGACCTTTGTAGCCCTCGGGGTGCTCTACACTGGCTTGAAATCTTAGTATGTAAAAATGTAGCGTGAAGACTGCTCGGTTCATGGCTCCCAAAGTAGCAGTTCTTTCACATTCTTCTGACTACCAGGCAGCCCCTTGCTGAAATTTAGGAATATTATGGTAGGACAGGAATCATTGCTCTCACTGAAGGAGGGGTTTTCCCAAAGTTGTTCCAGTAGGTGTAGAGCTACATTCCCAGAGAGGGACAAAAGGCAGGGACTCTGCTAGTGTCAAGCCCCATATAATTTCAGGTGCACTAGCAGACTAGAAATTTTGCAGTAAGTTTAAAATTTTTTTGCAGCATATTATTTACAATTTCCATTGCAAATAATATGTCAAAGATTAATTAACTGTGGCCTGTAAGCAGTTAATGCTATATGCGTGTTTTCTTTTTCTTCCATATATATAGGAATTCCAGAAATCTCTGGGTGCCAAACATTCTGTGTATGATACCACAAATAGGACTGGACGCTCCTTGAAAGAGAAAACCACCTTAGCTGATGACAATTTGAAACTTGATGATATGCTGAGTGAACTAAGGGATAAGTGGGATACGATTTGTGGAAAATCAGTGGAAAGGTAAATGAAAACCAATCTAATTATTCAGCAGATAAGAAAAAGGCTTAGAAGAATTCTTTCGGCTTCTGTTGTGTAAAAGTAAAACCAGAGTGGCTAGCCTGTTTGATAACTAAGAGTGCCAAAGCGGTAAAATATTAGAAATGCATACTTTCCTGATGGTATGGAAGAGGACTGGGGCATGGGGGTGGGGAGGGGGGGATGGTCCCACTGTTTAAAAAGGGAAACACTGATTTAAAGCTCTTAGTTGTTATCATTTTATGCTGAAAATGTTTTCTCAAAGTGTATGAATGATTTTTTTGTGCGTGTGTATGTTCATTTTTTTTTTTTTTCCCGCCCCCCAGACAAAATAAACTGGAGGAAGCCCTGTTATTTTCAGGACAATTTACTGATGCTCTGCAAGCTCTCATTGACTGGTTATACAAAATTGAACCTCAGCTAGCGGAAGATCAGCCAGTACACGGAGACATTGATTTAGTGATGAACCTGATCGACAATCACAAGGTAATGCCAAAAATATTCTTTTTTAATTACTAGACTGTTTATAAGTGTAGCGTTTTAATGCTGTCTTTATTTGGCTATTCTGTAATTTTTAGAAACATGGAATAGTTTTATAACACAAACACGTCATCAACAATGGAAAATGCTATAAAACATACGTGGAAGAAAACAACTGTTAGTGACTCATTGACACCAGTTAGCATTGAGATATTCAGTTTAATGCTGCTATCCTGTGCATTTATGAATATGTGTGTGGGGGCAAGAGGTGGCAAGAATTATTTTACTGGAAATCTTTGGGGGAGACAGGGCTTTTTATTTAGTACATCTGCTAACCAAATGTCCAGTGTGCTCGTCATGACTACAGCAGCCTTTCAAACCTGCAGGGCTGCTGTATATTCATGGGGAAAAGTAGCTGCAATGCTTCTGTTATGCACGGGAGTATACAACTAGACTATGGCCCAGGAAGCCTACATTGGCAAGCTGCAGTATTTTGTTACTTGAAGTGTTTTTGGAGATGGGAGCAAGTAGGAGATGTAGGACTGTGCCTCTGAATCCCAGTTTTGCAGTTCAGTATGTCGGAAGAAATGGCCGTTGAAGTTACTGGTATTGCAAAGGCTACACACAGTCAGAGCTCTGGAAGGTCCCTCTGTTCATCTACCAGTGACTTCCAGTATCCAAAGACTGTTCAGTGAGGAGGAGATTTTGTCCCTCGTGAAAAAAAGTATTTGGAAACATGGGTTGTCTATAAAAATTAGCCTGAAATACGCTGGAATTGCTTCTGAAATCCCATTGTATGTCACAACTAAGTCATAGTCAGTGGCACGGTATACTATAATTGTCATATCTTCTTTTAAGAGCTTCCTTTATGTAACTGGAGCTTGTTCCATCTGCAAATGTGAACATACTCTCACATAAATATATGAATATGTGGTGAGATCTACAGCCTGATAGTCAGACCCCCAGATGGGGTTTTAGTTCCATTTTTATGATTTTAAACCTTCTCCTTGATTGTTAGCATTTTATCTGATCTTTTCCTGCTGCAGCAATCTTGCACATTAATCAACTGTGTCAGATCAATTGCTTTGATAAAGAGTGTAAAGCCAGCGTGGTAAGGAGGCTAGATTTCCCATGCATTGCATCAGGATGGGTTCTCAGGATCTGCCTGACATTTTCCTACCATATTCCAGTTTTATTAGGACAGGATAGAGTGTAAATATCTTCATATGGAATCTAATGAGCAGAACTTGTGCGTTTTGAGTCACTTTGATGGAGTTATTCTTGATTGAACTAAATCCATATTTCGATTTCTTCTTATAACCAGTAGGTTTTTTTGTTTCTCTTTACATAATTATGCCTTAATGAATTAAACATATCAAATGTATTTGGTGGTGCCTAGGTTTTCCAGAAGGAGCTGGGAAAAAGAACGAGCAGTGTCCAGGCTCTGAAGCGCTCTGCCAGGGAGCTGATAGAAGGCAGTCGTGATGACTCTTCCTGGGTCAAAGTCCAAATGCAGGAGCTAAGCACTCGCTGGGAGACAGTTTGTGCCCTGTCAGTATCCAAGCAAACACGACTGGAACAGGCTCTTCGGCAGGTAGAGGAGTGCTAATGGTGCTACATGGACTTTATGAGAAGCAGAGAAAATATCTTACAGTCTAGTTGCCAAAAATATAATTTCATTTTCACTTCATGTCATTCAATTTCATTTAATTTCGTTTGAAAATACTCATTTTCTTTCTCATGCATTGCTTACCTTGTCTCCATCCCTTTACCACAGCGCATAAATAATGCCTCCTAGCATTTATTATTGCTGTTATTATTAGTCTATACCACAAATGCAAAGCAAATGTTTCAAAGACCTTACCATCTAAGGAAGTCACTGAAGTTACAGTCAAGCGTGAAGGGTGATTAAGAACTATGCCCCCTTCACAGGAAGCTGGAGATTGCAATCATATTTATGCCCTTCGTGCCTTATTGGAAAGAAGTAAATTTGGGTACTGAAGACGTGTTTACGTTGGCACAATTACAGTGCACAGTGAAGTACATTGCAGAAAAAATGGAGTTGTGCTGAGTGCACTCAGGAGCTAGTGTACGTATATCAGTATTGGCTGGTACAGATCCCCAAAAAATAGGTCCATCTGTATTGTTTCCAAACCTGAGATAATATGGATGTACAGGTCTGTGAAGATATACTAGCTTGGGTTAATGCTAGGATGGGGATTCTGCAATAGCGATGTATCTGCTGTGTACAAAATTCCTGTCCTGCTTTTCCCAGAGTATTGTGTTTGTCTAGCTCTCCAGTCTTGCAGCAGGCACAGTTTGAGGTCTGAGCTACCTCAGACACTAATTATGTCTGAATATGGCTGTGCCCAAAGGTGGAACTTTCTTGTTTTCTCCAGACATAAAATGGTCAGTCACCAATGGGCTGTCAATTAATTTTGCTTAACCGGTGATTTAGGCTATGCAGAAAATACAGTTCCYGTCTCTCCAGCTGGTCCATGAAAGCACCTCCTGTGTAATTTGCCAGCGTAAAGGCATGACATTCTCAACTGAGCTGCAAATACACCATAAATCAGATGGCTAAAAGCATGAACAGGCTTTTAGACTTCCTATAATTTTTTGGGAAGCATGAGATATTTTTACAGTTATGAAAATGTAGTACTGTATATCATTGACTTTTTAATGGAAAGTTAATGTGCCAGTACCGCTGCGTGATTAATGACTCCAAATGTGGGCTCAGTCTCCTTGTGTAAGCTGCAGTGTGTCTGTCAGATCACCCCATGAGTGACCGTGACTTCTTGTATTTTAACAGGCAGAAGAATTCCACTCTGTTGTTCATGTCCTTTTGGAGTGGCTGGCAGAGGCGGAGCAGGCTCTTCGTTTCCACGGGGTCCTTCCAGATGATGAAGAGGCCTTGCGTACACTGATAGACCAGCACAGGGTAAGCAAGAAAATGAAGGAGGGTCCTCTTCATTCTAATAGGTCTGTTAGAGGGTAGAGTAAAGGAAAGGAGGCAAAGTCTATCCCATATAGTCGTATCCAGCATCCAGTGTTTGTTTTTGCAACTTCTTCTGTAGAGAAGCTAGCAATGTAATGGAGTTGACAGTTTGGTGCCCATACTGGTGTTGGGTTGTTGTTTGAGTCATCTTGGCTTACTAAGAAAATAACGGGCCTTTAGAAAGTTGCTGTAAACATTTAGAGACAGATGCAAACCCCTCTGTTAGGCATATGCTGCCTAACAATTATAACACAGGCTGCTACAGTAGCAAAAATATATCTGTCTTCTTAGCACCATTGAGCAAAACAGCATATCCTTTTCTTTCAAGGTCATTTGTAAACGTCAGCAGAATGATGTTATCATCCATTAACCTTCTCTCGTGGTGAAACAGTGTGCTGTCATACTTCACATGCATTTAGGTACTGAAATATTGCAGTGCCATAGGTACTGCAGATACTAGATTATAGACCATCAAACTAACTTTGCAGTAATGAAATGGGAAAATGGCTAAGTAAGGAGCATAGAGGTCATATTTTCACTCTCCAAACAGGAGGCTACAAACATGCACATAGAAGCCCATGCAAAACTCTTCTTGTAAGTGCAGTAGTAATAGTACCAAGAATGTAGAGCCCACAGTGTTACAGAACAAGTTATACGAGTAATGGATTTGTTCATCATTGCTCTGAAGAAAGTTATAACAGAACTTATGAAATGGAGAGTGGAAAAGCATCCTGTTTAAATTGAGTTTGGGAATACTATTACGCAGAGGAGTGTGTGCAGGTATGACTATCTAATGGTTCTTAACTAAGGAGTTGTCAAGGTTGCAGACTGCAATGTTTTGAAGAAGTTTTCAGATTTAGTTTAGGGCCCTGGAAATCGGGTGCTATTCTTTAGCTGGCAAATGTATGTATGCATCAGCATATGCTGACTAATGTAGCAACCTGCTGTCTCTGATGCAATGAAATTTGTCTTTTAGCTGCCTTTCCTACACATGTGCTTCATCAGTTCCCTTTTATTTAATTTTTTGATCTTCTGAATACAGAGGAAATAACTGTCTGAATGAAATCTTAGGTCCACTGAAATAATAGAAAAAAACATCTTAAATTTCTCCCTCTGCAATGTAGATTGATTAACAAAATATTTCTGTACAAAAGCTCAAAATTGTGCTGCCAAAGCTGAAGCATAACTTAGAACCTCAAACCAAAGCAAAGTTTGTCTCTGAGAAAACCTGTCCAGCTGGGGAGAATAATCGCTAGCACAACACAACCAACCTCAGTGTTAGATGTGGCCATACTGTACTTAAATTTTTTTAATAGGCTTTAGAAGGTGTTCTCCCAACGACGTTTTCTTCTTAAAGGCCAAATAATAGAAATACAGAAATTGTCAAGCTAAGAAGGATTGTGGCACTGTTGCTTTACCACTCAATAAGCACATACAGCAAAATCTTCCTTGAATGAGTGGTCTCTCCTCTTAAGCTTATAACATTAGCTTTCAAGAAGGAAAAAAAAAGAAAATAAGGGAAAATGTAATATATTATATTAAACACCATGTCCGTATTATAATGCTGCAGTATTAATATCAAAAAATGTATGACCGTGACATTATTTACATAAATATGAAATGTATCTTCCTTTTATCACCGTGATTCTTGTGAAATGGTTTTAATGCATTTTTATCCAGCTACATGTTGAAAGGTTTCATCAGGACGATATTTTATCCAAGTGATCCATCTTTATGCCCATTGCTGACTTTCTGTTCTTGAATCTGCACATGATTTAATGAATTCTTCTATCTCAGGCAGAGAGGTTTCTGTCACTTGCCAACCTCTCTAGGGACTGAGAGGTGTAGTAGGTTAATGCACCGCATTAGTTAATGAGAAGCATCCCATCTCCTCTCTTGTAAATGTGTCTATATCACTGGACTGCCAGAGAGTTCAATACAATTAGTATCCTTTACTGAGGGAAAGCTTAATATACTGTATGTAGTGTATAATATATTTAGATTTTGAGATATTCTAGTACAGTTGTGCAGGGAAAACAGTAATGTTGTTGCCTGTTTTCCTCCTGGCCCTGGCTTATTTTGGTCATCTCTCACTAGAACCCACCTCGACTTTTCCAAAACCATTTTGAACTGAAATACTGTAAGAACTCATGTGTTTTTATGAGAGAAGGACTGCTATTGTGATTGGGTCTTAAACTCTGACATTAATTTAAGCTTAAGTCAAAATCAGTTAGTAATGAATCTCTTTAAATATACAACCTACCTATTCCAGGCTTTTAGAACAAGGTAGAAGAGATTATTTCTTTTACACTTTCATTTCATAATAGCTTCATATTTACTTTGTAAAGGCACAGAATAATGTCATTATGAGTTGTTGTAGAATCTGTTTTTACAATGTTTAGGTGATTTTGAATTTTCTAGGATCTGACTTGGCAGATCTTTAATTTCTGGAAACCGAAATAGCCCTTCGTGGATGGAGAGAGGAAGAGTTAAACTTTCAGAGGCATGGTTCCATTTTGTAGCTCAATTAAAGATGTTAAAATATAACAAAAAATTCCACTAGGCACTGAGAGATGTTTGCAGTTCCAGTCAAGGGTGCTCACAAAGACACACAGACTTACACAACATTTAGACATAACAAAATAGGCAGAATAGCAAAACCATTGTAGTAATAATAATTAAAAAAAAAAAAAAAGAAATGCAAACTGTAGAAAGGATGGGAAAAGTCCTTCAGTTTTTTTGTTGTTTCCCCCCCGCACCCAATTCTGGTCCTGCCACCCTTTCCTCTGCTGGACTCCCTAGGAACATCAGTGGCTATGAGCTTGGATGTCTAAAGCTGTAAACATCATTTTGCTTTTACAAGATTTTTCCCATGTGGCAGCGCCTCTGAAAACAGCTGGTTCACTAGCAGTCTCTGTCCCTGTTGTTGCTGTGTCTCTCCCCATCAGCTGCTGAGTTTTCACATTTGTGTTGGTTTAGTATAGCTGCTCCTGAAGTCCTCTATCATCTTCTCTGAGCATGTAATTATAGTTGGACATTTCCAGCCTCTGCTAGGAGCTTGATAGTTTATTTTGAAGAATTACTGTAACTGACAGACAAACCAAGTCATCTGAAATGTTGCCAATAATGATTCTAACCATCATATAGTTGATTTACAGCACTTCTAAAATGCCGTGATTTTCCTTCTTTTAATAAGGGCATGTGTCTTTCAAGTATTTACAGTATGGTGGGCTTTTAAGGAGTGGCAAGCTGGGGTAAAAATTTTAGAGCTTCATTTAGTACTTTATGTGGAATAGGCTTTTTAAACATTTTAAACTTTTCTCAGACAAATTAAACTTGGCTCTTGCAAGTTGAATCTGTTTGAGCAATTCAGAGGCTTGTGATCTTCCAGACTATGTGCTCAGATTTCTCTTGCAAATTTTGTCAACATCTAATTGAAATTGTTACCTCTGGTTTAGGAATTTATGAAGAAACTGGAAGAGAAGAAGGCAGAACTGAGTAAAGCCACAGGCATGGGAGAAGCTATCCTAGCTATCTGCCACCCAGACTCCATCACCACCATTAAGCACTGGATAACAATCATCAGAGCCAGGTTTGAAGAGGTCAGTATATGTCAAGCCATCTTCGTTGCAACAGTCCATCTTTGACTGGAACATAGCTGACAGCTAACGTGGTAGTTACACTGGGAGGAAATGATCCAGCTGTTGAGAACTAAACATTTAAAATACCCGCAGTGATGGATGTGAATACCATGCTTCCCTAGGTTTTATTTTAAAACTTAAAGGGCTTTAAGAACTAAAGCAGATGGTCAAGCTTCTTTGTTTGTATGTATTAAAGGAAATACTGCCTGACACTTCCCATGTGAAGAAAGCCAATAGTTCCTAGGGAGAAACTTAAAAGTTACAAAGGAAAGAAAATACAGGTTGAATACAAACTTGAACCATTTTTTAATTGCTTTAGGGAGGATTTCAGTCCAACATACTCCTAATCTAGAAGACTTCCAAATGATTTAAGTGGCTACAAGTAGGTCTCATAGGGTGTACCACACTCTCAGCTGCTAAGGTGGTATTTTCTGTGTATATTAAGTTTAAAGAAAAACAAAATACTGGTGTTAGCAAAGTATGGCTTCAGGAGTGCCCAGGAGGAAGACGGACACCAAATCCTGCATGATTCCCTAACTTATTGTTTGATAAAGTTCTTAATATGTTGCCTGAATGTGCTATTTACTGCATTTAACAGCACCTAATCCTGAATATCTGTGGAAAAAAATGTAGCGTTGAACTGGGAATTCTAGTTACCTAGCACCTTTAGTGATCAGCCACTACATCTAGCACCTTTGATAATGAAACATCAAATTTGGCCTGGGAGGAAGCTCTGGGTTTACAGTTAGCAGAGATATTTTAAATACATTTTAAAGAATTTCAGATGTGCACATACTCATGCATTGGTTCTTTTATCAAGGTCTTAGCATGGGCTAAACAACATCAGCAGAGACTGGCAGGAGCTCTGGCTGGACTTATTGCTAACCAGGAATTGCTGGAAGCCTTGCTGTCCTGGTTGCAGTGGGCAGAGACTACACTTACTGAAAAAGATAAAGAGGTTATCCCCCAGGAGATTGAGGAAGTTAAAGCACTTATAGCCGAACATCAGGTAAGGCATGTTAAGTGACGTGTCCTACACATTCCACAAATGGTGCTCACGTCTCAGCTAGGCTTCATAATCAAGTGTGAATCTCCTTAGCTATTTTCTCTCCTAATAATCGAATCTCTTTTCAGATACTCAGTTGTTTTGTATGTGTACGATGTGCTTGTAGTTTATTCAACACAGAGGTAAAAAAACAACCAAACAAAATTCAGTTACACATTGTTCTAAAAGCAAACCTACAACTCCCCATAGGAACAAGGATAATAATAATAATAATAAAAAAACCTGCCATGAAATACATGATAGTGCTGCTGCCTTAGAACTAGTGTTGCGGTGTGGCTTTACTGATTGTATTTCAAAAATATGTTTATGAAGTGCCAGAGGGAGCTGCTGATGCAGTGAATGCTCAGAGGCTTACCCCAGCTTACGCACCAGAGCTGTCTCACTTCTGTGATCTGGAGTCTGGACAGCAAGGAACACCTGAGTACTCAGTCAAAATTCTGTTGTACATCACCTCACCATACACAGTTAATAAAGGAGTTTGACAGACTGTTTTTTAGATTTAGCCTTCCTTTATCAGCCAGGCTGTAGCGGTCTTAAAAGCTTATACTGCCCATTTTTCTTACCTACAAAACCTTTATCTGTGTCTTTTTTTGTGAGGCTGGCATTATAAGAGTCTTTCTGTGCCATTCTTGTAACTTCGGTGTTTTGCTATTGTACATGTTTTTCATTCCTGTGGTCACTTTTGTGTATTGTTAATAAAAACCACCTCTGTCTGATTGCAGACATTCATGGAGGAAATGACCAGAAAACAACCTGATGTGGATAAAGTTACAAAGACCTATAAAAGAAAGGCACTTGAACCCACTCCAGTACAATCTCATATTCCTGTCCTTGATAAGGGGAGAGCAGGAAGTAAGTAATGAAGTATTTTGGGGCGGGTCACACACACTATTGCTGTATCTATAAAGATAACAGATTACTAATAATCTAATAGGTTTGATTAGCTTCTAGTGAAACAGGGTGGAATTCTCTTGGCTGATTTTTCTAATTATCTCTTATTTTTCATTGTGAGGAAATTTCTCATAGCAGACTTGTATTTTTAAGTTTTGTCCTATACTTCTTGAATACCTATTTTTAAAGTGTGCAGCCTTTCATGTGCTATTAAACTTCCAAGAGTGTGCACGTGCTGAGTCTTTGCAAATCTACCGTTATCTGAAAGTGCAAACAACTTCTTTTACGTAAAGATGCAGAGACAAAATTTTGCTTTTACTGTCTATGAAATTATATGGATCCAATTAGAAGGTGTGTTCAGTGAAGTTGAATGGAAAGTGAATCATCAAGTGAGGAARTTGCTTTTCATATTTTTAGATATACTTACCCATTTTATTTTATACATACCCATACATGGAACCTGCGTCTAAAATCAGGTTGTTCACTTTGCAACTCTCTGAGAGATTTGCAAAGATTTTATTTAACCTGTGCAGCTTCACTAGTGCAGCCACTACTAGCTGCTTGTGGCTAGACAAAAGATACTTTAACCACCTTCCCCAGCAATGGTAAAAAAAAAAAAAAATCCCGTTAGATGGAATCATATCAGGATATGGGCTCATTATTTGGGACAGGAAGGAGTAGTTTTAGGAAGGTCAAGTACCCTTCATGTGAATGTTTGTTTTGTTTGAACTGGGTGAGATTTACACATTTTATCGTGTTTTAACAGGAAAGCGTTCCCCAACACCAGGCATATATCCGTCAGCAGCCCAGGCGCAAATCGAAACCAAGAATCCGCGGGTAAACCTTTTAGTCAGCAAATGGCAGCAAGTCTGGCTTCTGGCCTTGGAAAGAAGAAGAAAACTTAATGATGCTTTGGACAGACTTGAAGAGGTCAGAAAAGGACTGTACAGAATATACATACTTTTTGCATAATTTTGTTTACCCTGGATTAAATTGTCAGTACTGTAAATACTGTAAATAACTTCCATATTTGTTGTATTATATTGTATGATACAGCTAACAGAAAACACTATGATACATGTACTTAATGTGCTTTAAAAGCTGTCATTCTCATTTTAAGTGTGAGGAGAGTTAAGATGTTTAAAATGTTTATATAGGTCCTCAAAGAAGCAATTATTCAAAAGAACGCAGATGGTATCTCTCTCATTGATTTTCTAGACTGATTGATTTCAACTGAAAAAAGTTCTTTCTCTTTTTTATTAAGCTGAGAGAATTCGCCAACTTTGATTTTGATATTTGGAGGAAAAAATACATGCGATGGATGAACCATAAGAAGTCTCGTGTGATGGACTTCTTTAGGAGGATTGATAAAGATCAGGATGGAAAGATAACAAGACAGGAATTTATCGATGGAATTCTTTCTTCAAGTAAGTTTTAAAATTAACTTAATGTTGAACTTGGAATGAACATCTCATGAAGTTTTACTGTCTATATAGTGTACCCTATGTGGTTTATTGTGTTAGAAGGTCACAGATTTCCTTTTTGAAGTCATTAATTATGATTAATTTAAACTATAATTATTTTACTTGAAAATATTTCTAGATTCTAGAAACTCTTTCTAGTTCTTTTACATTGTGAATCAGATTACAAATGTCACATTTATATTATTGCTAATTTATAGTTTACTGGTTTACTGGACTCGAATTGTCATTCCTACAGTACAGTAGCCACTTCAACAATTACTTTTCATTGATTACTCAGAATAGTAAAACGTACCTTATAAAACCTATAGATAATTTTCAAAATCAGTTCATATGATCATATAATTTTTATTAAAGAACTTACATGGAATACTTTCAATTATAGAAGGAAACCATGTAATTTCTGAAACCAGTGTTTCCATGAACCATAACCATGTTCATATACCTGTATAATGAGGATCAAAATGTCAAGCAATCAGACTAGGCAGGGACTTTTCCTAGCTTTCCTGATGGATTGGTATTCCTTAGGTATGCACAGTTGGTGGTAACGTAAGCCTTCCACATCTTGTCTGTGTGTGATCACGTTTCCCTTTAGCAACTGACTCATAACAGATAAGGGCCTACTACTTAAAATAATCCTTTATCTTCAGATCATAGACTTTTGCTTTGAGCAGTGAAGATTCAGAATTGAGCTGCTTTTAGCATCTCATGTTAAAGTTATTCAGTAGGAGAATATTATAGTGTATATATTTTCCCCCTGCTTTAGGAAATGCAGTAATATAGTCACTATATGTCCACATCGCTGTTTTGCATGAATTGACAGAAGTTGATGAAAAAAACGTGATACCACCAAGAGGTTAAACAGCTTACTCATTTAACTCAGTTGGTATCAACTTGTTATAACTGCTAAATACTCATGATTTAATCCCTGTTCACCATCTTGAAATTTTCTTTGACCGTTTTGTAGAGAATCTCTGCGTGGGTTAATATTCTGCTGCTGTGAACTTGATCTAAAGAAGGATTTCACGAAACACCGTGCATGTTTCTGCAGTGGGAAGGCCTTGCATTCCAAATTTAATTAGCAGTGAAATGCTCGCTTGACCTTTCCTCACTAACAATTTATCTTGTTAATCTGTGGTATTTTATGCACTTTGAAGGTCAAACTGTTAAAAAAAGTACATATATCTTACAGTTTAATCTGTGCCCTCGCTTCTGTGTCTGTCTTCAAAACACACCATGATACTCATTTTAATCCAATATCTAGGTAACACTGGAGATCCAGATTGTTTTTTCAGAAAGATTCCTTACTCTTTTGAATGTCCTTGGTTTTTTGATAAGCATTGTCTGTCACCTAGTGCCTAAAAACCTTTTAATATTTTTGATAAAGCCTTTCATTGTAATGGCATTGAAAAACCAAAAAACTTAGCTTTTGTTGTTGTCTTTGTCTTGCAGAATTCCCAACAAGCCGACTTGAAATGAGTGCTGTTGCAGATATTTTTGATAGAGATGGTGATGGATATATTGACTATTACGAATTTGTAGCAGCTCTTCATCCAAACAAGGATGCATACAAGCCTCTCACAGATGCAGACAAAATTGAAGATGAGGTACATTCTCTGCTTTCTTAGATTGCACTCTATTCTACTGGGGTCATGTTCTTTAATAATTAATTTTATTTTCACTCCTATATAATTTGAAGTTTACCAGTTACACAGATATTTAGAAATGTGATATTAGCAGTAATCTAATCACTCAGTTGTGGTTTCTTGCAGGTTACAAGGCAGGTAGCTAAATGTAAATGTGCAAAACGGTTTCAAGTGGAACAGATTGGGGATAACAAGTACAGGGTAAGTCTTCTAAGGACCTTCTTAGTTCTTTCAGTTTAAGATTCTTTGTATGACATGGTTATGCAAGGAATTAGGCTATATTAATTTACAGGAATTTTGTATGACAATTATATCTTTTCTTACTTTAAGCTTGTCTAAATTTTATGGTTTTTTTCTTGTTAGAACATATAGGCTAAAAATATGGGAAAACGCTGCTGCTTGTATTTATTTTCGCTAAAACTACTGAAACTGTTTTCAATGTATGGGAATTTTTAAAAGCTAACTGCATGCATACATACATACGCAGATGCATACATACATATAACAGCTCCTTAAAAGCCAATCTTTTTGCCTGGATACCCAAAGTGTTTAAACTGTAGCTGATTTTCTATTAATTTCATAAAAACAGTGATATTTTCCTGTGGTATTGTGTTGTACTTTAAAAATCTTTTACCAAAGTGCATTCAATCACTTTTATCCTCCCTTGTCATTTTATTGGAGCACACTGTTCATTCTGAAGAAGTACAAGAAATGTGTTAGATATCTGTAGAACAATTTTAGATCACAGAAAAATAAATATCAACATTGTAGAGAAAGATCTGCTACCCCTAGATTCAATAACCAGAACAATTTCAGATGAAATATGCAATATTTGGCTAAGAGAGTTTGCTAAATACATGCAGATGATTTTAAAAGACCACAGAAACAGCAATGGGAAGGAAACAAAGGCCTTGAATATTTTCCAATATTCAGTCTCTGGAAGGCTAGCTACCTGCTCCGTCTCTGAAGTAGATACTTTATTTAGAATGTCTAATGTGTTAGTTTGCACGTGTTCTAGAGTCATATAGAGAATTTCCTGTAAACTAATCGTGTCTTTCTTCCATTTTTCATTTCTTATCAGTTCTTCCTGGGAAATCAGGTATAAACCAGTGGAATGTGTTATGAAGTTTCTTTTTTTCTTTTTTTCTTCTCTTTTTTCTAACGCATAGTGATTTAAGCTTGCAATGGTCAGTCTTCCCACCATCCTTTCATCTTCAGCTAGTTCATTGCTGGTCAGCTGTGGTATTTCTTTAAATGCTATGGAGCATTCCTTGTCTCAGGATCCCTCCTCTTCAATCCCTCACCTGCTTTTTTTGGCCATTTTCCTCATTAAGGAGATTACTTTTAAAGGAACCAGATAATGGTCAGCAGCAATTCCCATAGTAAAAAATCTTGAGCATTTAAACTGGAATTTTAGAATTACTATTATTTTATCAGTTTTCAGTTTTACAGCGGTATGCTTCAAAGTTCTATGTTGTATTTTCTAGGCTAATCACAGTAAACACAGATCCCAGTGTCACATCACTTATTTATTGCAAATTAGGCAAAAAATACTTTCATTTTCAGAAAAAAAAAAATCCCTGTGCAATCAAGCAGACTGATTAAGAACCTAGCTGATTGTTGGTATTTTATGTACTAATGCAGTGAATCATTAAATACATATTTTGGAAATAGGCAAATTAAACTTTCTGTTCCAGTTCAGACTATTCCCGCTCCCAAAGTGTTTTCAAAGAGCTATGGCAGGTCTATAATGTATTGGAGCTGTGTTTAAGAATACTTTTTGTCAGTTGGGTCATCAGTGAGTCATACCACAGTGGCACTGTACAGTGGTACAGGGAGGATACACTAACCAGTGCTCACTTAACTCCTGTGGTACATACTGATACACAGCTTCTTAAATTGTTAAATCGTGCTTGCCTGGTAAGAATGGAAATACCTTACACAAACCGGATACCATTAGTATCTTATTCATGCTCTTATAAAGGCAATAATATGTATAACCCGTTCTGGAAATGCTAGTGTTAACAGCATTAGCCATTTTAAATCTAGAGATGTTGAAAATGCATTCTTATTTATCGGCAAAGCCTGTTGAAGTATAGAAGAAAGCACAAAGAGCAGTAGATAATCTTACTACATGCCTCAAGCAATATAGCTAAAATGTTTTCCACATATAGAACAAGCCTCTATTTGAAAAGACTATTTGAAATCATGTTAATTCTCTTACCTGCCATCTGTAAGTTCAGATCTGGGAAAAATACAGCATTTTTTGAGAGCATCTAACTCTTACTGGTGCAGAACAGCTTCATAGTAAAAATCACCTACAGCAAGTTGGCTGAGGCTTCTCTAGTGACAGTGATGTTATATGGCTATTGTCAAGGACAGGCGTTTTTGTAGCTTAAACTAGACTTCTTTTATGTTTCTGTTCCAGTGTTTCTACCTCTGATTATTTGAAACAATGGTAAATACTGTTCAAGGAAATTTGGTATCCAGGCTATTTTAAGAAGGAAATGGACTGAGTTACCATTAGGAGAAATGCCTTGATAGATACCTGTGTTATTTTCCAGGTGCCCCACTGTCTGAATTAACCACAGCCTAGGTAGGCAGTTTCCAAAGGATACTGTATCTGACCCTTGGTATAGTTGCCTGATGGGGTCTAACTGAAGAATTAAGCTGGGATGGGGAAAAAATAAAGAAAAGAAAAAAAGATAGTATCTTCAGAACCTCTAGAAAAAATTCTCTGTAGAAACAAGCCAATGAAAATAAACAGCATCAATTTGGATGCCATTTCTTTTTTTAACTTTGATCTACATATGTAAAACGGTTCTTTGTTTGGCACATACTGAATGCATTATTAAAAAGCCCGTATAAATAATGCTCATGTGAATGTTCTTATTTATAAAAAAAAAAATTATTATTGAATTAAGCGGCAAGCTTTGCTTTTGTTTGGTTCCTAAAAGTAATACTCCTTTAAACTTACTCTCTCTTCTTGGCTTAAGTAGTACCAAACAACTAAAGTCATTTAACAAGTAGGGAACACGTTTGTGTGGTTTGCATTTAAAGCATTTCAGTCCCCTCACTGGAGCAAGTACAGTTGAACTATGGCCAGCCTTCTACAAGAGTCAAAGATTGTCCCAAAAAGGTGTATTTGACTCCCGTTGGTTTCAGTGTGTGCTCTGGATGTTTGCATGTGAGAGCACTACACTTGACCTGATGATCTGATATCAAAATAAATACTTTAGTGGCATTGGCTAAAAAGTACTGAATTCTTCTGGTTAGTTTTCATGAGATCGTGGGGTCAACATTTTGGTCATGTTTTCTTTGATCCGGATTTGAACAGACATACTGCATACAGATTTTGTTATACAGGTTTCAAGAGCAAAACATACGTTAGGCCTGGCCATCAGCCCAAAGGAAGAATGGGCTAGTACAAGAGATAGTATGAAACAGGTTTTTGTGCATCTCTGAATTGTGAAGAACCTCAATGTGTAGACAGAGGAGTGACAGTTTATAACAAAGGACAATAATGATAGCTATCAATCATTCATTGCTTCTTTAATGTTCCCTTCCCCACATGCACCTCGCTATAGGTAAGCAGTGTCAATGCTATACCTGAAAATATCCCTATAAATGAATCAATTGATAGAACTGTGCAACACTCATAATGCATTGAATTTCCAGCCCACATATTGATCATTTAAAGCGATGCTGCCTTCCTTTCATCTTGACATCATTAAAATCTAAACTGTTGCAGAAGAGAGTTTGCTTAAGATTTTAACAGTGAAATAATGCAAATAGGTCTTTGTTAATTTGCACAAACGCAGATCATAACCAATTAAATAATGTGTTACTAATTTTGCTTCCTTTATGAGCTCAGACATTTGAGAATCAAGCATAAAATTAAACCTGAGATTCTTTCTTACCGTCCTGCCATCTCCTTTGGATTAATGCAGCGGCATCTGATTGGAAATCTTAACAGCTTTAATAATCTGCATAAAAAATCTGATTTTTTTAGCATTTACTAATAATTAAATATCAAAATAAACTTTTTAAAGTGTCTGATTTTTAACCTATCAGCGTTGAACTGCATCTGAATGACTGAGAACCTGAGACTGTTGTTTGATTTTTATTGCAGTTTGGTGACTCTCAACAGTTGCGCCTTGTTCGTATCCTAAGAAGTACAGTCATGGTTCGTGTTGGAGGTGGCTGGATGGCACTTGATGAGTTCTTAGTGAAAAATGATCCTTGCAGGGGTATGTAACACCGCTGTTAAAAAGGACATGCAGATAATTATTTGGATACAGTCACTGTTCATTGTCTCAAGATGGAGACTGAATTGTATAAAATGCCAGTTCTGTAAACATCATCTCACTAAATGTCATGTAATTATCTGTTTTTGTAAACTTTAAATCCCATGGTTAAGATCCTCTTCACTTGCACTGATGTATGTCTAGAATAACTAGTGTCTTCTGCGCAGTTCCTCCAGTGTTAGAGTGGTGTAATTAAGAATTGAACGTAGCCCAGACAGAGTTTATGGCATGTAAGCTGCTTGTATGACTTGGCAGAAATAGCACACAGAAATGTCCAATAAAACCTTCTCAGTAAGAGAGAAGTTTTAAGGCAATAAATCAAAATAAGGCAATTGAATCGAAGAGTAACAACAACACAAAAAAAAATTCTCTGGCCAGTGGCTGCACTCAGGCTTTCAGACTCTGCCTTTGTAGCCCTGTCTTTTCATTGGCATCCTCCCCAGAAGCACTTTGTAGAGCCCTGAGCCTTGTACAAAGCAAGTGGAAAATGCTCTGGTCAGGAGGACTTTGTGCTCTGGGGAAGCAGGGAGTGCTCTATCACCATGCCCTCCAGGGCATTGTATCAAATGCATTGTTTTATCAGTACACAGCAACATAATGACATCTTAGTTTGTCAGAAAGCTTACTTCTGTAGTGGGAAAGTAGGCTCTGTCTGGCGCCGTTCTTGGAGGAACAGTTGGAGATGGGAAAGAAGCCATTTGTGAAGGGAGCTGGAGAGATACAAGTCAAATAATAGCCAGAGTAGTAAAATTGCAGAAAGTATAATAATGACTGTGTTCAGAGTGAGCTGATGTAAGTAGGTAATTCTATCCTATTAACTATCAGCATTAAGTTTATTGCATTTTTACCTCTCAGGAGTTCTACAGAATCATAATCAATATTGTAATAGCGCGAGAACAGCACAGAGTTCAGGAGAGGCAACTGAGCTAGTGAAGACAGAGACATCAACTGTCCCGTAGACCTTACTCCAGTGTCAACCATCTCGTACAGCTTCTACTTTGGGACCAACATTTCTAAACAGTTTGATACAGACCTTGAGAGGGTGGAGAGCTTGTATTTGTAGCAATTGTCATGCTCAGTCAAGGATGTTAAATCCAAAAAGAAGCTACCACAAAACCCCATAAGGGCTGACAGTGTGCCACTAAAGGCCTAGAAACTTTTGTCTACAGGCTTAAAAGGTACACATAAAACTTACCATAGTATCATAAAAGAGCTGTCATAACCTTGTGATGACATCTGTGAGTTTTTCAGCAGTATTAAAAATAGTCCTTTTGCTTACCAACATATTGCATATATTGTTTACTAAAGAAATGTAACAGTAATGTTACATTTATGGTGTTGGACCACGGGTCTAACTGAAATTTAGCACCTGATTCTGCACCTGCTACTATAGGAAAGTCATTTATGCCTGCAGAGCCATCCTCACTTTATAGCTTTCTACTCCTATTCCTCAAAAGTGTACAGTAGTGGAAAATGAAATGTGCCTCAAAATATCTGACTTCATTGAAGGGTTAACTTGGTTAGTTTTGATGTATCCCAAACATTTTTCTCAGGCCTATTGACAGGTAGACTGCTGCAATTCCTACTTGGGTTGACACTGAGAGATACAATACTTAATAACTATCTAATTAATTTATTGGAATTCCTTATTACTGTCCTCAGATTAAGAGTTCTTCGGAACTTTATCCCCTCTTCTTTAATAAACCTTGTATTCTGTGTATCTCTATAGTATTTKCKATAGTATTTTATCCCTTTTTCATGGGAAATACATGAGCAGATGAGTAAGTCAACACAGTGGGTCTAAAGGAATACGGATCTCTATAAAATCATCCAGACACTGGACGTTGTGCATTGGTACCTAATCCTACTCTCGTTGAAGTCAGTGATGCAAAGTGTAGTCATTGATGTCAGTGGTGCAGGTTCAGACTTTTCCTTAAGCACTTCACCTAGCAAATCTGCATTTCCACCAAGGGCTTCTCGTGTATTCAGATAAATCACATTTCAAAGAACTGTTGTCATAAACAGCTTTAAAAGTATTGGACCTAGTTATATAAAATAATTTTAGCTTATATTACTTCTTTATGTCAGCAGATAAATACCATTACACAAGTATACTTGGGACTGCAGCTGAGTCTATCCAAGCGCTATTTCCTTTTTGCCTAGGAGACCTTTGAGAACTCACCTCAGAGCACTTAGAGACAGCTTTTGCTCTGAGTCCTGTCTTTTCGCCTGGTGCTCTGAGTCTCTTGCATATGCAGCTGCTGTACTTGATTTCTTCTCCTGCTAACGATTTTCTTTAATGTGACCCATGTCCTGTGTCATTTTTTCTAGTTCATCATCACGGGAGTAAAATGTTACGTTCGGAATCAAACTCTTCAATTACCACTCAGCCTACTATAGGTTGGCAAACCCCTCTCTTTGTCTCCTTCTCCTCCTCTTCTCCTCTCTCTTCATTTCCTTCCCACTTTATTAAAATATATACTTTTAACAATATGCTACACCCATCATGTTTAGCTTAATGTGTTCCTACATGGGCTGGTGCTTTGCAAGCTAATTTTTTTTGACACGCTTTAAGAGTGTTTCAAAAACAATTGTCATTCACACTGACACAGTTAAATGCTAACATGTCTTGCATCTATTCTTGCGGAACATTCTCTCGTGTGTTTGTATGTGTGTGTGAGTGCTTAGCCACCAATTACCTCATCATAGTTTGGATTTTATGTTCATCATTGCATGTTGCCAAACTACATAACTTCATAGTTTTGAATAAATATATTTGCTGCTTTCCTGTAATTTGTACTTAGCAATTTCTTCTGGAACATCCAAGCAAGTATTATTTATTATGAGTAGCTGTAGAGTTAGCAAAACTGCTCATCAGGTTGTGTCTATGTATTAATAGATGATTGATTAACAGTGATTTAGCACGTTGAGCATTCCATTATCACGCTGACTTCCTTTGACAGTGGTTCATTCCTGCTGGCATAAAGTATTAGAATAAGCGAGTTCTGCACATAACTCTTCTGTGTCCAAAATAAATGCATTACACAGTAATGCATTTTATTTATTATTAAAATGTGTTGGAGTTGGCATGGCAAAAATGACAATAAACAGCTTTGTGACAATTTTCATATCTGACTGAATGAACACCTTTCTTTGCTGCAGCTAAAGGGAGGACAAATGTGGAGCTGCGTGAAAAGTTCATTTTGGCAGATGGTGCGAGTCAGAGCATGGCAGCTTTCCGACCAAGGGGCCGTAGATCACGACCCTCTTCAAGGGGTGCTTCACCCAACAGATCTACTTCTCTGTCAAGTCAAGCTGGCCAGGCAGCTGCCCCACAAGCAGTTGCTACAAGTACGCCGAAGGTAAGGAGAAACATACAAAACTGCACTGGTTAACAAATGGGGTATAGATTCCCCTCCCCCCCCCCCACCCCGCCCCTTGCTCCAACAATATTGGTGCTTTCCCTAGCTGATAGGAAAGAAGTATCTCAATTTTATTGCATAGTCTGGGGAGGATCTGAGAAGTCTTTTCAGTGTATTTCCTCTACTGTTTGTTTGCAACATGGGAATAGAAGAATTCTTTACATTCAGGGTGCCGCATGAGCTAACTGGCAATTTGGGAATAAGCTCTGAAAGAGCAATGGACCTCTCCATTTTGTTTAAAAAATAAGCTCTGCCATCTCTTCGTTTCAGAACATTTGTCATCAATTCCTTCTGCTTAGTTTTTATTTCTACTATGAGATTTGATCTCCCTGTGAAAGCCTGGGTATCCTTCTCCATGACATTGTTTTCCATCTACTGTCCTTCATATTTTGATTTACCATTGTTTCATACAGACACCCCATCATTTAACACGCAACTATGGTAAACCATGGTTGACAAACAGCAAAACGTCAACTCCTTCTAAGCCACCAGAATCCTCAGACTATCAAGGGTCATCTGCAGAGGTACAGTAAGGACAGAGATTCTAGTCTAATGACCTTCCTTCACTAAAACTCTCACTTCACTAACAGCCACTAGAGTTTCAGTGCTTCTGAGCTGCAACATCCTTTGCATATTAATGCATTGTCTTTATTTTAGGCCTTTGTCAAATTATTTCTTTCCTTTGTTTTTTCTTTCCCCAAGTCTTTTTTTTTTGCTGTTCTGTTTGTTGTGGCTTTTGACTTTTAGGGAAACTCAGCCTCAATGAATTTATGTTTAAAGTGCAAATGGTTAATAAATCATAACGGTATGCAATGAACTGGATGAGCAAATGTGGAAAAGTTTGGTTTTGGTTTTGTTTTGTTTTGTTTTTTTTTAAATAAAGCCGTTTATATACTTCGCAGGTTTCTCTCCTAAAATTGTTTACTTTGAGTTCATAATGTACTGTAATATTCGTGAACTGCAGGAATGAGATTAATAAATTATGATGCCCAGTGCAAAACCACTAAAGAAAGAAATACCCAATCACTGTGAAGAAGATGGCACAAAAGACTGACTGTGGTATATAAATCTTTCCAACAACTGAAAGTTTCATTTAGGGGGGGTAGTGACCAACTGTTGCTCTAATAAGATAGCTATTTGATGACTTAACAGGAAATGAGCTTTGGTCTTATTTCCAGCCCATGACGTAGAAACTGCTAGTATAGCAATTAGGATTGTGTTGGCAATCAAGCTGTATGACCCAAATTTGAATGGGCTTGGAGCCAAAGTGTCTCCTCTAATGTCGTTACAGTCAGTGAAAAGATTGCAGCTGGATCAGGCTGCAAACTGACTTGGCACTTGTAGGAGTTGCTCTTGCCCTGGGTTAGATGGAGGGCTCGGTGAGGGGAAGCTTGTGCTACAATCACCTCTGTTGTATCTGCTTTTCACATATCTGCGCTTTGATGCCTATTGCTATTCATGTGACACCTTCCGGTGCTAAGTTTCTGTGACCTCGGCGTGGCTTTGCTCAAAGATGCATAACGAACTTTTCACTCCCTCCTTCTGTGCAAATGTGTGCGTTACTTGTCCACGCTGCAGGCGTGTGTATGTATACAGCACTTTAAGCCCAGGGGGCTGTTGCTTAGAATGATTAACAATAGCACAAAGTTGAGTCAGTTGTCAGTTTCTAATTATATTCCTGTATTTTCTTTCATCTCTTAGCTGGTAACTGAATTGTAAGATTAATTGATGGTACTTTAAAGGGTTTATAAACATGGAAAGGTGTTGTTTTCATTGAATTACAATGAGGTGAAAGCAGTTGGCATTGATTTCAAATGGGGCACTGTATTTCTCACTTGCTTTTAAAACTGCCAGTAGTTTCAGTTAGTTTCTTTTGGGTAAGCCACCGTGATTTAAGACTAGAAATGGAACGATTAGGGTGGGGTAGGCTGCAGTGAATTTCTGAGGCATTCTGCAGCATTTTCTGCCCAAGAGAGCGGTTATGTATGTTATATATAGACTGCATTTGGGTTTAGGGCTAAACTGAAGAACAAGCTTGATCTCTTTTTCTTCTTGCACCAGTGATTCTGTCCCAATGCCTTGCCCAAAGTGCAGCAGCTTCAGCAGGGGTAATGGAGAGCGTTCCCTTTCTCCTTATCCTCCCAAGCAGTCTCTGTATAGCAGAGATTTCCAAGGTGTGGCTGGCTGGACATTAAGTACTTGTACTTGGCTTTAAAGGGAGTTTAACATTGTGACCATCCCTGTCAGAGCCAGCAGATTGTCTGCTCTGTAGCATCTCAATGCTCTTTTGTTCAGATGTGGCAGAAGTGGTCCGAGCTGTCAGCTGCCAGGCAGGCCCCTGCCGGGCCTCTGCTCAGTGCTTAGCTCTCAGCAGCTCCCAACACACCCCTCTGGATCTTGGTTTTCAGTACCTAATTCTAGCCCACCACTGTATGGGGATCAAAGGCACAGAACACAGGATCCTGGGATCCAGGCCACTCAACATGCTGCATTCATCACTGCAGTGTTTGTTCTTCTTTTTGGATATTTACTTAGTATTTTTGTGTTGATTCATTGAATATGAATACTGTAGTTTTCCTCTTATTTGCATACACCTCCCATCTAGTATGTTACATGCATTTTGAGATTTGAGGATTTAATTCTTGTGGCTTTGAAAGAAATCTTCCCATTTGGGGCAGATTGTAAATCAAGACTCATTTTATTTCAGAAATGAGAAAGCAGGCAGGGTAAGACTACGGAGTAGAGACATTTCAGACAATATATTGACAAGAACAACTTTTTTAATTAGTCCTATGTCTTTTTTTCTGCTTTTTTCTAGCAAAAGGTTTTGAAATTTGATAGGTTTGTTTTACCATCAAAATATTTATAAAACTGAAACAAATGTATTCACCACCTATAACCACAGTCAGAATGGTGGAAAGTCTAGCTATGCAGACATAAAACCTCAACTACTTGTCTCTGTTTATTTAAGTCATGTACCATCAACTAATCTTATGTGCTTGACTAATTATAAGAAGGTAGCATTTTTCTTTCTTTATATGTTTTGAAATACACACAAAATATGCTAAAATGTTAATGTCAAGCAGACTGTTAAAGTGATTTTTTTTGTTGTTGTTCTACATTTGGACTACTTCAAATACTAACTGCTAAAGGAATGTTCAAAACTTCACATCATGAAAAATGTCCATAGTATTTCAGATTCACAGTGAGTGTTGTTATGATGATCATATTCTAACCTATGTACTACCTAATACCAGACCTTATCTTCAGTAGTGACAATTGAAAAAAAAATCTTCTTTTTTTTTTTTTTTTTTTTTTTTTTTTTTTTTTTTTTTTTTTTTTTTTTTTGCATAGGGAACACCGATTCAAGGAAGTAAACTTAGACTGCCAGGATATCTATCAGGGAAGGGTTTCCACTCTGGAGAAGACAGCGGCATTCTGTCAACAGCAGCTACCAGAGTTAGAGCTCAGTTTGCAGGTGAGTGTCTTGACTTTAGAACTTGATCTACTGCTTGCTTTGTTTTCCACCTGTATACTTAGGGTCATGTTAGGGTGAGGGAGATGTCAAAGAGTGGGAAGGAGTGAAAGTCCTATTGTCTCCAAATTAGTATTGCCAAGGGTGCACATAATCAGGATAATGGTCCGTTCACATGGTTGCACAGCAGGTATGTTCAGCTCTGGATGTGCAAATTCGTGACTGCAACCTTCTTGACAATGGTATCTCCAATGTATCTGCCTGACGAACTAGGGAAGAAGCATTTACTTAAAAAGAAAGGGTTCAGTTCTTCACAGTATTCAAGTTATGCTCAACTGTGATGGATCAAAGGGGTCACTTAATCGTGACATGTCCATTTCTTTTGAATGAAGAACTGCAGGGAGCAGCTGTAGATGACCTTATTAATGGAATATCCCATAGAGATTTTTAAAACAGTATATGAAAACAGAAAGCAGTGAAGCTGTGCTCTTCCAGGATCCTCAGAGCAGCTCTGTGTAAGGGAGAGGGCTAGATGGTTAGAACAGAAGATAGCTCTACTGGCTTTCCCTCACATCTTAATCTCTGCAGAGCATACTGAACAGTACTGGAAAATCCTGTTCAAAGAGTAGATGTCTTTTAAGTTATAGGTGATTTGAAAAATGAGCCACCTGAGATTTCAGTTTTAACTTGGTGTTCTTCACACATACAGGGAACCAGATTTGTCAAGATCAAAAAGATTCAATAAGTAATTGGAAAATTACGAAAAACCACAGTAATGTCTTTCTGTTTAAGATTCTTTGTTGTGGTTTTTTCTTCATGGCACATTGTCTGGGCAGGCTTTCACTTCAGCAGGCTTGCTGAGAGCTCATTTACTCAGCCCTTTGTTTGGGAGAATGTATACTCTGCCCTTGTTTACTTGCAGCTTTCAACTGTACGGTTTTGATTTTTAAAAAAAAAGAGGGGTATACATTTAAAAATTGGCATATTCATCTGCATCTCCAAGGTACATATATTGGGAAATCCTGAATGCATGAAGAGGCCAGATGCTGAATTCTTTTAATTCATAGCTGAGAAAACGGCAGGGGAAAGAAAGGATCTGGCTGTTGAGTGAATAAACAATGCATGTCTAGCAAGTCAAGAAAAGTTGCCAGGATAATACATTTTTAATGAGATGTGCTAGTGATGAATTAACTATGTCTCAGCATTTTGATCTCACATTTCCTTCTCTTTAGTGGGAGATATGGCATTGTTTTATGCTCTTGTTTAATATCAAGATGAACTTTGATCATTGTCTAGCTTGCCTGCCAGAGGTCTAAAGTTTAGTTTGTGCAATGAGGAATTTTTGGGGTTGCCAAAGACCTGGGAAAGACCTGCACGCCTTTTCCATCCTTACCTCTAATACTGATGGATATCTTTTCTCTTTCTAGAAACCAGAAGAACTCCAAGCAGACCTGGAAGCCGAGCAGGAAGCAAGGCTGGCAGCAGGTCAAGTAGCCGCCGAGGCAGTGATGCATCTGACTTTGACATTTCAGAAATCCAGTCTGTATGTTCAGATATGTCAGAGACTGTTCCTGCTACAAGCAGACCAACGCCCCGAGCAGGTTCTCGGCCAGGATCAGCCAAGCCTTCTAAAATTCCAACTCCCCAGAGAAGGCCGCTAGCCAGCAAATTGGACAAGTCCTTGAAGAGATAATATGATTGGCTTTGTAAAGGTCTTTTCCTTTTGCATTAAGTATTTAAGTTCGTAAGATGTAAAATATTATGTAGAAATTATTGTGAAATATCGCAAGAGGTGGATTTTTAATTCTGCAGATGGCCTTATTTGTGTATTTGTCTTCTTATTTTATGTGTATAATTTTTGTCAGATTTGTTTTTGTTTATGCCATATCCTGTGAGAAGGGGGAAGAGTTTTAATGTAAACTAACAGTTGTACACAGTAATGTGTAGAAAGTACACTAAAAATAATTGCCGAATGTACAGTGTACTGAATGTACAGTAAGTCTCTGCAACCTAAATAAAATAGGCCTATCACTATGTCATTAGTTAACAGTAAAGGATACCTCATGATTTTTCTTTAAAAAAGAAAAAGAGAATACTAAAAAGCCAAAAGACACAATTACACATTTTGAGCTAACTAAACAAACACTAAAGGATGTATGTCAAAACTACTAAGGAATACAAACCCACATTCACAGCACCCTTATTTATACAGCATCTCTCAGAGAACTCACAGAGTTAATTAAGCACTCTCCAGTAATATGATACTCCAATACCTTGCAGCATTTCTGTGCCATTGCTTTCAATGAGGCCAGACATATTCTGGATATCTGAACTATTATTCTGTAAGAATATCAATATAAAGTGCATTCATGTAAATGTGAGGTTTTCTTTTGCTTGAGTGGATGGTAGCACTGTATCATTGAACTCATTTTGTATCAAAGCAATTTTGCTTGCAGAAAGCTCCGAAATAAACATGTCCCTTAACTTTATTTCTATTGTATTTCTTATTTCACAGGAAGATAATTTTCTGCATTATGTTTTAGGACATATATCATTTCAGATGACCAATAATTACCATAGTAACATAGGCTTTAATGTAATTTCCCATTATCAGCAATCAGATTTTGGTTAGCTACTGTATTTGCTTAATAAAACACTAAATTGCACATATATAATTTATGAAATTATATGTAATTATTGTGTGTCGACAATTATTTTCTCCGTATTAAACTGTGACATCTATATACCATGTATGAAAGGCATAAAGAGTAATTCAGTTGCTCTTTTTGTCAGTGAAATATTTTTGCCATTCATGGATTCTTTGAAAGGATTAGTAGTAGTTCATTTTCAGTGGAAAAAGGCTGCAGCTTCAAGTGGGAGTGCTGTAGAATGGCTGGGTAGATGCTGTAGTAAGTAGTGACAGAATCCCTAGAAATTCAGAATGCTCTTTGATAGTATCAGAAAGACTCAGGTAGAGTTTGGCCAACATGGCAGATCAAATAGTCTAAACCTGACCGTTCATATACCAGAAAATGCCATACCTTTAGTAGAGGAATTTTAGGGGAAGACTGGTTTATGGTTGGTCCCTTAGCATGCTGAAAATGAAGCAGAAGTTCAGTTGATTACACGCAGGTAATGGTGATATCTACATTCTCTGCTAGCACTTACTGGCGGTGTTACTAAGATGATGTTTTCTGAGTTGTCACAAGAGCTTCCTGCAGACTCACAAGTTGACTCACGCAATCAGTTTATAAGAAACAGAAAAACAAAATAATACTCAAAAGATAATTCAATTGATCAAAATCCACTTGTGTCAGGATTTCCTCCAACACAGAATGGTATGAGTGTTTGTGGAAAGCAGACAGTAACCAGTCCTACTGCAGCTGATTTGGGAATCGGCACACACATTTACTGAATACTAAAGCATCAGTCTCTGCTGTGATGCTTTACCTTTCCGTGTGTCTCACCTCTCCTGTTGCTGCTATTCATCCAGTGATTGCTTTCCTAGAACATTAAAATACATCAGGATGACTTCGGTGCTTTTTGGAACCCCACAACACCCTTGGATAGAGGAGTAGTCTACATTTACAGATAGTCACTGAAGCATCTCTACTTGTCAGCAGGAGAAAGGAAAAGGGTAGCATTTAGGCACTTGCACAGATAACTTGGCTGTAGGAGGAGATGATGCCCTATGTAACATTCCTGGTGCATTTTGTAATCACAGGACTGATGGAGAAGGGGTAGGGGTGGCAAACCTGAATCACTCCCGTGCAATAGGTGCATAGTTCAGTTCCTTGTATCCCAAACAGATGGAGCAGCTCATTCTGCACGAGGTAGTGTTGGCACATACCTGAAGCACCTTGTGTGTATGTTGTGGTCTTAGCTTTAAATGTATCCATAATACTTCATTAATTATGCAACTTTATCAAATTTTCATGTTGCTACATTGTAACTTTACAGAAGTAGTAGAGCTGTGACCAGCTTCTGAGAAACCCAATGTCGGCTAAAAGAACCCAAGGACTAAGTGGATTTCTGTGGCTTGTTGGCTACTGCAAAACGGGGGAGGCTGGGACTGGCAAAGTGGGGAAGTTCATTTATGGGCTTGAGACAATCATCCAGCATTGGAAAACCAAGTAATAGTAAATTAAATGGGACTAGGAATTCTGTTAAAAAAAGCCCAAATCTTTCTTAAGATGTTATACCTTACTTAATTACCTTCTTCCAAAAATTATTTAACTGCTTTAGAATGATACTAAGAACTCCCAAAACTAAGAGACTTTCCAAAATGGTGTTCCCTGTGTTACAAAAATCATACTGACAGAAGTCTGAAAATAAACATCAGATCCTCTGTGCTTCTCTGACCCAAGGACGAATCTGCAGAATTTGATGAAGAAGGCATATTGTGGACTTCCCAGTAAGTGACAGGTAGCTCAGTTTTAGTGAACTATTTGTGTAAAGAAAAAAGTGGTATTCAATTTCCATCCTCCTGTAATTAAAAAATATTTCTTCTTTGATACCAGCATAAATGAGAGAGGAAGGATCAGCCCTATAACCAATTCCCCACCTTGTTCAGTCGCATGAGTTTTTGCATAACCTCATAATCAGGGATCCATTTTCTCCCTTTTATTATCCTCCTTCTAACAACAGGAGTTGATCCTAAATTCACCCAGCCTGCTGGAGGACCATAAGTAGATTCAACCTTTTAGCGTGGCCTAGACTGTTACACCTGTATATTTTGTGATTCTCCTGTGCAGTGAAGGAGCAGAGGTGATGGGGAGGGAGGAAGGGTTGGAAAGCCTATGGCTGAGAGAACCGTATTCTTTAGTGAATAATGTATATTTAGCACTTGGAAAAGCTGGCTTAGTTCTAGGCCTCTCTACTTTTTCAGTAATTTTCAGCTTTCTGCATTTCTGTTTTGCTGCCTTCAAAATGGGAAAGTGTCCACAGAATTTTCAGAAATCTGCCGATGAAACCTGTAAGTAAAAAAAGCACCATTAGAAAAGCTAGTAATGCCCTGTGGCCTAGGCATCCTCAGCTTGTTCAGTTTAGGTATTTTGTGAGCCTCTTAATTACATGCTAATATAATAGATGACAGTAATTCAGGCTTTGCCTGCAGCACATTTCTTCACAAAAGCGTAGGGATGAGGTTATATGCAATCTTAATTTAAAAATTAATGCATTTCATAAAAATAAACTCTGATGCTATACCACACCATAGTCAGCAGCGACGTTTGAACCTGTAGCTGCCTCTGCTGATGTCTGCCATAGGACCGGCAGGACTATCTACGCCCCACAGCTTGCATATGAGAGAGGAGCCATAGCGCTTACATATGTTGGTCACAGTGTGGCAAGAGGACGCATTGCTGAGTGCTTGCTGTAATGTTCTGTAAATAACCACAGGGATGGAAAATAAGCATTACCTGGTTTGCTGCATCTCGGCACAGCTGCCCTAACAGCTTCCAGGTGTTTCCAGTTCTTAGGCTGTATGGTAGCATCTGAGCTCATCCTAGGCTAGTGGTATTTAGCTAGATGTTTGCTCTAACCATGGGCCATAGTAGGGCGTGGCAATGTTAGGAGGTTTATATCTTCATGCAAGGCGAGTGGAATTTTGTAGAACAAAGAAAAGGTGCTTTCCTAATGAAAATTGTTCTCTCTGCTGAATTTGAATAACCTGTTTGCAGACAGGGAGGTGGGAGAGATGGTTGGCTTGGTTGCTTGCGTTTTCTTTCAATAGTGTTGTCAGGTTAAATGCAGGTAGGTTACTCATCTCTGTAGGAAAAAGAAGTTGTATTTGTTATAACAGGGAACATTGCAGAGGAAAAGGGAGCTTTTCAGAAATAATGGGTGAGGCAGCAGCTTAAATGTCACATAACTTGCATGAAAATGCTTGGTGGCTGATATTTTTGAGGTGTTTTTATGCGGATTGAAGTCCTTCTGTTAAGACTTGTTCAGAGTTCGGCTGTTGCAAACGAAGTGGTATCTGACCTGAAGCTAAAAGAGTCTTGGGGGTTGTCATTTCATAATTAAGTAGTTCTTCTGAACTGAAATTGTTCAAATAGTCTGAATTGCAGCTCGGGGTGCTCAAACTGCGTTTCTGTATTTGAAGGTTGAAGGAAAGAGTGATGAAGGTGAATTGTGTAACTTAGCTGGCATCCTGGATGAGTACATATGAGAAAGTTAAGAGGTGTGTTCTTAGCACTTGGATGATTGAATATGAGTAAGAACCCCAAACCATAAATCAGGCCCTGTCAACATCTACAACGTTTTTTGTTCCTCTGGGAGGAGGCAGCCAGAGTGATGACAGCTCTGTCCTGACAGGAAAAGCTGGCTTGGAGCTTTTTGTGGGGGTCATGATGGTCTTTCCAACATTTAGAAAAATATCCAACACCATTAATTTTTTTTTTCCTCTTTTTGGGGCTTGATCATAGCTCTTCCAAGTCCTCTTTTATTGGCAGAATAACGGGGACCTAGGGACCTATGGAAGAGTTTGCACTGTCGGGGCTATTTTTAAAGGCACTGAGTTCATATGATAAAGAAATATCTCTATATTTAAAAGCCTGTGATCAAAGTATAAGATGGGAAACAAGTCAGTTCAAAATGATGATGAAAAAAATAGGCTTGTAAATACTGCAAATACTGAGCAACTCCACATTTGCTGATCAGAAGAGGGGGGATAGCTTCGCTTCTAGCAACACTGATTTGAAGCTTTATAGACCAAATCAACAAAACAAGGTCATCAGGAGTAAGCAGTGTTCACCAAAGTCTACTACAGAACTGAAGGGTGAAGTAGCTGAGCTGCTACCTGGAATCCTCTCATCTCCTGTGAACGTGAGAGGATTGAAAAGTGTCTAACAGATATGCAAGCTTTTTCTTAAAAGGCACTGGTAAGCTCTAGGAAACTGCTGATCAGTTTGGACTTGAAAAAATGATAGAAGCAATAATAAATGATATATTAGTGAAAACCTGAATAAATATACTATGGAAGAGTTGGCTTAGCTTCTGAAGGGAAGTCACGCCTTACAAGCTGCCTGGAAGCCCTTGAAAGGATCAGTTAGTGTGGACAAAGGTTGAGATAGACCACATGGCTTTCCAGAAAAATTCAGCAAGGTCTTTCACCACAAATTCTCAAAGAAGTAAGCACATATGGGACCAAAAGAAAGGTCTTCATGAGGTTAAATAATATGTTAAAAGCTAGGAAAGACAGTGTAGGGGAAGGTGGTCAGTTTTAACAGAAGAGAGAGGTCTGCAGTGGAGCCCTTGACAGGTTTTAACACAAAGCTGCAAACGCTGGCTCAGAAGTTCCTGAAGCGCACGTTGTTGGAAGGGTGCTCTGGAAAAAAGCATCACTGCGTTTCTGTGATTCATCGCGCCTCTTGGGAGGTGTGCATTGCTTTCCACTGATGCTGAGGATCCCGCAGTGACTAGCTCAACCCTAGCCAACTAACCTTTAGATGGCTAATTTAAGGAGAACGGATCCCACCCCAAATTAATGAGTTTATTTCTAGCTAAGGGTAACATGGGATGGGATTTTCACGAATGATTTGGAAGTGATGCTGCTGCTGGCTTTTATCATGTACACACCCTTTTGGTGCACTAAATGTATTTTAGAGATATACAAAGCATGGACCATCATGTAATTTAGCACCACTTCTAGTCACGTTCAGGAAACGCAAACCATGTAAGATGGGTGGAGAATCCAGTCACATTATCGCTCTCAAATACTTTAGGAACTTTTGAGCATTCCTGGGATCCTTCAGCAGCAAACCCAGGTACGAGCAAGTGTGTTCCCCACTCTTGCTCCCAGTCACGTGTACCTCTGCAAGGCACCTGCAAATCCTGTTTCCTTTGGTTCTCCGATCATTCATCCTGCTGGGATCCACTGGCATCAGTGTAAATGAATGCATCTTTCATGGGACACTCTGGCAGGCCATGCACATCCTCAAGACCCAAGCCATTCAAAAAGTTAAGTCATTGAAAAGGATACTACAGTGATGTGTTTCTCTTCCTTTCAAGTGTCCTATGGATCAGAGGAAAATAACAGAAAGGGGTTTTCCCACAAGACCTTTGGTGTGGTTGCTTTGGGGTTTTTTCTCTATTTGCATTCTAAATAAGCACAACTGAGTGTGGCCATGCATAAATAGCTGTTTCTGGAATGAAGTAAAATAAAAACAATTAAGTAAGTGTTAAGTTCTGGGTGCGATTGATATTTACTGAAAACTATTTCTTTGAATAGCTCTCCATTCAGTCAGAAATAAATCCAGAGCACGATTATTATATTAGAAGTCAAGGGCAAAACATAGACATTCATTTTAAAACAAATTTAATTTGTTCTGTAAAAGTACAATGAGATGCAGTAAACAAACTACAAATAAATCAGGCAAACCTAGCGCCTTTTTCAAAAGGAAGGCAAAACACTAGCAGTGAATGCTGTTTCCACGCATTGTTATTGTTTTTTCCTCGCAGAGCATATTTGCAAAGACTCGGTACAGTTGTTCTGAACTGTACAGCAGCTCTGCAGCATTTCCTATTAAAATGAGCAAACTGAATTTTCCAGCCCATGTGCGTGGCTCTGTAACAAAAGCCGAAGCGATGCTTTCCACGGCCAGATGGCGAGGAGGGTGTGTGAGCCGCAGCTCCTGAACTCGGGCTGAACCTCCCGGTTGTGGTCCCCGCGCAGGCACAGCTGCCTCCTCGCCCGGGAGGCCTGGCAGCGGCTGGGGAGACACGGCCTGTCGGGAGGCGATGGCTCATTATTTCTGCCGATGCTCGGGAAGATCGTTAGCCTGACCACAGTGTTTTCAGGCGCTGGAAAGCCTTCGTAAGTCCGCTGATGTGGTCACTTAGCCAACACAGACTTCTCCATGTGATTTCTTTTTTATACATGCAGGCTGTGTTTACCTGGGAGATGAAATAGCGAAGAAATAATCCTCAGTGTGTTACCCCCACACACTTCAGGGGTTTTTTTCCCCTCTTTTTCCCCAGCTTATGAGGATTTATTAAATCTTTCCAGACTTTTGAGGAGGATTTTGTTCTTAATGATGCAAAAGAATTTTAATGTAGCTCTCGCTAATGGAAGAGCTCTTCTTAATTACCGATGGAAACTTCAGCCCCTGAATGAGCGCTTAGTATTTGGTAGCTTTAAAGCTTTCCTCGTGAGAGAGCTCCTCCTCCCCTCCGAGCTCCCACTCTGTTTCCAGTGATGTGTGTGTGACTCCAAAAACGTTGCTGTGATCTCATCCAGTAAAACAACCCCCGTCAGTACTAGTCCAAATCCTCCGTTAGGCTATAGCGGCTACAGGGGCATCAGGCCGCCGCCGCCACCCTCTCTCCCCACTGCAGGAGCAATGCCTTGGGGTCAGCACAGGGGAAAACTCTGCCCTCTCGGCGACAGAGAGTAACAAAACGTGGCAGCGGTCGGTCTATGGGCAGCGTTGGTGGCTGGAGTGGGTGGCAGGCAGCTGCTTGGTGGCCCAGTTTCACGAGAACAAGACTTCTGCGATAGCTGGGCACGCTCACCCCCAGCAGCGTGAGGCCTTATTTCCCCCCGGCCAGACCATGCTGGTGCTGGGAAGGTTCTGCACGTGTTGGACCTGTCCTCCTTCTAATGCCAGGTGGCTTCATCAGGCTCAGGGCTGGCTGCTTCTTTCGGTTAGTCGCTGTATCGCAAGTGGTGGYGATGTATAGAGCAAGAATTACCCCAGTAATTTCCAAAGTCTGCAACTGAATAGCTCTTTACTTAGTCAGGAAGAGTTATCAATAACAACACGGCCTGTTAGCTGCTCTTGTGTTTCCTCTTTGGCAGGAATCTGAGCATCCTCTCTTCATGTCCTCCTTTCTGAAAGAGTGGCAGGTGGGAATTTGGGAAACCTGATCTCCTTTTCTGAAGGTGCACACGTGTAACTGTGTATTGAATCCGTAGCTCCAAGTACTTGCACAGGAGGTGAAAGTGGGACCATGCCATCACCTTGGGTGTCCTGCTGGTCCATGGAGGCGGACCAGGATTTACGCTACTTGCTGCAGCGTGTCCATGCCTTGTAGGAGTAACTGAGTAGTGGTACTCAGACCTGTAAGATACGCTTTGTTCTTTTCTAACCTTCCCTCAAGGGCAGGACTTTGTGTGTGGTGGAGATTTCTACTTTGGTCATGTTTCTTTATCCACAAAGCTCCATGATTTTTGTGTTGGAAGGACTGTTGAAGATGTATTAATTTCTCCTCCTAATGGAAGGTAGTAAGTTTTTCCTTTTCTCTTAGAATATGGCTGAAATTTAGAATTAATGCCTCTAAAAACTGTCTTTGAAAAAGGTAAAAAATTCTCTTTTTGTAGAAAATGCCATTATGTTGGAAGGGGCAGAATGGTCTCCTGTGGTTTTTATTAACCATGATCTGAGTTAAACCATGATCTAGTTCTGGTAGAAAAGACAGGTAGATAATACAGACTCATTCCTTTGTGTTATTAGCTTTTTCTCTGGTTTATGTTATTCTTGTCTAGTGAAACACTAGTAGAAGTAGACAATTAGTCAGGAATTTCCTAAGTAGCAATGCAAACTAAAAGGGGGGATCATCACCTGGAGTTGAGTTTTTTTCAATCAAAATGGCAGAGATTAAAGAATCTTTTCCTTGTCTTAGATATATGGCCTGCTGTATACAGGAATGTCTTTTCATATTACGTCTTTATATATGAGTAGTCAGACTCTGGTCCTGAATGCTACGTTATTAAACTCTAGGGTATAAGATGTGGTCTCCAACTCTACATAAATAAAAGCAAATATTTTCAACTGAGTACTCAAATGATGTTGAGGGAGTTTGAGTTCAGGCACAGTGATGTCATTTGACCATTTAAAAACAAAAAATAAAACCTCTGAAAGAATACATAATTGTGCACTAATATGTAGGGTATGATTGTTAAAGTACTGAAAACATTTAGAAGCACCTGTTGGATGGGCAATATTTTAGGCAGCTGCGTTAGCATCAAGTGATGATTTGGAGAGTTCTGTTTTGGGGGTTGGTGGTGGCTTTTTGCGATTAAGTGCCTGTGTGTGAGCTTACCAGACTGAGGTCATTTGCAGTCCAACACAAGGAGGTATACATGGTTTGGAAGGTAGAGTTAGAGATAAAATGAGTTGGATTAAAATCTAAGAGGAGAAGACATCATTTTGTTGTTGTGATATTAACTTGCAAGGAAACATTTTTACCGTAAATTGTACTGTGTAAACTCACATGTGTAGCCTCCGACTGGAGCACCAGCTGTGTCTATCGCTGGAGAGATCTAGTTAACAATGCATGTCAGTGAAAATTATAGCATAATTTATTCATACCTCTTAGAATAACAGAAATAAGGCTGAAATCCATGTGCCTGTAGACAAAAGCTTTTGTCCTAGCTCCTATCCTGTCCAAGGATGCTGTATCACAGTGATAAAATGCCATTGCAATGGACAACAAAGAAAAAGCATATTAAAGCATAGTTCCTAATTAAAGTCTGAAATAAGCGTGTAATTCAAGTAGAAATAACTGACAGAACTTGTCAATTAAAGTGTGAGCAGCAAGTCCTGTAGCACAAAGCTGTTTTCCTGGCTCTGAGCATTTGGGTGGGTGGGTGGGGGGTGAGTTTGCGATTCACTTGATCAAGCCTGGAGAAAGATGGCCAAAAATTAAGTTAAATTTGTATTTTTTAAAATCAGTGTTTAGCTGTGTTTTCTGTCAAGGTTTTTCTTCAGTTAGTCTTTCAGGAGGGAAGACCGGCCAAAAGAAAACAAGGAGTCTCAGATTAATGTAAAATTTCTTGCAATAGCTATTCTTTGGCAAGGCTCTGTTCTGGCAGTAAAGCAGAAGATGAACAGTGCTTCTTCAGGCCGATACAACATCGGGAGAGTCTTTACACAGAGAGACGTTGCAAAATGGTGTAAAGAGGCAAGCTAGCGTGTCAGGCTGGATGATATCAGGGCATTTCTTGAGCTGGTATTTCTTGACACAGCTCTGTAAGGCACCAGTATAAAGCACTTGTGTTGGTGATCATTCTATAGTTTAAAAAAAAAAAAAGTCAAATTACTGGAAATATGAAAAATACCATATGTGATAGTTTCCTGGCTAGTCTTGGTTTGCCTCAGAAATGCTCTGGTGATGCTATGCTTCCAATAAACATTAATATAACAAAACACATTCTGTTTTCAGCACTTCTGACGGTGACTCTCCTCTCAAATCTCTAACTCTTTGTTGTCTGGTCTGGTGAAGTGGTTACGGCACTCTGCCAGCACTTTTCCTCTCTCACTAAACTGAAGGCTGTATCGACAGCGATGACTAGCAGAGTTGGAAAAATAGAGATGGCATTTCTTGCTCACAGGGGGTTGGTTTTCTTGTTCTTGGGTTTCATGGTTCTGGGTGGAAGAATTATAATGACTATTTGGTAATTCTCCTCCTATGCTGAATGAAACTGAGAAATGAAGTACAATGTGAGAATGCAAAAGTCAAGATATGYGAGTACTTTGAAAAATCCCAAATAAATGCAGGTCTAACTTTAATCTTCAATGGTTTGCCTTAGGGTATTTTTTCCTGTTCATACATATCTCTTCCTAGCATATGACAAACAAAGTTCACCTGGAGAATGGAATTCAAAATGTACTGAAACACTTTTTTCTTTTTTTCTGAGGCCAATAGGTGGTTGATTTAGAAAGGGATAAGTATTCTGTGTACTTCCAAATTTTCTCTTATGTTAGAGATAACATGTTATCTAAGTTTTGCTCCAAAGAGTTGTTTAAAATTAAAAAGCAGATGGGACAGGAGAGCAGAACAACACCTCCTGGTGAAGTTAGAATTGCTCTGAACAATGTGGCCCAAAGAGAAACAAGATGCATTTGCTAAAGGTAGCGTGTACCAAAATTGTCTACAGGGTAGAAGTGTTTGGCCCTTGTAGGAAGTGTCCTAAATACCAGCCTGTGGTTACTGTGGCACTGCTGGTCCCCTGTTCTAGTAACCGTAACCTCTGCAGAGTGCTGCTCTGCTCTTACCATTTTACAACGAAGGTAGCTAAAGAGCAGAAAGAAGGGAAGCGGGAATATGCCGCCTTCGCAGATAGGAAACAGAGAAGCAGATTAAGCAATTTGGCTGGGAATATTCAGGAAATTTGCTGGCAAATCAGGAAACTGGTTTGGCACACTCTAAACCTCATCAAGTCCTCAACCAGAAAAGAACATCCCTCTCTTTCAAGCACATCATTGTCTAATTATGTCTGTTTAGGAACCTAAATTTAATCCTCCTTGTCTGAAAAGACATCCTGAGTTATCTGGAAATGTAAATTATGATTAATTTTAAAAATAGTTAAATGTCAGTGTTTACTCATAGAGGATTATCAGGTAGAGAAGGCATTGGATGTGCTAGGTACAAATGTACGAGTCAAGCAGTTACACTATGCTGTGCCCATCGAGCGTTTCTGCTAGGGAACACAGGCTAGAGGGAAACACAAACATGAATATGAATTTATCTTTCAGTTTGGGGCTCTGGAATGTTTCTGGTTTAATAGTGTTCTAATAAAATCAAAACACTGAATCTTTCCCAGCAAAGTTATAAATAGAAAGTAGGCACCCTCCTTCTTATACAGAAAGATAAACTGCAAAAGGAGATTGTTCACAAAACGGAAAAAATCCAATAAAAAACGCTGACATTTTACTTGTTTCTCAGAGCTGCTGCACTTCTGGTAATAAGCAGCTGTTATTTCTCTTTCATTTTCCCGTGTAATTGATTTATTCTCATGACTGAGAATGGCATGATGCAGCACGAACAAGACAAATGGCCTTTCTGCACAGTGGCCCCACCGTGCCTCTGACGGGTGAGTTGATGGTGATCTTAAAGTCTCAGTGGCCTCAGCAGCTTTGGGGCTGTGCAAACTATACAACCAGAATCCATGAGGAAGATAGGTCAAAATGTACTTCTGCTCCTGTGTTACAATCCACATCATGTTTATCTGGGTCTGGGACTTGCTCTGCAGATGATGCAAAACTGGGAGGAGTGGCTGATACACCAGAAGGCTGTGCTGCCATTCAGAGGGATCATGACAGGCTGGAGATAGGGCAGGCAGGAACCTCATGATGTACAAAGAAGTCCTGCACCTGGGGATGAATAGCCCCAAGCACCAGGACAGCCTGGGGGCTGACCAGCTGGGAAGCAGCTTTGCAGAAAGGGCCCTGGAGCTCCTGGTGGACACAAAGTTGACCATGAGCCAGCAATGTGCCCTTGTGGCAAAGGCGGCCAACAGCATTCTGGGCTGCATTAGGAAAAGCATTGCCAGCACGTCAAGGGAGGGGATCTTTCTGCTCTGCTCAGCACTGGTAAGGCCACACCCGGAGTCCTGTGTCCAGTTCTGGGCTCTCCAGTTCAAGACATGGACATACTGGAGGGAGCCCAGCAGAGAGCCACAATGATGAAGGGACGGGAGCATTTTACGTAAAAAGAGTGGCTGAGAGAGAGGAAGCTCTCTCTGACTGGGGGAGAGATGGGAGTAAAAAACATGGAAGCAGACTCTTCTCAGTGGTATCCTGTGAAAGGACAAAAGGCAATGGGCACAAGTTGAAATATGGGAAGAGTACTTAGAAGAAACTTTTGCTGTGAAGGTGATTGAATGCAGGAACAGGTTGCCTGGACAAGCTGTGGAGTTGCCAACCCTGGGGACATTAAAAACCTGACTGGACATAGTCCTGAGTGGCATGCTCTAGCTGACCATCCTCTGAGCAGGGGGGTTGGACTAAATCATCTCCAGAGGTCCCTTCCAGCCTCAACAATTCTCTGATTCTGTGACTTATGCCCTCATCTTCAGAACATACAAAATCATGTTCTTAATGATATTTGATATTTATAGTGCTACTGAAGCTAGGAGCATCAGCCACAGCTATGGCTCCCAAGGAGCTGTCAGTACAGGTAGACAAGACTTAGAACCATGAAAGAGAAGGGCAAAGAAACAAAGTGATTTGCTGAAGGCAAACTGCAAGTCATATCTTCCTTATTCCTTGCACAGTGCTCTATTCACAAGTCCCTTCCCCCCACCCCCCACCCCCAAAATGCTCTGGATTTTGTTTCAAGGTCTGCATGGGTAACAAATGAGATATGAATGCACAGATCTCGCTTGTTATAAATATACTAATATAGATTATATTTCTGAACCAAGTTTGCCCTCTATTCAGCACTTTGGGGAAACAGAGGTACATTCATTCTGTGAGAACCTCTTTAAAGATCTATTCACAGCCACTCATGGGAAGTGCTACATCTCTGGGCATGTGTGAGAGAAAAAGCACTTTAATTGAATGCATGAGTAACTAACTGACTGCCAGATTGTGACTGGCCTCTGTACAAGCCCAAGGTTGCACATGTTCTGCTGGGAGCAAGAAACCACTGCTGAGCCACCCCGTCCTCTTACTCTTTATGAGCTGGCCAGTAGACAGTACAATGCAGAATGAAGACAAATCCCCGCCTGCTCTTTCAGGGCACCTATGGGGTCTGAAAACTCGGCTCCATGCAATATAGAGCATTCATTCTGCTAAAGGACTTCCTGAATATGACTTCTATCTATGTACAGAGCTGTGAGCTGTAGGTACTCAAATAGAGTTGAATGTTTTTAGATTTGTGTAGGAAAGGAAAGTTTCTAAAATGCTGGGAATTAAGACTAGTCTGGGGCACAAAACCACTGTGAAATGGAAGGGACAGTTTCATGGTTTTATGCAGCATTCTTTTGACTATTTGTCTCTATAGGTACTAGCATACCCTTTGGTCTCTGTTCAAATTTTGTTTCAACTGGATATGTCTGCTCAAGAGCAAAATGTGACTTTAGCTTCCCTACAGTGCTGTGGGATATTATTCTACTCTATAATACATACGCATGACTCTTGCTCCATAGATGTGGAAGAATTGAGGTGCTTGAGTGTGTCCAAAGAAGGGCAATGAAGCTGGCGAAGGGTCTAGAGCACAAGTCTTGTGGGAACTGGGGTTGTCTAGCCTGGAGAAAAGGAGGCTGAGGGGAGACCTTATTGCRCTCTACAACTACCTGAAAGGAGGTTGCAGCGAGGTGGGTGTTGGTCTCTTCTCCCAAGTAACTAGCGATAGGACAAGAGGAAAYRGCCTCAASTTGSRCCAGGGGAGGTTTAGATTGGGTATTAGGAAAAATTTCTTCACTGAAAGTGTTGTCAAGCATTGGACCAGGCTGCCCAGGGCAGTGGTTGAGTCACCATCCCTGGAGGTATTTAAAAGACGTGTAGATGTAGTGCTTAGGGACATGGTTAGTGGTGGACTTGGCAGTGCTAGGTTTATGGTTGGACTCGACGATCTTAAAGGTCTTTTCCAACCTAAATGATTCTATGATTCTATAAGAATTCACAAGTCATCATGTAGTTTTAAATGTGGACTCCAGTTTCACTCRGCACCTTTGCTTGCTTGCTGTATAATATGTTTCATTTTCTGTCCTTCCATTATTAAAAGCTGACCTACTCATGTTTTCCTAGAAAAAACCCTGATGGATCATGACTAATAACACAAAGCATCCATAAAGAAGGTGAAACAGGATGAGCAAAGACATCAGGGTACCCAGGGATGCTCTTATGCTGTTCATTAAAAATATACGAATCTGCTTCAGGAGATTTGATAAACATTGATTTTGCTCGTGGAGATTAAAAGATAAAAAAGCAGCCCCCCTCCTCTTTTTCTGCAAAATGAAAGGAACTGATGTAATTGTTCTAAATTCAGTACAATGAAGTGCTATCGGATCAGTGCCAGCAGTGTATTTCCTGCCAGTGTCTGCTCCTCCAATCAGTTTAATTATGAGCAATTGTTTGGGTTGTGCTGTGAAGAAATATTAGAGAATGGAAAAAAGGACATACTTCAGGTCATTATTTTGCAACTGATTCATGGTTTGGCAGCAACCATTAACTAGATTTTATGCTTTACAACACTGTAATAGTATCAGCGTGGATCAACCTTGCCATATAAGCACAAATAGCACAAATCCACCGTTTATTCTGACAAGGTTCTAGTTGAAGCATTTGAAAAATGCTGAAACAACATCAGCTATTGGCTAGCATTTTTGGTTAATCGTGTGCCTGCTCTTATCCAAGGGATCTAAGCAGGCTATGAAAAAACGGGCTATTGTTAATGCCTCCTATGTTTATCTGTCATGTCAAATTTTGATGATGATTTTTCTTGTGCTTGACACACATCTCATGTCTTGCTGCTACATGCAGAGGCATTTTGTAATCCTAGATTGGTTCTTTTGGAGGGGCAGACTGGAGGAAGACAGTTCTTTCCCCAGCTTGCAGGATTGCTTTCCTTCTGACAGTTTGTTTTCCTTGGGATGCTGAAGACTTAACTGAGCTAAACGGATTGCTCGGGAAGTGAATCCTGATTAAAGTGCCCCTCAGTCTGCACGGAACAGTGTCAGTGCAGACTAGATAAGGTGGTTACTGGGGCAGTGCTTCTGTACTGAATGGGCTTAGTGCGGAGTTCTTGCAGGACAAAACCCAAAATGCCAATTAGTGCTGCTCGGCAGCCTGGTCAGCTGCCAGGACAGGAGCCAGCCGGGCACGGCACACAGTTCTGGAAAGGAGGAGGTCTTCACGTTGCTGAGGCTCATGTAGCCACCCTTGGTGTCATTCCTCTGTGAGCAGAGGATTTTAGATTTCAGGCATGGTCAGATAATATTTATCGGCAAACTAGAAAAAAAATCCCTTGGAACACAGAAAACGAAGAATTTATAACACCTGTGGCGAGTGTTAGTTTTCACGGGTTCATGCCTAGATCTGATATATGACATGCTGCAACAGCGTGCTCCCTCCAGGAATGTAACATAAACTAGCCTGGTCTGGATCCTGTTCCAGCAGAAAACAAAAGATGCACTTGTTTTCAGATTTGCTAATGGAAAATGTTCTTTTTTTTTCCACTCTAGTGTGACTTGTGTACACTCCTATGTTTTCTGATACCAGAATGAATCCTGGATAACTAACACATCTCTCCTTGCACCGAGTAATATGGGATTAAAGCAAATAAATTGGGTAAATGCTACAGGTGGCATTTTACATCTCTGCCAGGTTCTGCAGTCTTTACATTAAGCATGTTTCTTAGATGTAGTTTAACCCTGCAAAGTTCAAGGGGTACAAGGATCCAGCTGTTTGTAAAAACAAGGAGATCCAGCTGCAAATCATCCAAGACTTGGGCTGCTCCAATTCTGCTGTTAAAATGTGAGCAATGGTAATTTCTGGCAATGAAGTTCTGAATTTCAACAGAGTTCAGAAATAATAGTTAGAGGAACTGAAGTTCTGTGTTTGGATCCTATGTTTAGCACTTTCGTGTATCTGCTTAGCCTGAAGATCATTTAAAATGGAAGAGAACATATTTTGCCTGATGGGGTGCTGCACCTCGGTTACCTAAGCGTGGCTGGGAAAACCATTTTCCATTAGCAAGCCGTGTCTCCTATGAATACGAAATCCTTCCCTTCTTGTAGAGATGTTACAGAAGGAACAGTAATGTTGGTTGCTGCAGGAAACAGAGACTGGGGAAACGAAACTGATGTTTGGAAAAGTAGGATCAAAAGCATAATGGGAGATAAGGAGATAAGACCATGTGATGTGTCGTAGATGTTACCAGGGAAGAGTAGAGATTAAAATCGTGCTATCCTAGGTCAATTTAATAGAATAAAACCATGAAAAATGATTTCATTCTAGCCACTGACATAGCTAATGAATAAGGGCAGAGGTGGGTCTCATAAAGAAATTTCCATTACCACTGATGTTTTTAAGCATTGCATTTTGACAACAGTCTAAAAATAAAATTAGTTATGTTGCCAGACTTGTAACTGTTTTATTTTTTCCAGCTGTATTCTTAGAGTTACCCAGAAAAGTGTCATTGATGTGAGAGCATGGCTATGATCTGCTCTGCTGCTGTTGCCACCTTCTGCTGTACCCTCAGGAATGGTAGAAATAAGAAGAGAACTTATCTGGGCCTTTTACCAGCCTCATTATACTGCTTAACATTACTTGCTGATTGTAAGCTTTTTGCCTCATGGGAAACTGTCCCCCTGACATCCTCTGGCTGTTCAGCATTGAACCTCATCTTTCATTGTACTGCCCCATCGCTGAGTTATGTGATATCCTCATGACTCTCTGCTTTCATTTGTGGTAAGCTGCCTCTTCTTCTATGCCATGTATAAGTACATTGAAAGGCACAGTTCCCTACAGGAACATAACCTCCACTGTGAAAGCTGCTTTTATTTCTACCTTTTCTCCTCCCACCCTTAAAAACATTATCTTATARAGGATCTCCCCTTTTCCTTAACAGCAGCCTTAGTTTATTAGGGATCTTTGGGAAGGACCTTGTTCAAATCCTTTTGGAAATCCAAGAAAACTACTTCAGGTATATGACCCTTGCAGTAACCCCGGTAGTTTGCTGAGACGTGACTTCCCTGTTTTCTAGGAACGCTCCTCCACAGGCTGTTGCGTTGGGCAGTGACTGCTGCTTCTGTTTCTTGCTACAGTTTCTACCAATTTCTCAAGTCAGGAGGTCAAATGTATTGGTTAGTAACTCTTCAAGTCACACAGACCTCTCAAAAAAAAAAAAAACCAACCAAAAAAACCCAAACAAACAAAAAAACCAAAAAACAAAAAAAATTAACCATGAATTTGCCACTTCGCATTTTTCTGCTACTGTCACTGCTTTATAACAGTAGCTGCAGTTGGGTGTTACTACCAAGGAACAGTTTTAGTCTCTATATAGCATCTCCCAATAAAGATTTATATGGTCTTTGCATATAGGTTAGTGTATAGATGAACTGTAGTATATACATTGCATGGCAGGAATTAGACTTCTGCTGAGAGTCGCTAGCTGTGTTTATGGCAGTGAATTATGCAGTGCCTGAGCACTGGTAGCCAGTCCCATCCATAGCATTAAGCTGTTGGAAAGGTCTCTGGCATGGTTTTGGCCTGAACCAACTTTCACCCTCATAAGCAATTCCTGGGCACAGTTTGGGAGTTGGGAGCAGTCCTCATCCCATGCTAATAGCTGTTTTGGATGCAGCCCCTCTATTTTGGAGAGTGGATTTAGTGGTAGGGATGCGAGTCGCTCCATGGCATCTGGCCTGAGTGCTGGGGAATGGTCCCAATTCTGGTCAGCATACAGCTGTCACCACAGTGCTCAGCGTGCCATGACGGGGACTCTGCTAGGTACCAGCCTACAACTGCTCAAAGGTTTTATCTATTATTTATTAATTTTCCTTCAGAAGAACATCTCAGAAGATCCCAGCACATCTCCCGTGAACAACTGAGTGAACTATAGTTTATTTGCACAGCCTTATTTATATTCCATTTGGAGACCCGTGGTGGTTTTCTTCCATCTCCGTATGCTGATTTCTCCTGAAAACCTGCCACGAGGCAGTGCCCGTCTGCATGTGTGACGGCTCCCGTGGCTCATCGGCAAGGTTTCCCTTGTCCCMTATAAGGTGCCCCGCGCTCCTCCGGCAGCACCGGCTGCGTGCATGCCCTTCTCAGCTGGGGGCCACACGTGGTTTGGATTTGCGAGTTGGTCTCTTCAGCCTGATTTTTTTTTTTTTTTTCCTTCCCCCNCCCCCCCCGCCTTTTTTCGGTCTCATCACAGAGCTCTTGGTTCTGCCCTGCTGCACTGGGATGCAGCTGTGCTTGTGCACAGCGATCACAGATAGGGTCCTTCAGCAGTGCTCCCATCTTTTGGACGTTGTTCATTTTTCTGACAGTAAACACTACTCGCATTCATGGTGTTATTATTTCATGGCACCCACTGATTTAAATCTCCTGTAATGTTTTAAAGAGCCTTTATTTCATGGTAAGAATCCTTAGTTTCACCCGATTTTCATGTATTTAAAGTAGACAAAAGTCTTTGGAGACACACTGATACTTTCCCTTGCTCTTTCCCCATGTCTTTTTCCTTGCAGTGCCCTCAACACAGTCACCCAGCGAGTGAGCTCCTACCCCCCTTCCTACAAGGGGGTCTCTAGCAATATTCATACAAAAGAAAGCAGCAGCCACCTTTATAGGCCTCCACAGGCTGGTCCTTTCCATCCAGCCTATTCGCCTAAAGTTAGTGAGATTTAAACGCCAGGGAGATATCCCAGCAGAGCAGTGCTGTGGCTCTGGCTGTGCCTGCCCAGCTTGTACAGCCCAAAAGGAAGATTAACTGACTTGAGCTGGCAGCATTAAGCTGCCGCTGAGACCCAAACTAGTATCTCTGTGCAGCCAGTTGGCCTTACAACATAAAATCAAAAGCTTCTCTGTTTTCATATCCTGTCTCTGACACCGGCCAACAGCAGATGCTTTGGTTAATGATGTTTATACCCAGACCACCTTGCTGAGWGTCACCCTTGATATTGCTAAAATGACAATCTACTGTGCGGTACATATATGACCTTAAACTTAAGATCCATGGAAAAAAACTACTACGTAGTATATTACACAACAGACAGTGTAAGAAACTCACTGGGTACTGCTATAATACAAATTACTTCAAGCTGACAGTTATTGCAAATTATCTGTTTTCATTTTTTTCGCCCTCAAGAATAGTTTGCCTCGTGCCCTTAGAGTTCTCTTCATGGATCTCTCAATTCATCTCGCACCTCAAGCTGTCAGCTAGAGTGTAAACTCTGCAGGAAGGACTGGCTTTGCAGCTTTGTGCGTATTTTTAGTGTTTTAAAATCCCCTAGTTTTAAAATACTTTTTTCTTGGTCAGGCTACTTTACTCTGCAAATCTATTAATAAAGACAAGAACTTTGTAGGTCTCTCAAATGTTCTTATCAGAAAAAAAAATGTATTACTACATAAATAGTAAAACCCCAGTTCATTCTTTTTCTAATTATAAAGCAATTTTCCACAGGATAAGCAATGAAAATACTTGTCTGAAGGAAACTTATGTTTTTGCTTTTGGGGGTTATTGGCTTTTGATTCAAATTCAATTTCTACCCTTTGATTCATTTTTCTGATTTGCCTCACGAGAGGAATTCTCCCTTTGTTTGCAACCTGCTGTCTAGCTGAATATGTGAAAAACGTGAAGATGGAGAGTTTTATGGGATCACTGACACACTGTATTTCTGATCGGGACTTTTCTTCACAAATGTAGATTTAATTCCTTTTTTTTTTCCTTATATCTATTTTTTAAGTTCATGCCTTCACTCTGTATAAACTTGCCTTGTTCTGGTGTGGTTGTTGTCTAAGCAGAAAAAGCTCCAGCATTACAAAAATTAATTGCTACAGCTTTCAGGTGCTAAGTGCAGATGCAAGTCCTCTAACTAGTCCTCAAGCAGTCCAAAATGGTTGTGTTTATCTTCCGTTATTTATATTGTCTCTATTCAAAGATGCTAAAGGGAGTCCTGTCCTGCCTGGGTATGCTGTGGTTGTTCCATGCAGTTTCCAACAAAGTGTTGGTTTGTCTAYGTGGATGTCACAGCTGGAGGGCAATCCAACCTTCCTGTCAGCAGCATCTTCTAAGCACAAATTCACTGGTCATGCAGACGAACCTGAGAAACCTGCATCCTTGACAGACTTTGCCACTTTTCTCTTGGCATCCAAAGGGCTGAGATAAAATTGCCAAGGCTGAGGGATGATGCACCAAGAAAACAGTCTTGTGACAGTGAAGGGTCACCACCACTAGCTGAGGGGACTGCTATATCCCCTCTGCTGGAATCAGGTCATGGTGGTGTTAGACTGAGGATCTGAAACAAGTCTACTCTGGGGTTAAAAAAGAAAAATAGAGCTCAAGGGAAATAAAATTTGTACTATACAAATTTCAATGGCTGATTATTAATTATTGGCCACTACGAAGTCTAGAAAAACAGTACCTGTTTAACTCCTCTCTGTGTTCAACAAATGACCTAATGCTGTGCTATTTCTGCAGCAATTCTGCTGCTGTTTCTAATGATATTGCATGGGGAGTGATTTTCTACCAAAGGTGTCACAGATATTCTGCTAAACATTATTTAGATACTGATTACTGGTAAAAACAATGCAGAGTACTGGGAACGAGGAAGGAGGTGGGATGCTTATAGGAGTTTGGAGATTTCTCTGCCATACCTACCTCACACCAAAGAAGAATTCTTCCCTGTAGGAATTTAAAAGTAAGTAACATGAAACTAGGCTGTCAAGCAAAAAAAAACCTGGAAAGCTTAAAAAAAAAAAAAAATTAAAAAACTRTGGCCACTAGCCAGTTTGAAGCAGAAAACACCCTGTCCAGACCTTCTGACATTCTTCAGAAAAACTGCAATTTAGGCTGTGCAGCAGGGTGAATTGTGGAAAAGAGTAACTGCTATGAATGACCAAGAAGGGCAGAGAGTGGTTAAAAAATAGACTATGGGGGGAAGTGGACAACATAGCTGGTGTCTCAAACCCCGTCACGAGGCTGAAGGTCAAGAGCTGTAAAGAAGCCCAGTCAGTAAAGGAGGTTAGCTTGACAGAAGCGTCCATAGATGGTAATGAAAGGAAGCAATTAGACCAGCTGCTCCCATGGTATGCTGGTGTGTTTTCCAAGAACAACGAAGAATTTGGATGACAGGATTGAGTGCAATGCTGCTCTGTGCTACCACAGGATTGAGTGCAATGCTGCTCTGTGCTAAGCCACTGAATGCTCCTGGGAAGCAGCGCTTTACGCTGGTTGTCCTGCCATCTAGGAGCTGGGTCGAAGTGTCAAATTGCAGGCTGGGGAATGGCCTGACTGTGCATCCTATGGTGCTGTTGGCATCCTTGGTTATCTAGGCAGTTCTGTGTTCATGGGTGGTTTCAATTTTTGCTATTGATACACTTACTGCCTTTGAAGGAGCTTGTTAGCACAGGTACAGTAGCACCACCAGCAGCTATCAGGATCTCTTTTGGCCCAGAAGTGGATCAGCTACCTGTGTGTTGTGCCCACACAAGATAACAACCCCTAAGCGGGCTGCGGGCCAGAGCTTCCCCGGGTACTGCTTCCCGTCCCTGGGGGAGAATGGCTGAAAGCCTGCTGAGGCGTGCACCAAACCCTCTCCTCTGCAGGCAGTGCTGATCGCTGGGTCCGCACCTCGGCTGTTGCCTGCAGAGACAGGAGTTGTTCCGGTGACACACTTCTAGCACTCTGGGCGTATTATCCTGGGGGCACTGCCAGACTTGAGYGGGCCACACACACGTACGGGCTGCTGGAGGAGTCTGCTCCAGCTCAGTGCTGGCTGTGCTGAGCCCTGCCAGCTCCACAAGCCATTTCGGTCTCTACGCAACACATTCCTTTTCCCTCTTCCTTCTACTCAGACATAGGCTATCTAGGCTTTTCATTCTTCTGAGCAGTCCCTCATTTCCTTGGATGAAATTTATTTTAATTATATAAAATTTCAGAGGAGACTTGATGCTACATGCTGGCTACAGGAAGTTTAATCTCCAGCCTGTTCAACATAGATACCTGCCTCTCTGCGTGGTAAGCACCCCAAATTAAATTTGAAGGAAAAAGATATTCTTTTTTTTTCCTTTGCTTGCTCGGTTTTGTTTTCTTCTGTTAATTTTGTTGCTCACTAGATTCTGTTAGGTTCAGCTGAGAATTTAAAACACTAGTCTTTGTGTCAACCTCCAGATGATTGCAAGTCTCCTGAGTTAGGTGCAAGACCTGGGTGGGTTCCCCACTGCACTGCTCCCCACAGCTTCATATTTTGGAAGATCTTTGCATGCTTTGCGTGAACTTCACATTATTTCTCTAGAACGTGGAAGAAACAGCTAATATTAGAAGAAAAGATTGTAAAGCTTGTAACTGAGCCAGTTTCTAAATCTAGAGTGTGAAGGTATGCAACCATTTAAAAGCAGAAATCTAACCCGCTCCTGGAGTAGTCTGGTACAAATCAGTTGTTAAAGAGTGTTGATGTTAATTAGTGTGACTAATGCAGGTATATGCTTCTCCCTCCCACAAGGATCTTTCCTCAGTGTCTGTTAACCCACCTGTTTGCTAATTCTAAACGCTGACTCAGGCTCCTCATTAATCTCCATTTAGAAATGTGACCAAGACCAGAAAGACCATAAATGGGGACAAGACCAGAAAGAAAGTAGCAGAGATATTGAAGGAACCAAGAAAAAAAGAGACACATGGTGAATGAGAAAATGGAGAAGCTTACGGTTTTGGTGCAAAGTCTCCAAAAATTTGGCTGACAGGTGGAAGAAGTTCGAGTGAGAGATCTGCCCTTATTTTCATAAGGGCAAATGAAGATACTTTAGGATGTGAAATGTAGGTAATTTTCTGAGTCTTGCAGAATTAGTAGTAGGTAATAGCTTTAATGGCCTACTTATTGTGAGGAACAGCAGGTTGGTTATTAGGTATTGCTATGCAGATTCTGCACACTCTTACATCTCCAGAAAGAAGGAAATTTTGGAGATGGGTCAGGAGAAGGAGAAGAACCAAGAAAGGGGAAAACCTTAAAAGCTTTTATTATAGAGCTGGGCTGGTTGAGACAAACATGCAGTCCTGGGGGGATGATGACACCAGGTTGTACAAGTCATATACTGCCCTGAGAAAAAGTTTGGTAGGCAATCATAAGCCAAACTTAAAAAGTGCAATTAGATGCTAAATCTCATGCCAAACAGGAAGAAATAGAAAAACTGCAAGCTGTGGAGGAATTTTTGCAGATCTCAGTATTGAAGAAAGGTAACTAAAAAGTCAGTCAGTGAAGAATTTTTGTAGATCCTGCCACAGAGTCCACCAGATAATTAGGCAGAGCAAATAATTAAACATCAGTCCTAAACCATGCATTATAGTATTTTCCTCTCTGTGATGGTTATGGTGACAGTCATTTCATAATCTTAAGTTTTTCCTCACAAAGTTAGGAAACTTAAGACATCTGTCCCAGCAAACACTTTTGTGTGTATAAGTAATCTTATTTGTACTTCTTCCTCCTTAGTTTTTCTATTGGTATAATTTTTAACAATGGATCAAGAAGTAATTTTAGTTTAAAAAAAAACAAACCCACAACCCAAAAAGTGCTGTAATGGCAACAGAAATACTCTCATTTGCCACCGATGATGTATTGAAATAGCTGTGCTAGAGCATTGTGCACATCACTATGAGTCAGCTTAAATTCATTATCAAGTCTGTATCATCTAGTAAGAGATGATCTTCTCTCAAGTCTACCCTGGCATCTGACCTCATTTCCTACACAGAGCCATCAGATTCCTGCCTTGGGAGTCCGTGCTACACTCCCCAACTCTCTTGGTAACATCCCAAGTTGTATTTTTCCCTGGTGAAAGCCTGAAGGAAAAAAAAAATTAAAAACTACAAGTCCAGCACTGAGATGTAATGTCAAGAGTACTGTATAATGAAATCTCTGAAGTAACTATTTTAGTATTTAATGTATTGGTGAAGTTTCAGATGTGATTCTGTGGACACTGCGCTTTCAAGAAAGATGTGGACCAGTTGGACAGAGTCCAGAAGCAAACAAAAAGAATGACAGAGGTTTAAAAAAATCATGCCCTATGAGTTGAAGGCACTGGGGTTGTTTAGTCTAGAGAAAAGAAGACTGAGGGGAGGCTCGATAACAGTGTTTGTTAAAATATTTTAAAGGATGCTCCAAGGAGGAAAGCAATAAATGATTTGTTCCAGTGGGGAAAGGGCAAGAAGCAATGGTCTTAAATAGCAGTAAGGGAGATTTCTGTTAAACTTTAAGGAAAAAAACCCTGTTCTAATAGCAAAGATAGCCAAGCACTGGAGGCTCTTGAAAGGAGAAGTGGGAGGTAGTAGGAGCCCATTATTAGAATTCTATAAAATAAATGTCTATACATACATACTATGTATATAAATATATAAATATCCAAAGTTTGACTGGAAGGGTTTAGTTCAGTGATGAGCTGCGGTGAGCTGCATAGTCTCTTATGGACACTTGAGGATGACTGTTCTTCCACCATGATGTGAACAGAGCTAATGAGGAAAAGGCAGAAGCTGTTGCTTGTCCCATGTAGGTGGTTTCAGTCACTCAGGGAGCGACATCTGGATTTTGGTAATGCAGAAGAGGGGTTCTAGGGCTTTGCAAAAGGAGGCACCTGAAGGCAGGCCATGGGCCGCAGGTAGGTGTCAGCTCTGTGGCTGCTGCTGGTCAGATGCTGCTGTTCAAGATAGAAGTGACCTTGCTTTGAAGCTTTCAAGGTGGTTTCTGGAGTCCAGCTTCTTTCTCTTTTCTTCTGTTCTCCAAGTGCTTCTGTGTGCTTACTCCAGGGCACCTGGCTCCCATGAACTGGAGAACCCTGTCCTGCTTATGTGTATTTATCTGCCTGCTTTTCAGCTTTCACTGACATGCTTTGGGCAGCAAAGACCACTTGGGCCATCTCCACTCCTTTCCAGGCTCCAGGTCCTCTAATCAGCATTTCATGCTATGGATGTTTCTCTTGAAGGTACATGCTTTCAGTGCTTGATGTAGTTTTGCTACTTAAGGTCTGTCTGGGCAGTCCTGATGTCCCATCGTCCCCAGAATATCTCCCTGTAAACTGCCACTTTCTGCCTTCCTTAAGAATTATCCTGAAATCCATATGCATGGGATATCAGCCAGAAGTTGGTGGAACTGCTTTAAGGTGTGAGCTTATCTGCCTCATTAAATAACCAGGAGAAGCTGGCTTCAACTTTCCTTCAAAAAGCTCCGTCACACCAACAGCAGAAGATTAGGGTATAAATAATCCATTTGGCAGGGTTAATACAAAAATACCTCTCTGTTGCTCAGCACTTGTTTTTCATCCATTTTCTTAGTTACGCTGCCTCACTGCCTCTGGCACCCACTACGCAGTTTCTATTTCGGGAAGCTCCCTGAGTGACTGCTCTCAGGGGACCATAAGGTTATGGGGCTTTCTTTTAAAACTAGATTTGCTTCTGGCGTGCCTGTGGCACGGTAATCGAATGGAGATCCCATTCACCAGCTGCACTTTGAAATCACACACGTCTCATAAAGCAGGTCTAAGCAGCTAAGACTGTATGTCACATAAGGTAGGCGCATCCACAGCTCCTCTCCTTCCTCGCAAGTGCCTTCTAGCTGTCTGAGAACCTCAGTCTCTAAATCACCCCGAGATTGTTCTCTAAGCCTCAGGGATCAGTACAAACTTAAAAGAATGAAGCTTTCCTTCTTTTCCTCCCTCCAGGCCCTCGGAGCCCGCCCTGGCCATCTGGCCCCATGCCTCATGGCTTTTAGCCCCAGCAAGGGGCCAAGACAAAGGAGCCATTCTGCAGTTCAGACTTCGAGCCCATACAAAAGCAGTTAGATAGGCATCTCTATCTCCCTCCCTCCTGGAGAGCCAGGCCATCGTTTAGCACGAGCCCCCTGYGGAGCTGGCATTGTGTCCTGCTTCTCTGCTCGCCATTCTGCCAGGCCTCTGGCTTCTTGGTTTGCGGCGCATACCCATATTATTTGTCCCAGCTGCAAGGTGCCTCCCTCCCAGCCATCATTCACTCCCTTGCTTGGCAAGCTGCTTTTCTGTTCCCCAGCTGCAGCTATTGCCACTGCTGTGTATAATTCAGGAAATGGAGCCCAGGGCAGGAAGGTGCTGCGCTACCAGGGCAGGAGCCCTGGCTGCCTCCCAGACCTCGCTGTCCTTGGCTCTGCTGGACCCCCCTTGCCGTACAGGCAAACTCTATTTTTCTGAACAGAACCATGCTACGTTGCCCAGGAATCCAACAAATGCAAGATGTGTCTTATTTCTGCCTTATTTACTGCTTGTCTCTGGGCTCTCCACTAGCTGTTTATTAAGACATAGTTGTACCTAGTGTGTTTTTTTCCAGTGGCCTTAACCTCTCACTGCAGGAAAAGAGTATAAACCACCCTTGTGCTACCTTTGATAATATTTCTTGTTTTGTTTTCTACAACCATAGTTACAGGGATAGTTATGTCTGAGAGACTCTTAGCAGATATTCTGTGTTTGTGCTGGAAAAACCCAGGTAGAAACATAGGTAAGTCTGTGATATCAGGCGATCATATACAATAGCTAATGCATTTAGACTTTGCTTTATGTGTTCTGGGCCTACCAGACTTGCTGTGTGCTCCCACATGAACTTTAAATCACATACACAGTCAATTTGCTATATCCCAGGCCAGAGCTGTTGCTCCAAGCGAGCTGCATGCTGCCCTGGCAAAAATATTGAAGTAAAAATAAGAAATATAAGAGGAAAGCAATGAGTCAGTTGCAGAGGTGGGGGCAAGGAGCTGGGAGAAGAGTAAAAGGCATTATCTCTTTTGCCCATATTTTTGCATAAGGTGGAGGTAATCTACTGGTCTAAGGCAGGGAAGATATTAGGGAATCAGGCCAGGCAATAGCCAAGACAAGGGACACCACAGTGTGCAATAGCTGGGCTTCCAGGTTGAAGAAGCTTTGTGTTGACTCTCATCCTGGTGGTGTAAGTGTTTTGTCAAGGGTGAGAGGGAGCTACTGACCCTTCAGTGGAGCTTGATGCTATAAAAGGGCCAGAGTTAAGCGGGCAGAGATGGGCCAGTGGAAGCTATGGGGAGCCTCACAGCAAAAGCCAGAGGGAATACGCTGTGAGCAGGCCAGGGCGTTTCCCCCAGGCCCGACGGGAAGCCAGCAAACCTGGAAAGGAAAGACCAGCTCGAGTGTTTGCATGGGTGTCTCTCGGGCAACCTTGGCGAGACAGTTCAGTCCCAGGGAGCCGGGTTTGTGAGATGTTTTTTAGCAGCTGTGAACCTGGTTATTGTGCGCACTGGGCTACTCCTTCTCTTTGCTATTGTTTCACTTTTCCGGCTTTGTTCCTTTCAACTTCTCCATCTGATGAGGCTCCATAGCAATTAATACCACTATAAACAACCACTTAAGACAGCTCCATATGCTTTAGAAATAATGTTGATGTTTTCCAGTTGAGAACAACAGCGTTGGATGAAACTTGCACGGATTGTCCTCCTGCTCTTCAGCAGACCCTCATGACCTCCAAAACACTGCACGATCCAGGACAGTTATTCAGTCAATCTTTGCATGCTGTAAAACAGAGCAGTTTTCATTTGCAAGATTTCCATTCTGGTGCTGGCACTTGCTCTATGAGCACTGTGTTTTCTGTAATTACATGTACTACAGCATGTGTCAGTGAAAATAACTTGCCAGAGCCAAGTGCAAGCATGAAGTAGAATTTATATGTATGTACAGGTACTTTGTGTATTGTAACTAGTCAAGATGTATTATATACAGTTACATCCTATCTAGGTAAGTATTTCTTATGGATAGTTCATACAGCTCCAAGAGGAAGTTGGTAATTTGTTTTATGTTGAAATATCCTACTTTAGGAGTTTATTAATTTAGAAATAATGCTACATAAAATTCTGCTCCCTGTCAGTGCTTTCCCCTTTCCTTGGATTGAAAATCCCACCTCTCACTAAGAGATCACCTGTCTCTCTTGTATTTTCACTGAGCTATCAAGAATTCTACTTGCTCTAAAGAATCAGCTGCAAATACTCTGGAGTTGGCTGTATGGCAATCCTACAGGAAAGCCCCAGTAGCTTGCTGCATCCCCCAGCTGGAGTCATTGCTCTTCGCAGTTCAAAGTGCAGTTCTGTTGCATGATGATTTTCTTCACTTTCACTGTCTGCAGTCAAGTATCTACAGTACCAGCAGCTGCCARTATCTTTGTGAGAAACACAGCAAAACCCTTTCTGTTTCTGAGAATTGCTAGATTTGCACACGCTACCCTGTCCTGAATTTCCAGGGGTATAATTGGGAATAATTTCATTGTGTTTTCCCTACAGCCCATTTTGTGGGGTAGGAAGGGTTCTCCAGTGCACTCACTGCATTAACTAAGCACTTGTTGATATACACCTGCATCCAGCTACCTAATAGCTCTTTGCTTCAGTTACAATTTAAAACACTGGATTTTGCCAGTATTTGCCAGGAAAAATCACCTGCATGATTCAAATTTCTGACCACATGTGCATCGTTCCCAGTGTGTGCTCCTCAATAGTTCAGACTGAGCTCCTGACCTGACTGCTTAAAGCCAATGCCAGAAGCACAACAACTGTCACCCCTGGGATTCCAGCATCTGCTCTCCTCTCCTGCTGGTGCCGGAGCCGCTCTGCGGCACAGGTATTGCCAGCTCAGTGTCAAGTGTGAGCAGATGCCAGAGGCATCGTGCAGCCATCTCTGCTCCCTTCCTGACTCCAAACCATTCTGTGGTGCCTTTTTATTCTGCCTTCTGCCTTGTCATTATAAAAATCAGTAGGAAAGCTCATGTCCAGGAGGATGGCCCAAACATTTGATAAAGAGAGTTTTTTTACAGGCTATAAAACACACGCACACTCCTTAGTTAAGGAGTAAAAGGAACCTTTTACAGCTCCTGTGATTTAGAGTGAAGACTTTTAGACATTCTGCATTTTATTCTCAGCATTCTTTCTGCAGTCAATCTGTCCCTATGTGGAAGGTTATTATAGAATCATAGAATAGTTTGGGTTGGAAGGGACCTTTAAAGGTCATCTAGTCCAACCCCCCTGCCATGGGCAGGGACATCTTCAACTAGATCAGGTTGCTCAGAGCCCCGTCCAACCTGACCTTGAATGTTTCCAGGGATGGGGCATCTACCACCCCTCTGGGCAACCTCTGCCAGGGTTTCACCACCCTCAGCGTCAAAAATTTCTTCCTTATACCTAGTCTAAATCTACCCTCTTTTAGTTTAAAACCATTCCCCCTTGTCCTGTCGCAACAGGCCCTGCTAAAACGTTTGTCCCCATCTTTTTTATAAGCCCCCTTTAAGTACTGATAGGCTGCATTAAGGTCTCCCTGAAGCCTTCTCTTCTCCAGGCTCAACAACCCCAACTCTCTCAGCCTTTCTTCATAGGAGAGGTGTTCCATCCCCCTGATCATTTTTGTGGCCCTCCTCTGGACCCGCTCCAACAGGTCCATGTCTTTCTTGTGCTGAGGGCTCCAGAGCTGGATGCAGTACTCCAGGTGGGGTCTCACCAGAGCAGAGTAGAGGGGCAGAACCACCCCCCTCGACCTGCTGGCCACGCTTCTTTTAATGCAGCCCAGGATACGGTTGGCCTTCTGGGCTGCAAGCGCACATTGCCGGCTCATGTCCAGCTTTTCATCCACCATTATCAATAGCTTTCCATGAAACGTCAGTGTAAAATTAATATATTTGATATTCAGATTCTACTAAAGAGAACTGTACAAAAACCATTAACAGATGCATTAAAATTTTCCTTTTTTAAATTTGGCTTCCAGCTTAGGACACAGTCTCCAAACTATTCCATTAGTACTGCTGACTCCCCTTTATATTATACTAAAAGCTGAGATAACGTGTGTTCATAGCAAGTGAATGATGCAAGATGATCAGTATGCCAATACAGCTGTGCTGGAGATATGCAGTTGGATTTAAACCACTGGTAAATTTACATGCTTTCCAGAGAACGGACTAACTAGCTTTGAGGCAGAGCATTAGTACCCTTCTCCTCCTGATTTGGATGTCATCAGCTCTGGAAAGAATGGGAGCACCAGAGTTATTTACACAGGAAGCAGTGTTTGTTTTAAGGCACAATTTCCGATGCGAAAAACAGTCTCAAATATTCCAAAAACTTACTTCTAACTAAAATAAACAAATACATAAGGTCTTGTAAGCCAAACAAAGAAGTACTAAACACTTCCAAGGTTTTTATGAAGCCATTTGTTGAGAAAACTGAGTGATGAGGAATTAAATGAGGAATATCTTTAGTAAATATTTTGCTGCCCTCCACTGGACCAGCAAGACAAAATCCCCTGCTAACACGTGTGCCACTGAGACCCTTTTACTTCAAACGTATTTGAGTCTCTGTGTTCTACCTGAAATGAAAATTAGATGGTTTTTGTTTTGAACTGCAAAATGTTAAAGCTCTGCCTGGTAGACCAGTGACCCACCTGCTACCTGGGAAGGTGCGGACCTGGAGTTGTCAAGTGTTCAGGCTATGGAGGGATTTACTCTTTCTACCACAAACAGAAGAGCAATACAGAAGTGGGGTTTTATAAATAGATACCTGGAAATAGGAAAGATTTTCTCCTTTCTCTACTCCTGTAATATTTTGATCTATGAATATGACGAATCTGCAAGAATCTATGCTTGTAGGTGGATTTTGTGCTTAGTTATTGTATACAACTTTTGTGTTTTATACCAATGACGACATGTTGACCTTGCCATTTATTCATTAGTAACTTTGTGCCAGTTGTAGTCCTTGGCAGAGGACTAATATCAGTATTTTATCTAGAAACACTTGCAATTAAAATATTTTCTAGTTTGAATAATGTTTGAGAGGATACCCTTGAAGAACCACTTTATCAAAATAGGAGACTGAGGCAGTCACTGGGGCCGAAGGGGAAAAATTTCATGTGAAAGTGGAGAAAGGACAGCTGTCGAAGGGATGGGTATTTGCAAAGAAATGAAAGAAGCAGCAGACTAGCATGGACATCCGGATCAGAATTTGTGAGGGTCACTAAGATGGCTCGAAGAGATATTCACTGTGTACCTACAGCTGGGAATTTTCCTGTGTAAGGGAGACTTTTGATGACCATAGAGTTGGTGCAGAGGACTTCCTGAGGAACTCAATACGTTTCCATCCTTATAATGCAGAGCACAGATACAGCTGAACCACTGCTGCAAGGGACAGTTGTTGGGTTTGGCTATGAATATTTTCACCACTGATTTTGTTCTGACATTTTAGTATGAAACAGAGGAAATGGTAGCAAGAATGAGAAACATTAATCTGTTTGTTTTCAGTCCAAGAAACTAGGCGTGATTCTTATCAGACAATAAAAACGAACGACACGATAATCAAAGCCTGAAGAGCCTGAAACTTGGTGGTAGCTATTTGTGTGCGGATGGCCCATGGTTTTTTCAAAAGTTCATGTAATTTGCAGTTGCTGCCTGGGTATTAGAGCTGGAAGGGTTACTACAGAACAGGTTTCAGTCGAAGTCTTAGTTTGAAGGCTACTTAATGGCTACCATGCTGGATTTATTTTATCCCAGTTGATAGGCATGCCACTACTCTCCTAATTCAAGTTTTACTTCACCACTTCTCCAAATGCTATCTTTCACTATTGCTAAATTTTTGTAAGGGGTTCTCCCTGAGATACCAAGAAATCTATTGAAAATGTGCTGTACTCACTCCTGCAATAAAGGTTTCATGAAATCTAAAGCAAGCTTAGACATGCAGACTGAAGCTGAACTCTTTTCTGATAATTTTAAGAGGAATAGAAGAAATCTCTATTTTGTCATTAACGAGCAACAGGAGATGAAATAGTCCTCAAACCTATGGACGAATACACTACTCTGGAAAAAAATATTGTTGCTGTAGTGTTTTAAGTCAAGAAATTAACGAAAGTTACATTGCGGTTGTGCAAATGCCAAGGTTACAATATGCAGGCRAGCACTCCATTCGAGTTTGTAAATCAGGACTCTCAATGTGGCATCAATTTTTTAAACATAATAATTCTCTGTTTCCTCTCATGATTTTATGTTTTGATGTAGGTGGTATATAACAGAAGATTATTAACACTAGATTTGCTTAGGGTAGGAGGGAAATTTCTGCTCTGGATGGGAGCGGGGAGCTTCTTATGAATTATATGGTCAAATGCTATTGCTTCTTATGGGGAGGAGTGTGCAGCTGCCACAGAAAGAACAGGCTTAGATGTCACACGCTGAAGTATCATCTAGTCTACCAGGAAGAAAAAGTATGGATTAAAAGGAATTTTTCAGCATTTTGTCTTGATGGAAGATGACAGTAATTGCTACCACATGTATTCCCTGGAACTTATTATAGTGTGGGAGTGAGGAGATAGATACACCCAGGTACCAGTGAGAGTTACCTGGTCCTCTGGTGCTGCTGCTAGTTACACAGCCAGACACAATATAACCCAGGGACCACTCAAAACCGATGATTTGGATTACTGGCAACTATTCAGTTTTCATGTATTTTTTCAAGGATAATTTGGTGGAGTGGCTGGGACTCCACAAAAGGACACAAATGGCTTATTTTGGGTTCATTCCAGTGTCAGCCATGGAGTCTCCCATTCCTCTGTCCTGATGCCCCAGGGTAGCCTAAGGAGAACATCACCCTGGATTCTCCTTAAGGTGGTGTGAGAGGGAGAAATAAATAAGTGATTACTGATGGGCTGCTCAGCTATAACATTGATCATTTCTTTTACTGTATGGTATCTCTAGGAGTCAAGCAGCATCATTTGGAGAAAACCTCCAAATCCATTCTATCTACAGCTGATATATTTCTCTTGGATCTACCAAGTCCTTGTAAAATATTGCACCTTGTTACTACACAATGTCTCACAGGGTCCAGCAGAATCTTACACATATGAATAGAATTGCCTCAAATAAGGAGAATAATTAAGAAGTGTTTCCTTATGACTTCTAATTATCAGCAACAATCTCTTTTACTATAGTAAATTAAGAATACTGTGTTCAGTTTTGGGCCCCTCACTACAAGAAGGTCATTGAGGTGCTGGAGCGTGTCCAGAGAAGGGCAACGAAGCTGGTG
>JAYKAV010002992.1:506677-546330 GCA_035582835.1 Phoebastria nigripes
GGAGGTTTAGATTGGACATTAGGAAAAATTTCTTCACTGAAAGAGTGGTGAAACATTGGAACAGGCTGCCCAGGGCAGTGGTGGAGTCACCATCCCTGGAGGTATTTAAAAGACACGTAGATGAGGCGCTTAGGGACATGGTTTAGTGGGCATGGTGGTGTTGGGTTGATGGTTGGACTTGATGATCTTAGAGGTCTTTTCCAACCTTAATGATTCTATGATTCTATGAAGATTTTTATTAACTCTTGTGTTCTGTAATGAACAGGCAGCCAAAAATTCCATAGTAGATATGAGTAGTAGCTAGAAAAGTTTTGTTAGATTTTAGTTCAACAGATATCCTTTACTGCTGGACCGTAAGTGATGTGCTGAAATACTACAAACCCACCCTCAGGTAAAACAAGGAAAAGAAAGTCTTACAAGGAAGGCTCAGTAATTGAGAAATCTGGAACCTCAAGGATGGTTGAGCAAAGCTTACCTGTTAATTAAAGCTGACTTACACTGCCCTGCCAGTAAGGTGTCACATATTTGAAAGTTCTTGGGTAGATGGGAGAAGAGCAATCCAGAAATATCTTTCAGCCATCGTAAGACTTTCCAGACGATCTCATTTGGCAAGGGACCTTCCAAGAGAAGCAAAGACCTAGTAACCCCACTATACTGCAAGAAAGCAGAGTTTGTAGACACTGCAATGGGAAGGAAAAAGGTGCCCAAAGGTAATGGGGGTCTGAAAAAGGCATTTGGTGGGAGGTATCCTTGTGGGTCTGTTTTCCATAGCTTTTACATATTTCCTTCTGCTTGCCTGTGTATGCCACGTGTGCTCTTAGACTTTTTCACTTCCCACAGCAGCTTCGCCTCTTGCCTGTCAGAGATCTGCTTTTTCTTGCTTGTATTTGTAATGTTGCTTTCCTGTATTGCAAAAGTTTTACCCATCAGAGGGTATCCCTCCCAGACAGCTGTTCTTCCTGGCTTCTGTGAAACCGCAGCAAATGGTTAACTGTGTTAGAGGAATTTTAACATTTGATTTCTCTCCCTTTTCTTTATAACAATGTGTGATTTTATTCAGAATAATTGGAATACAAAAAGGATCAACTGGTTAAACTGCAGTTCATATAAGAATTTTTTTAATGTTGTATTATAGGAATGTTAAAAACATTTTTTTTCCCCAAGGTATCAAGTATGAAATGGGCAGGCTGTCTTTTAAGGTAAATGTACCCATAATTTAACAAAGATGGCTTTTTAATAGCTATGAAGTGATACAATAAACATTTCCCTGTATCAAATATACAGAGAGATAAAAGTAACTGTGTATACTAATGGCACATTTTAAGCAAGGTTTTGAAAGATGGCATTTGAGAAATCCTTTGATCTTTATTTTAGGAAGTGATTTCTATGTGTTATGTATTTGAATATCAGTATTTAAAGCACTATGCTCCAAATGCATGTTGTTATTGTAGCTGCAACATCCTAATAGCATATTAATGCTGTTATCCTTGTTTTGATAAGCATTTGTGTATGCCAGTACACGTGTATCTCTTTACTCCTCTGCCTTTTTTCTGTTTACGGCCAGAAACAGGCTGATGGGGAAGATGATAATGCAGGTTGGTTGATGCAAAACCCAGCAATTGCAGGCTTGATGCTGAGCAGGGTATGGCTGGGCTCAAATGCAGAGTTTGAGTTACCCAGCTGGAAGCACTCCAAAATGCCTCAGCGTCAGGAGAAGGATCTGTCTCTGTGTCGTCTCCAGGGAGGCTTTGGAGAGTATTCCTGGAACTCAGTGATCAGTCATTCTTTTTCTCTCCAAGAGATACATACACATACAAACATTATGGTCATATATACATACGCTAGCCCTCTGTGGTGAGGATCTCACCACTGCAAACACAACACTGCGAGTCTGTAGATGGATAGCTGCAGATGATCACTGACAGTGATCAGAACTAGAAGGAATAGGAATGGTTTGATCAGCGGGAAACTTGTTGACCTTTACATGTTCTCACCAGGGGTCTGCTCCCTACGTCCCTGCAGTCCTAAAGGAAGCAGAAGTTTGCTTTCCAGGTAGCAATTGAACAAATTGAGATTTGTTTTGCCATGAGTAATTTTGAGCCTTATCTTTTTAAAATGAAGTTAAGAGCAAAACTCCTCCTGGCATCAGTAGCTTTAGGGCTGAATCTTATGGTGAGAACGGTAAGAAATAAATCTGTTTAATACCATACCTTTCCATGTCGAAAACACGATCCTTTTCTGGCTAATTAAATTCAGGAAACAGGAAAAAGAAAAACATCAAAACCATGTGGGGAAAAAAAAAAGCTACATTAATCATCTAGTGAGAGTCTGTAGAAAAGCAGGAAGCTGAATTCTTAGTGCAGACTTTCACAGAAACTCTAAGTGGCACATTCAATATTTAACTTCACTTCTCGGCAAAAGAGGGTTAAATTGTACTACTACTGTGCACTACATCTGGAATGTTGTTAATACACATTAGTTGGAATTCTATTATTTTTCCAACAAATGTGAGGAGTTGCTGTATTAATAATCTAGCTGTGGAAGATGCTACTTGCTGCTTTCTTATTGTGGATGATTCTTCAATCTAATTTTCAAAAGAATTGCAGTGTATATTTCTAGGCCATGAATTTATATAGTGAAGGAATATTTACATTCCTAGCACTTATGCATTTTTTTGTTCAGTGTAGAGGTAGAGCATCTTTAGAGAGAGATTCAGAGCACATTAAATAAGAACACCTGTAAGGTTATAAACTATTTTTTCAATGTTCATACATGTATTTTTTATATAAAAATCACTGCAAGCCTAATGCTTAAGTGATTGTTAGTAGTGGACTATCATTAATAGTGATCAGAATTAACTATTAAATGTTTCATTCATAGATACATATATAATGTGTCACACAATGCATACAATGACATTTCAGGTTGTTTTAGTTCTCCTGGTGATACTCTTCAGTACTTCATTGTGCCTTTATTTAATCAATGCTACAAGTATGCAAACATAAAAGTGCGCTCTCTTACCCTTTTCTCCTCATAGCTGATAAATTCTAATTTGGAGTTGGTTGAAAATACTTTTCTTTGTTACACAAACATGCTATGATGAGGAAAAAAGAGAAGTAACCATGCTTTTTCTTCATAATTTATCCATGATGTTTTAAAATAGAAATAGTCCAACAAATTCTATTAATAGTATTAAAGTACAACACATTTGTTGGGTTGTGGGTTTTTTTTTTTTTTTTTGAGAGAAATGACCTTATAGCTCATGGAATTAATAACGATCTCTTTTGTTAGAATATGTCCCCCCCCCCTTTTTTTTTTAAGATACATACATATTTATGTGTATTTATTTCATTTGCGTATACACAGGATTAGAAGACCACCTGAACTGCACCTTCATTTGGGATGCAATTTAACATTAAGCTTAAAATGGTTTTCTATCTTACGAAAATGAACAGAAAAAATGTGCTCTGCACCCAACGATTATGCTATGTTATAAAGTAACCCACCAAATTTGTTTCTACATCTATGAGTGGGCCTTTCAATGTATTCTGAAATTGTAAATCTCCTTTAGTTGGTATAACATGTTGGATATCGGTATGGCAACACTCATACTGAACACTGTGCTTGGCTTCAATATTTCTACAGCTGATCCAGTGCTGTCACAGTCCGTAGTCTGCAAGCTACCAGAAGTGAGGTACTGCAGCTAAACTTACAAAACTGAAGCCTACATGTAAATTAAGCAAGTGGATGCAATTGTGTTTCATGCAGCTGGATAACAAACACATTTCCTGACAAAACACTCCTTTTTTATTTCTAATTACCTATGAAATAAGCAATTGTGAAGAGCAGATATTTTTTCCCAGGGCAAGAAGTCATTGTTAGAGCTGGGGAAGGAAATGTCTCATACCTTCCAACTAGTCTGTTGGTTTGAAAGTGCATTTACTGTAGAATGCACCAGGTAGCCAAAACAAGGAAATTTAATAAAAATCACATTGAGCTTTCTTAAAGGAGAAATCAAGTGATCGATTTAGGTGCAGGTTCAGAAGTTGTGGGGAGCTGGGATTGTGTGTTCTCCAGTCAAAACCATCGTAAACTTCCAGTTTAGTAGGCGATGAGGAAGCAGGTCCATAATTTTGTTTTTGTTTGACTTCCTCCGGGGCAGCCAACACCCCTTTGGGAATCGCCAGCACCAGGGCTGTGCACGTCCTTGGCATACAGACCTTCTTTGAAAGCAGGCCAGTATCTTTACTCCTTTGAGTTGCCAAACCTGACGATTTTAAAATATAGGCCGGGAAATAACCACAACAATTACTTTTTCTATTTGCAGCATTCACAAGACCAGCGTTTCTAGATAAGCAACTACCTCTGAAGAGCAACTCCACCGCTGAAGTTAAACAGATGGGCAGAAAATTCTACCAAGTGCGAATTTGTGTGGATCCATGTCAAACAAATGAAAGTAATAAAAATATTTCCAAATTGCAGTGTTTGAGCTTCTTCAGGGATTCAGATTGTCTGAAGCAAGTGAGATAAGCATAGCTGAAGAATCCAGCTCATGAACTATAGCCCACCACAGAAATCCTACCATGCAGCACGGGGAAAAGCTCTATGTAAATTATAAATTAAGTTCTCTGTGGTTTTTTTAGGAGATGAGACACTACTAAACAAAAAAATCATTGTGTTAATTGCAATCAATACACATAAAAGTACCTCGAGATTACTCTCTTTGGGTGTGCTGGAAGGCAACCCACCTCAAAGGATCAGGTAAATGGACAACCTGCTCTTGGTAGTCTCAGCCTGCTCTGCTGCCCAGCTGGTGGAGCAGTGCTGAATGCTGCACAGACCCACAGGAAGAGTGGCCCTGATGTCTTCGGCAGAAGTTTGCCCGAGATAAAAATGCAGATAGTGACCTTTTCTTCTTTGAAGTCCCCAGACACATGGTTAATTAGTATCAGGAAGCCTCATGCAGCCAAATCCTTTAAATACTGATCTTAAAATGTATTCCTCAGCATCTCTTTATGTGGCTATCATCTCTGCTACATTACAGGGCCATTGAAATAGCTATGTGAAAACCATTAGAAATGTGATTTATTGAATGGATCTTTTCTGTATTTGTCAGCAGGCAGACTCTAACAGGCCTTACATCTATTTTTCTTACAGTGTGGTTTACCCAAATGGCTTCCCATCCGAGTACTCCATCATTGCAGCCTTTGAGGTTGTGAAAGGCAGGCCACAGCTTGGGTAGGATTTATGGCAAGTCAGCAATTCTGACAGCAAAGACCATGTTGGCATTCATGTCCTGACAGACAGGCAATCTCTGGGTCTCTTCTATACCACGCCAGATTAAACACTCATGCTCAGGACAGTCAAGAATGCAAGGAAAGCTTTTGATGGTTCTCAGCACAAGATAGTGCTGAGCAAGAAAGAAAAGAATGCAAAATTATTGCTTTATTGTTAGAAGGTCCTTTCTATCCCAATAAGTGAGGAGAGCAACACTTGCAGAAATGAATATATTTTGCCACCGAAACCATCAGTTGATGAGTCTTCTGGTTTGGTGAATGGCTCAGCCAGGTGGGTCACTCTTTGCTTCCTCCTGGTACCTGATGGTGCGTGATGCTGACTGGCTTGACCAGTGAGCCTCACTGGTGGGACTCACTAGTGGGTTATTTTTCTGAGAGTTTATCCACCTTTTTTTACTAAATAAGCTTTTTACAAGTGCATATTTTTCTGTCATCCCTGATGTGAGCTGCTCCTTGTGTGATCTCTTAAGGCATGCCTTCTTTTTCATTACAGTCAGTATCCTTTTTTTGGGGGGGTTTTGTTTGTTTGTTTGTTTTTGTTTTTAAGTCTGCCAAAAGCAGTCCTTACATTTATGCTTTTCCCTTTTCCTGAGAATTTTTAGCACTCTTTGGGCAAATTCTTTTTTTTCCTTTATTTATTGATCTTACAGAAATCAGAAGAAAACCCCTGATTTTGAGAGGCAGAAGAAYTGAGATTTTAGTGGTGGCAAACTCGTTTTTCTTCTTTCTTATCATGCAGTTCTCTCTCAAGAGCTATTTACAGCTAGTGGGTATTTTTCTCGCGAATGGAACGGAACCGCATGATTTAGCCAACGCTTCCCTCTGGTGGTGACCATGGGGCTCAAAAAGGAGGGACGCGTTCACGCTTGTGTGCTTTACACCGACAGGCCGCACAATTCTGTGTAGTGATGGTACCCTTTCTGTACGTAAATGCAGTGTTGTGGTTGCTAACCAAGCCTAGCATTTGTGAAAGAGTTTACTGTATTCATTTTAATATTTTTTGTAGATCCTAAATGGAAGAAATTAAGAGGGAGAGAAACCAGTTAGATGAAAATTAGGTGGTATACTTCTGATACAAAAGAGTGTTATTCCTGATAAAGCTGCAGACAATGAGTATTTGACCTAAAAATTTCAATTGCAAAAGAAAATTAATTTATTGGTGAAAAAAAAATGAGATCAGCAGAGATGTAATTGCCTCCTAGTCAGTATTTGATTAGAAGTCTCTGCAGCTTCTCCACAGGACCTGAAATCTTGTGTGTGTGCGGACCTACTGGTGCTGGATAAAATGGAGGGATGAGGGAAACCAGTGRGGCACTGTCTGAGACTGTGTGGAAACAGAGCTGTCACTAGGGTGATGGACATGGCGGCTACCGGGCTTGCGTGGTGACGAGCCGTGTCCAGCAGCAGAACAGGGTTAGGGGTTTGTTTTGTGGGTTCGCTTGACTCGTGTATTTGTTTACTAATTAGTGACATACTGTGCGTAGTTAAAAGCAATTCTTTTATGTGTCTCTCAGACAGTCTTAAAGCAACTTGAAATACACTGTAGTGCAGATAAAGCCTGCTTGGAAGACTGCCGGGAGCTTCCCCATACAGTCAGGCTGTGCTTTCTTCCTGGCACTGTGGGCTTCCTCTCATGATTGAATTCACTGATGATTACTTAATATTCACTTTCCAGTTCCCCCTAATTCTCTGTATTGTCTAAGAACACACAGCTTCTTTATCGACTGCACAGCTGAAATGAGAGTACAGACAGAAAGAACAAGCTTTAGGCTCCACTCATTCAGCATACGAAGCGAGAACATTTGGAAACTAAGATGGTGTTTGTCAAAACGAAGAGGCTCATAGTGTGTGCTGCCTGTGGAGGGGGTTCTGAAGGGGGCTGTTAGCAGGGAACAGATCAGAGCTGCTGCACGCGTGAGCCAGCCTGGTGCTGTGCAGGTCACCTCCCAAGGGACGCGCGGGGTGCGTGGGGTGCTCAGCCAGCGGTAAGCTAGGAGGTCCTGCTTGATGTGGAAATTACAGGAGCCCCATAACATTTATGTGATTGCACTCGCAGTGTCTGCCAAGAGGCAGCTCTGCCATAGGACTTTACAGCCTTTCTAATGAACTCTGAGAAGAAGCAGCTTTGCAGTTCCTCACACAGTGAAATCAAAACCAAAGCCAGGACCAAGTCCCATTCCCAAGAGCTACTCATTGAAATCCCAGCTGGCTGCCTGCACTTGGCACAGCCGGGGCTGCTTTTCTCTCCAACTCCCTCTGCCTCTTCCCTGCCTGCCCAGGCTTCATCCTGGAAATCTTCTTCCCAGATGCAGGGGAAGAAAAAGTCCCGCCAGCTCTCCACCGCTTGTCCCTCCCCTGCCTGCAGAGTCACTGAAACTCATTTGCCAGCAAATTTGCCTTTGGACAGAAATCAGGACTCAGAAAATAAATAATGCGTCTTCGTTGCCAGCACGGAGGAGTGCTGAACTTGGTATCACTGGAAACCCGTCATGCCAGCGTGCCAGCAGCAGACTGCAAGGATGTGGAGCACCAGGCCACCAGGTAACCTTTAAACACAACTTGCTGTCCATGAGGAACTTTTCACGTCCACATGGAAGTGCTGCTGATTCCACTCCATACCTGTTTTTCTCTGACAGAGTTATAAATATAGTAGCCATATACTTCAGTTTTGATATTAAAACAAGGTATCATCCTTTTGTTACCAAGCCAGCTTTGAAGTGAGTAGGGTGGGAAGCAGAGCAGCAATGCCAGGGTGCAGGTTCTTTCCTCCATCTGTGCTGGGCTCCAGTAACAGTGCAGTTTTGCTGCTCCCTTTAAGAGTGAAAATCTGGCGGTCAGCACAATTTTTGGATTGCCTGCACACTGTGATCCCACGACAAACTACAAATGGCTTCCCACACCTCTCCCCTCTGGCTGTGGAAAAGCACCTGGGCTCTAGAAACTTGGCCTTGTGTAGGACTTGTTTGGCTCCTCTCAGCAGGGAGGAAGCAAGGGCTGTGGCCTGTTGAGGACTGCTGCTGTGGGATTTGAGATTTTAACCATTTGTTAAAACATGAACATACACTTACAATTCTCTGGGGGGGRAAAAAATTCCCAGGCTGAAGCTTTCTGGTGTCACTCTGAGGAAGTTGTCATCCTAGCAGCCAAACCTAAAAGTACACGGAGGAAGCTGAGAGGTTTTAATCATCGCTGTCATGGTAGGCTCTGCCCCGTTACGTGACCTCATCTGCGCTGTGCCGTTACATTTTGTACACATGTGATGTGAAGATTTCTCATGCTTAGCTGTCATGCTTGCCAGATGCTGTAGCCTGCACTAGAAATGCTGGTTTCTCAGTCCCGAGCGTTATCTTGGATATAGGCTGTTGTGGGAATCACTACTGGAGTTAGTAACGGCAGCATCTTCTCTTTGCACATACCGCCATGTCCCCCAGGACTGCGCTGAGCAACAGGGTAAAACGGCAACATGTTCTGCCTCAGGGTGTAACTAGAAGGTGAACAGAAAGTGCTGCGTTCCAGGGCAGTCATTTAAAAATATTCAACAATAATAAATTCACTTAACGTGAAACAATGCAATTATCTCGTTAGCGGAGTTCTAGGTGATCCAGGAGAGTATGGGATTGTCAGAGTTCTGGCACAATTGTACAATTTTAGTAGATTTTTATTTTCACAGGTTTCTGACTAATTTTTCTTTTGATTTCCTTAATAAAGACAACATTTTTTTCTTCAGGCAATAGTGGTTGTTTAAGGTGAGAAAGGTCTGAAAAGGTTACATGTTGGATGGAATAGTTTTTGCTTTCTATTCTGTGTGCTTTTAAAGGTCTGACACATGGGAAAACCAAGCAAGCTAAATGTTCTTTTTGTACATTTTTACATTTTTTATATTAACTTTTAAAGAGAAAATTAGTACCTTGACAAGGAGCTATGCCACTTTTTCATCAAAATCTTTGTCTGGATACTTCATCTGTAAATGGTAAATATAAAAGCATGAGGGAGGAGAATGAACTTCTTTTACCAATAATATAAAGCTACATCCTTAGATGCTTCCGTTCCATAACTCCTTTAAAATCCACAGAACTATACAATATACCTTAGGCTAAGAAACTCAGTCTGTGCAATTTCCTTATGGCTTGAAGTTATATAATTGCTTGGAAAATTGGATGAAATCAGTAAAATAAAAACCACTAATTTGGTTGACAGGCTGATTAATGCTGCAGTATTTTCTGTGTTATGAATAAGTTTTTCTTTCAAGGGGGGACAGCTCTTTGACTGTTGTAAATTCTCCCAGCAATACCTTTGTGTGTCTCCTGTAGTTTAAGTGTATTATTAGAGTCTAGAGTTGAAATACAGGTAACATAATGTCATCATCTTCAGTTACAACAGAGCCATAAAATTGTTATCACTGAAAGCAGCTGTTAGTACGAATGACTTTTTCCCCTTTAGGGAGTATCTGGAAGACTTGGAAACAGAGGAAACCCAAAGCAAAAGGAGAGAAGGTTGATTTTATGACCTGTCTTCTACATGAAGCTTTTGCATCACTCTTACTGCTGTCTTTCCATGTCCCATTGGCTAATTCCAACAAAATGTGACTCATCTCAGAGTGAACAAGGTCTTACAAGCTTTGTGAAATGGGATGACTAAATTCCGAGAAGGGCTGGGGTTAGCGCTCCCTGTTTTGGGCAAGACAAACAGAACTCAGCCTCTCTTCTTCCCGGCAGTGGCAGGCTGGTCAGGCAGCAAATGCCCACTATGCCCCATCAGAGGTCTGGGCCAGCTGCAGCTTGTGCTGTGTTTCCCCATGTGCCGAACTACGTGAATGTTGGTAGATGATATGGAAGGACAGTAAGGGCTGAATAGTTTATTACGGTGGGGATGTGTAAGGCTCAGAGGTCACAAAACATAATAAAACACCCTTCATTTGTTTTGCAGCAAGTCCCCCTGCCACTGCAGGGATCACTGATTATGGTTTCAAAACTGAGAAACGAATTTGAAAGTACTAGTCCTATGGTAGGAAAAGCCTTGGTATGCAAGTGGTGATACCAATGACTCAAAAGACAGCTCTCTTCTCGCTGAGTTAACAGTGAATTGGTGTTGCAGGATTTTATAGAATGACACCTTTCTGGTGATGCCCTTTTCCTGATGACTTTCAGAAACCTGCTTCTCGTTACTCATGGTTTTTGAATTATCTTCTGCTTTTCTGTCCCAGAAAAAGAGAGACTAAAACTTTCTCTGTAATAGAAGCATTTTTCAACCTTCCCCAAAACTGCTGTAGTGTATTGCTGGTTCACTCCAACCATGGCTGTATTTTGTGTGTGTGTGTGAATTTGAAAACTCCAGAGAAGTATATATAAAGCGTTAGAGGAAGGTAAAGATAGGTGAATTGCATTGAAGTCTCTACAGCAGTGTGCTACACTACTGGTGTAGATTCCTGGGGAAACGTAACACATCTGTGTCTAATACTGATAGCTGTTATTCAATCTGTTACGGAGATCAAGGAGAAATTGAGTTTACGGGAGTTTGGGGATTCCAAGCTATAAAGTCTAAAACTTTATAGCAAAATGTATAATGTTCACTACAAAGCAATAATGTATACTAAAATTTGATGACATCCTTCCGGCAATACTCTTAAGTATTTTAATACGTAATGTAGGTATGGTTAAATCCATACACAAAGAATAATTCCTAATTAGAGCAAATAATATCCAAGTTTATCCAGACATATCCTTCTTTTTCAACACCACATTTAGTGTAGTCAGAATTAAAAGACTTTTTAAAAACATTTTCCTGGGACTTTTTGACACCTGCAACCCAGTCAAAACTCCTGCAAAGTCACTGTATCTCTGCTGCTGTGAGCTTGGATCACTTTGCATTGTGCATGTGTTGGATGTGAAAAGCATCCGATTTGGACTGCATGAATCGATTATGCACAGATCAGAGTCTGTCTGCACTAGCAGGTTTATGCTGCCCAGAAGTGCTGGGTTTACCCGTGCAGGCAGTATAAACATACATGCATGTGTATCCCATACATATATATTTGTATGTGCATATATATRTGTGCATATATGTACACATACACACACACATACACATATATACATCTGCAAGTGCGTTTCTGTGAGGAAAATCCTAGATAGGAATAGGGCAGCTCAAAATCCAGTGTGCTATCAACCAACCTAATTCTAGATGACAACATAAGACAACTGTTTATAACAGTGGAAGCAAAATATAACAATTACTGAGGGAATGCAGAATGTGGATGTAGCTACAGAGCAACACAGAGATATCTGAAGTTCATTCATGTTAATTCTGAAATTAAGAGTGACAGGTGAATTGGCTGTATGCAAGCCGATTGATTGGTTTTGTGGGGAAAAGCATCTGTTAGCTTGGCGGCAGCACTGTATGAGTCTGGTTTCCTGCTGTGAACCTGAGCTGTTAAATCTATACAGTGCAACACTGTGCCAAGTGGATTTACCAGCTTGCATCTATGCCTGTTCAAGAGTTTCTGGCCCAAAATTGTGTGGTTCTCCATTGCAACGGGCCATGATGCTGTTGGTAGGGTGGGGAGTTGAAGACCAGGGCCCGAGCGCTTATCTTCTCTGAGACCTTGTTCCTAGCAGTGTCAACATGCAGTACATGTGAACTGCTGATGACTGTTTTTTACTTCTGTTATAGTCTCACATGCTGAGTATCTAATTACAATTTTAATTACTGTAGTTGATGAACGTGTGATGTCTGATGAAGGTTTGAATGGGGCTGGTGRTTTACCACGTTAAGAAGTACTTACAGTAATGGTGATTAAAGCACATATTAGCATTACTTTCTTTGTTCCATTTTTCCAACTATTAGTTATCTTTGCTGCTAAGGAAAAGGTTCAAAAAGTATGCAGTAGTCCTTCCTTCACTATTAAAAGTTTTTTAAATGACACTGACTGTGTTTACCAAATCAGGTGTAGGAAGTTGGTCAGAACTTGTTGCAGAAACTTGAGTGGTCAGTGGCAGAAAGTCCCAATGGATGATCACAATGCTTCCTTTTGGTATTGCAGCATATCCCCCCCTGTCCTTTCCAAATCTGTATGTATTTCACAAATCTTACAGAGTTAGGAATTGCTCGCTGTTCAAAACTTGCTGTTAGTAGTTCCTAAAGTAAATAATTTAGATGTTAAGATTAAGTAACGTATTGCATAGTCCCTCACCTGCTTACCGTTGTTGCATCTTTGCTGAGTGCTCCCTTAAGGATAGTTTTTAGAATCAAAACCTGAATTCTTAATTTTAATTTTAATTTTAATTTTAATTTTTGTACTCTATACTAATAGAACACAACCCAGCCCCACCAAATTCTGTATACGGCTTAGCAACCAAAGACCAAGGCTGACTGGCCTTGTTTACTAGAAAACTCTGTTTATACCTATAGGGCATCCACATTTTTAACACTTTATGCAAATCTGGCACAAAGTTGGCTTCCTCCAAAGGGCAGTGGGACTGGAAAAGGCTGAGAGGAGGGCAGGGAGGGGATGGATTTGAAAACACAGATCTGGCTGTCACAGCTGCAGAAGTTAGACCCTCCTATGGATTCTGTGGCACTCTTCTATTTCATGCTGTTGTGGTAATCCAAAGCACAGAAACTGCTACAAGAGCTTTGCTGCTCCGTTTGTCTTTTCTGGAGGGCAACAGAACTGCACTATTTTCCATGGCTGAGGCTGGAGCTGTGTGGGTGGAAAGAGGATTTCTTGCCTGTCATAAACAGAAAGACATAAAGGAGGGAGGCTTCACTGGCCTACTGGCAGCATCTTCTCTTCTGTATGGCTGAACATTACGTATGAAATAGTGGAAATAGAAATGGGTATGCACCCACAGAGCTCTGGGTGACTAGGAAAGGGTGTATATCCATGCTAAGGATGTGCAAGTGCTAAGGATGTGCAAAGGCTAAGGAAGCCTGGAAACAGCTTCTTTCAATGACTAAGCCTAGCTTTGCACAGTCTTTGAGGCTTTTCTCTCAGAGCCAACTTTTCCTTATTTGATTATGAATTAAATAGTTCTCTTAAACAAAACTTATTTTGACAGCTTGTGAAAGAGCAGGAAAAGAAGCCAAAGCATTCTCTGTTGTTAATGTAAAGTGGAAAGCGATTCAGAACATGTCTATCATTTTATCTTAGAGTCTACAGTCTACCGTGACAGAAGACCAACAGTTCTTCCCAGTGAAGCTCTGATTCATACTGATGGAAAATCCAGGAGTAACTGCATCTTTACTTCCACCCAGCTTTTCAAGATCATAAACAGGATCATAAACAAGCTGTACATCCTCCTCATTAGCAAGTAAGTTCTGGTTACTTTTACCCTAGTTTTTAAAAGCTGAAATTTGCCACTGTACATTGCATTGGGGAGACCTTTCTTGTTGCTCATGGCAGAGGGTTGCAGATCTGCAGATGCTCTGGATAGATTCAGCTCCTGTGGCAGCTTGAGGAAGAACTAATTTTCACTTGTCATCTGTTTGTTGCTCATTTTTCTTGAACAGATGGTCACATTTCTTTAGGGTTTTTAAACATGACAAAAGTGACAAACATAACTTGGAGATGTTTCATTCTGTGATCTGTTTGGGATTGTCCCTTCTGCAATAGTCTGGTTTATTTTCACAGAAGGCATGCATTGGTATATGCTTTTTCTTTTAACCTAGATTTGAATTTTCAGTGGATCTTAGCATACGTGTATATGTGCTAACAGATACAGAATAACTAGTTGTCTGGCTGGGATCTTTGTGGACCTGGCTAATAGCATACTCTAGGTGGGGAGGTGGCCACTGGCTTCTGAAGGAGCTCTTGGGGACGGCTCTTCTTAGAGCTGAATGTGCTCTAGGAGAAATGGAGAGATGAGTGGAGAGAAGCAAATGCTAACTGTTGTTTGCATGCTGGCTGGCACTGTGAGATGGACCACCAAAGCCACTGAAACAAATACACAACAAAAGGTGCTTAAGTGAACCTTTCTCGTTTTCTTCCTTTGGTAGCCGGCGGTCACAGAAGTGAGACAGATTCCCAAATATGAACCTGAACAGGGAGCAGCTGGTCCAAAAGGAACGGCAGCAATTCCTGGAAGTCCAGGACTTACAAGTCTCCCTGGGGCAGTTGTGAGGTTAAATTGTTACTAATTACGTGCAATCAAGTCAGTCAGTTTTGCAATCAACATGAATGGATGTGAGACTTGGGATTTAGCTTAACATGGATAGCCATCAAGCAGCTAAGAAATATAACTAGCATAATTTTAATTTCCTGCTTTCTGCAGGGCTACCGGGATGGATATCTGTCCATCTGCCATGGACAGAAGGTACTGAGAGAGACGGTTTCTCATGAGGCTTTGCTTTAAATTGAGGATTAGACACTTCTTTGATTTTTTTATTACAGTACAGTCAGCACAGGGCAATTAAGGTTAAAGTGGAGAGGAAATATATTTCAGAGGTAAACAGATACGGAAAACAAATTAGCAGCTAGTTGGAAACATGTCCAGTTTCTAAGTGTAAATGTGTGTGGCTGTAGGAAAAAAAACACCCATAAAATACAGAAGACAATATTTAAGTTTTTTTTTCTTTAATTCTCCCTTCTTAGGGAGAAATCTTTCAGTGCTGCTGTGATTACTTTGTACTGTTGATGAACAACCTGTACCACAATGCGTGTGCTCTGGCATATATTCTGCTGCAAACACAGTGCTCCCTGAAGCATGGAAAAGCTGGGTGTGCTCGCTGCTGCTGCTCTTAATGGTGTCTGGCAAAGAGCAGGTGAGCACTGCTGGTTGGGTCTGAGGTCCTACAGAGCTCCTACACCCACCATTAGTCATTCCCACCTCCGTTAGGGTGTTAAATGCTTCTGTGGAGCAGAAATGGTACAGATACACCAGGGCTGTGATTTGTTCCTGGCTCTTTTATCCTCCCCCCAGTCAAGGGGAAACCTTCTCACTCGTCTCACTGCTGGACAGATACATGTAGAAATCAAGCAGAACCTGGCTGTAAATCAGTGGAAAAACTTCTTTTATTATTTGCCTTACAATGATGAGAAGCGAAACAGAGGTTCAGAGAGCTTCAGTGCTTAGCACATTCAAAATGTCTATGTTTTTTTTTTCCTCCAGAAAACCTGGTAATTGCATGAGTAACAACGTGCTGTCTGCGCTGACCACCGGTGCCATGCTGTCAGTATGCACACACGTGTAGGCAGAGGGCTGCTGGTATTCCTGTCAGCACACTAAGGCAAGGCTCAAAGTGTAAGTTGAAAACTGGGGTCAAAAGAGTTGTGGACAGGATTATTTTCCTTGAATTGGTGATATAGACACACCTGTAACACCCTCATTTAGGGTGTAAATCTTTGGCCTGAGGCTGAATGATAACTCTTGGTTTTGAACAATACAATCCCGATTATTTAACAGTCTGTTTAATTCAGTTTATAGTCCTCTAATGCCCATCCTCAGCATCTGTTCTTTGAAAAYGCCCATTGGAATAATGCCATAGCCTAACAGTTATGGACCAGAACTCAATAATTATTCATCTCTGCCACTCAACTATGAATTAAGAATAAATTCAGGTAAGTCACGATGCATTGTGATTTGGTTTTCCCATGTGTATAATAGGAATAAATATATCGAATGTAAGAGGATATAGYGAATAATAGGAATAAACATATAAACATAGTACACGTTAAAATGCTATGACATTTACAAATTAAACTTGCCAGTTAAGAGCTAGATACTTTGTTTATCAAGATGTTAAGAAAAATGTGTTGTTTTCAAAAATCTTAGTGAATAAAAGCCATCAGGATCATTATCATAATAAATATCACAGAGAAGAAGCACACATCATTTGAAGTGGAAATGATTGAAATAATGAAGATTTAAAAAAAAATTTTAAAATTAGCATTTATGGGGACTTCTAAATGTTTTCTATGCAAGAAGTTTTCTTCTAGCTTTAGGGAGAATTTGGTCTTCCAGGTATATATATACTAAAAGAGATGAAAAGATATTTTGCTATGCATGCTTGTAATGAAATCAAACTCAAAATATTGTTTTAACTGTTTTCTTGTTTATAGTTTTTACTAGCTTTTCACACTTGCTGTTCTCTTGTGGTTTTTTTGTCAACCACATATATTTATTATATTTTTCATCTTGTACAGCCAAGAGTTCTGAATAAAATATCAGTGATCCTCCACTACCTTCATCATCATGATGGATAATTTGTAGGTTGCTTGGATCTCAATGAAGATGCTAATAAACTGTAAAATATTAATTACACATACTGAAAGCTGGTATGTAAACCAGTGGGAAGTTAACTGGGGTTTGAAATTAGATGCAATATCAACATTCATATTTTATTTTAAAGGGAGAAAAAGACGTTGAAGGAACTGTAAGTAAAGAAATGTTTTTGATCCATTTGTTCCTTTCTCCCTACTCCTGTTTCATTCATCTAACCTGAACTCCTTGCAAAAACAATTGAATAAAGCCAGGAAGAGCTAAATAACTGTTCTGATGGTGTTATGGCAAGCCAAAATTTACAAAGTGCTACTAAAATTGAGTTACTTGTTTAGGAAAGGAGACAAGCTTGAAGGTGCCATGGATGAAGCAGAACAAGGAAGACTGGATGCCAAGGCCACCCCAGGGAGAAAGGTGCTCCTGGAGCCAGCAGTCTGCCTGGCACTGCTCCATCCATGGGACCACTTGTGGGACGTGCTGTTCTTTTTGAGCTAAAATATCATAAAAGATACCAAATAGTTAGACTGAGGAGAAGATATATGAAATTGAGACGACACAGCAGGAAGTCATTATAACAAACACATCAGAAGGATCAGAATGGGAACAAAACCGTCGAAAAGTTATTCCTCAGGCCAGTGAAAATGCATTAGGGAAGATTTCTGGCTCACTGAATCTGAATTTAACTTTACAAGGAAATTAATCCAAACTGATAAGATCGCAGACATTTTCTTGTAAAATTTTTCCTTATTTTTGCAAAAGCCATGTTTAAAAATAATCACACTTGAATATTTGGACTATGAACGTCATTTTAGCCTTAGCTGGATACTAGAAGAGGGCAGTACAGCCAAACATTGTTAACCAGATAATTACAGGAAATTTAGGAGGCGTTTCGGTGGGATTTTCTGATGGAACTGTTTCTACTTTATTTTCCTAATGCTTCTAAAGCTCTTTAACTACAGGGACTACCTTTTCCAGAAACTCATGTAATTAGAAGTGTGTGAAAGAATGTTCTTAGAGCAAACTTCAACTTTTGCAGACTGCATGAGGAAGAAATGTGCCAGCAGCTGCCCCCTCTACAGAAACGTGCCGATGGTTTCTCCAGGACCTAGGGATATTCCTGGATACCCTGGGCAAGAGGTAAGTGTAGTGGGAGAGAAAAATAGGCCCATTTTCACAAATCTAAATGTAGCTGAAGCACTGAGTGACATGGAACATGTATAAGGAACAGGAAAGACTTTCTTTGGTGTAATGTTATACTTGATTTTGTTCTCACTGAACTAAAGCCAAAGTGAGTTTTCCATTTCCTTCAATAGGAACCAGGGGAATTTATTTTCCTACAGGGAAACAAATATAGAATAGCTATGGAAGAAATTAGAAGCCTTCAAAACAAAATAAAATACCCAAAGCAAGTACTTGAGATGATTACTGTGTTAACTTTAGCCTTGAGAAACAGGCAGTGAAGTTATGGTAAAAGATTAGATAAATCCATTTAATGCTATTACAAGCTGAGCAATAATTTAATAAACTTTTTCTCAAAAACTACCCCCAAATGATATGCAACAGTTTTAAAACTTTATTTGTATCCATATTTTCAACAACTCTGAAAGCAAACAGTGACTCATAACCAGAGTATTTATCTCCCACTGATCTAAAAGCTCTTGAAGAACCATAATTTACCTTTCCCTTTCTTGAGGGACCTTTGAGGGATTATAATTTCATTATATATAGTTGATTAGTATTTTCTAGTACCTACAGCAAAGAATACCACAGAAGAGTAAATTCGAAAGCAAATCTTTTATTGGAGTTGTTATGTTCATTGCTGTGCTGCAGCCAAAACCTTATGTTCTAAAGGAAAGGGAGGGTTTAAAAAGTTATCAGCAAAAATATCTGGGCTATTTCTTTTTGCCTTTATATATCTTCATATATGTTCTCCATATATCTTTGTTACTCTGTTGCTGATCACTCCCTACAGTGTCATGAACTCTAAACAAGTAAAATTTATTTTCCAAATCTAGAGTTAAATACCATGGTAATGAGATATTTTTAGTGATGCTTTCCAAAGATAGACAAAATACTCTTTTGAGAGTGGAATGAAATTGTAAGAGACTGCATGCCAGGTTTGGAAAATAGGCAAAAATAACCTTGTTTCACTTTGAAAAATTTAGGTTACCACCTCGTAGAGACATAACATGTTAATAACCTAACTGTATAACAAGTAACTTAATAAGACTGGAAGTACCCATCTACTTTTAACTCTTCTTCCCTCCTTGCTCTGACTCCCCCTAAGACACATTCCAGTATGTGTAGACTGCAGTGCCAAACTGAAAGCACACAATGTTATCTCAGTTTTCTTGCCGTGCAGTTAAATGGCTGGGCTTTTGTTATTGTTTGTTGGATTTTGTTGTTTTTGCCCTTTTAAACAAATGTAGAATGGCTTTATTGTATGCTAAACGCTCTTTGCTCTAAACAGTCTTTGCCCTCCTAATCCCTTCATTTTTCCTCAGCTGGTTTTAGTGTTCCCTCTCCACCTCCTGCCGCTGTGGGCTCTCTGCTTTATCCCTCCACAAGGAGATGTCTCTCCCTGTATCTCCACCCCTTCTGAGACTCACTTTTCAAATTTGACCTGTGAATCGAATACTCATTCCTCTCCCAACCTCCCTACTGTCTTCACATYATCTCTGCCCAGATACAAACCAGTTACAAATCGTGCTAAGCCACAGTCATGCTGGGAGGTGAGGCAGAGCACTGCTCCCTGTGGGACTGGGGGACCTCTCCTTGTCCAAAAAAGAATAAACTGTGATCAGGTCCATGCCACCAGCTCTCAACTGTCACAGTTTAAGCACTATTCCTAATAAAGCAGGCATCTGTAGATGCTTTGTCCCTTATTCTTACATGATCGTTATCTAGAACAAACATCCTTAGCTCTCACAGGTATAACTACCCACACTAGGAAGGTCCCTTATAAGTTCTACAGGTCTCTGAGGTTGTTTTTCAATTTTGTTTTTTTTTTTTTTTTGCTATGCCTTCCATGTAAAGGAAAGAGCAATTTTCAAGGAGTCTAATTCATAAACAAAGACAAGCTGTATCTCTATTCAGAATCACATCACTGGTTTGTTTTTTCTACATTGAAAATTTGGACTAATTTCCACTGTTGTTCATAATTTATTTTGTTTGATGTTACAGATTGGAATTAAACAAGTAAGAATTAATATAAACTGAAATCATGGATTTGCAGCAACATTAAGAATTTTACAGGGCAATCCTAGGTTGAAAGGAAATGATGGGTAGTATGGGGCAGAAGGATTTTATGGTGATTTTGGTGATCCTGGAAATAAAGACCAGAAGGTGGAATATCTTTGAAAGACTTTTTTTTTTTATATCATCTTTTGCTCAGTGAATTTCAAGTTCAAAGTTTATGAACTGTTTTCCACTTGAATGTAAAATTATTGTACTCATTACATTTTAGGTGAGCATGGTGAAAATGGAGATAAAGGGGCCAGAGGTTTTGGACTAGTTGGCTTTGAAGGTAACCAAGGCCCAAGAGATAAGTTTTGTTCTTGAAATTTTGATGGTTAAGGGAATAAACAGACTTGTACAACGAGGAATTTTGTTTGCTTTGCGAAAGGATGTCTAAGACGATACATGTAAAAATAACATCAGAATACATACATATATGTATTCTTAGTATACATACATACATATACTAAGAAGAGCCTTGTATGATGGTCTGTTACCAAAGCCACAAGATCTATTCAGTTTACAGTGAAACTGGAGTTTTCCCAGATCCACCTCAAACATGGCCCTATTTTTCTCATGCATTTTTTGGTCAAAATGTTTTGTCTCCTCTCCACCCTTTTTTGCAGGAAAGATGCTTTTTTTCAGCAAAGCCTGCTTCCTTAAAAAAAAACAAACAGAGATCTTTTGTTCCCAGTTAAGCCCTAGCACAGGATTGCCATTAAGAATAATAAATGTGAAGCAACCATGCTAAGTGCATTTACCTTGGTGATCTTTGTTCTGAGCTTCCCATATTGTCCTTTGTTTTTCTTTGCCTGGGATACCATGGAGGAATCAACAGCAAAATTGACTACTCGGGTGACCGTTTGCACTATTTACTTCATGAAACCCTAGGAGAGAGATCTTCTTTCTTGCTTGTAGTGTTTATTTTCATGGGACTATATTGCTTATGCTGCTTGCCATGCTCTACGCATGGCCCAGAGAGCACTCCAGGAGACAGCTCTGCAACAGGCATATGCTAACGTGCACTGCAATTTCATCTCACAAGGCTGGTTGCATTTGTCTGCTGGATCATATATTTCCTATAAGAATATATTTTCTTTCTGATGCATTCCAGTAACAGCAAAATAAAGAGCTCATGCACTGGGTCGGAGCATTTTAAGTGAGTATGCATATATGAACAGTTAATTCCACTGCTTATGCAGTGCAGTTTTTGTACCCTTGCATCCTCAAAGAAAGTGGTTTAGTGTTTTCAGCTCTGTTCATTTTTCAGTTCTCCATAGCAGCTGTGAGCTGCTAGCTCCTCCTGCAAGTCCTTGGCAAGGTCATGTCTGCAAAGCTCTTCACAGGACCCTGACCCCAGCAGCCCYTCCTGGGGGTGGGTAGCTGGGAGAGGAACACAGTATGTATTGGGGCAGGGAGGGAGGTATTTTGGGGAAGCATTATAGTCTAGAACATGGGACTGGAAAGCAGAAAATCTGTTAACATTTCTGATTATCATGTATCAGATACAATCCAGCAAATTATGGCTTTAGGTAAGTTATTACCAATTCTTGGCTTCCCTTTCCTTATCTATATAATGAAGTTTATATGGTACATTCCTATGGATCTTCACAGGAGGTAGAATATAAAAGTGCAGAATGGTTGCTTTCCCCCAGCTCTTCTATAAAGTAACTTTTTTACTCTCAGTTACAGCTGTAAGGAAAGTACTCTCGTACAGGAGAATATGTACATATTCAATGTAATATTCTTGTATCTCCAGAAGGACCAATCTATCTCTGTCTCCACTTTGTATTCCTCAGTCAGAGTTCGTTCTTATTTGAATTGTCAATTTCTGACTCTCCCTCTTTCTTTTCCTCACTGTTTATCACATACAGAATATCAAAGCTGCTCTTCCTGTTGGTCTTTGAAACCAAGCACAGCCTGATTGCCGTAATCCTCGTGTGTCAACCTGCAAACCTGCAAACACAAAAGAAAAGGTCATTCCTTGGTTGCAAAGCGCACCAAACTTCCTCCACTCTCCCCAACATCTCCTGCTATGTAGCAGCAGAACAAGACACAGTTCATGCTTGTTAATGTAACACGAGTGTATGAGATCTGGAGAAACAGGACCATGGGGTTGAGGAAGGGTTAAGTTCATACAGCTGAGAGGCTACTTCATTCACTGTTTTGGCTGCCAGACCTGTTGCTGTGGAAATGATAGCTGAGATACTGCATTTTTCAGATCTATCTTCCAGCTTGGGTTAAGGTTTTCCCTGATGAACCATAAACTTGAAGCTACTGGACAAAGGGAAATGGGAGTTTAATCCTTTTAGCTGCTAGCAGACATCCCTCTGTTCTGGTGTTATTAGCATCCCTCTCTCCAGCAAGACTATCAAGGGAGAGAGGAAGCTGGGAATAACAACCATTCCCAAACTTTCCCCTTGGGAATGCAAGGCAAACTGGAGAGACATGTCTGTAAGTGACACGAGACTGAATTATGAGCATTAAGAGCAAATGGGCAGGAAGGATCAGCTGGTTCAGGAAGGTAGAGGAGGGGATGGGCTGTTGGTGAGCACAGGTGTTTTAAAGCTGCTATAACAAGGCAGGTGAGGATAGTTCAGAGTTTTTTCGAAGTTATCTGTTTTGGAGATTTGTATTTCTGGGTCAAACAGAAGTCAGAGAAGCAACTAATAAAAGCATAGTCTGCTCTGAACTGCTGTGCGTGTGCTAGTGCTGCCCAGGACTGAATGCCATTTATTCCAGGAATAGTGTATTTACGATCTTAACCTCACCTCAGCAATGCTGCAGGAGCAATTCCTTCCGCTTTGGAGGCTGTTGTGGTTTAACCCCAGCCAGCAACTAAGCACCACACAGCTGCTCACTCACTCCCCCCATGGTGGGATGGGGGAGAGAATCAGGAGGGTAAAAGTAAGAAAACTCATGGGTTGAGATAAAGACAGTTTAATAGGTAAAGCAAAAGCTGCGCACGCAAGCAAAGCAAAACAAGGAATTCCTTCACTCCTTCCCATCGGCAGGCAGGTGTTCAGTCATCTCCAGGAAAGCAGGGCTCCATCACGCGTAACAGTTACTTGGGAAGACAAACACCATCACTCCAAACATCCCCCCTTCCTTCTTCTTCCCCCAGCTTTATATACTGAGCTTGACGTCACATGGTATGGAATACCCCTTTGGCCAGTTTGGGTCAGCTGTCCTGACTATGCTCCCTCCCAGCTTCTTGTGCACCTGGCAGAGCATGGGAAGCTGAAAAGTCCTTGACTGATAGACTACTTAGCAACAACTAAAAACATCGGTGTGTTATCAACATTATTCTCATACTAAATCCAAAACACAGCACTATACCAGCTACTAGGAAAAAAATTAACTCTATCCCAGCTGAAACCAGGACAGAGGCAAAAGTTACAAATGAGGCAAACTGACTGATGTGATGGTTGGCTGAAGAAAATAAGATGAAAAATTATTTGTTAACATAAGATGTACAACAGACCTTGAAGGTGTGCAGTATAACCATGGTCTTCTGCAAAAGTATCCCAACTGGTTCAACTGACTGATGATAAACAGCTAGTGAAAATAAAGTTGCATTAAGCACTTCAGCTTTTGTAGGAATATATATGTATATAAACAAAATTAATGATATGCAGTGTGATCAGAGCTCTATCAATGATTTCTCCTAAAAGAGCTGTCCTCTATTATTCATTTGGGAGAATGGGAGTGAGAGCGAAATGCATTTATACTTTAGTTTAATGAAGTCTTAACATCTCAGTTTTCCCCATCTCAGGGAAGAAAAGCTCAGCCCATAGATGGGCCTCTGTATCTGCTGTCTGAATGTGTAATGGGTGGATATTTGAGAGACCTGTAATGAGCTTCCTTGTGAGTCCTATCCTGCAAACACTAAATTGTTCACACAACTGTTATGGCTAGTCACACATAAAGATTTGCTGAGCTAGGTGATGATTTCAGAGCCTAAGCTTGTTCAGTCTTCTGTAGTGCCTTCCCTTTTTACATCTGGTATTTATGATGGAAGAGAAAGTAAGAGCTAGGATTGTTCCATTGGTTTTTTAATATGAGTTTTAATATGTTTTAAGAAGCCTTTTAGATGGGAGATGAATTTAATTTCTATTTTAACCCAAAATGTCCTTCATAAGAATATTTTCCATGTTGGAAAGTCAAATTTTCCAATGTTAGGAAAAGCCCAATTCAAGCCTGATTGTATTTATTATAATAGCGCTTTGCTTCAGTTAATCACTCAGAGCATAGAATAGATAATGCTGCCTCAGGAATAGCTTTTAGATCTTTTGTTGACTTTAGTATGTGGCTCTAGGTGTTCTTATTTCATGATATTTGAGCTGCTGTTAGAAAAAAAAATTGTTTCGTTTCTGAAGGGCTTTTATCAGGCAGCTATTACTGGAGTGTCTTCTCTGTTTCACAAAGATGAGTTAGTTTTATTTGACAATACATTGTATGGCAAAGGAATATTTTCATCTCTCCTTCACAGATGTGAAACTGAGGAATAAAAGAACCATGGTGGGAAAAAAAAAGCCACTACTATGGTATTAAAAACCACACCAAAAACCCTGAAAATTATGTTCCAGAGTACTTAGCTTTATACAACCTATTCTCCCTGTTCTGCTGATCAGACCTTCAATCTGATACTCACACTAGGAAGCTCATGCTTGGTGGCTGCTCACTGAGACCCTGGTATTAGCTACCTGCTCAGAATCACACAGACAAGGACATGTTTTCTAGGACATCTTCTAAAATATATCGTAAGGGAAGTTTTCATACGAGCTATCCACTGGGTGGCAGAATCAGATCAGAAAAAACTTACTCAGACATAAAGAACATAAGAGGGACATTTAAATTTAGCCACCATTTAAACTATTTTGTAACAGCACTATATGAATCTTCCACCTGAGCTGGACGTGTTTGAAAATAACATATCTCATGAGCTAATATATTGGAAAGGCTTTTTTAACTCTTTTCCCCTTTCTGTACATAAGCAGAAGTAGACTTCTGCATGCCCACATTTCATCCCTTCTTTCTTCTTTTCCTCACCAACTACAGGAGAGCATTTTCAGAGGGGAAGAGAGCCTGGGCTGCCCTGCCTTCTCATCCTTTTCTTCCCACTCCTTTTGGTGGAGGATGCTGCTGCTGAAGCTGGAGGCTTTGCTGTGCCCTGTGCCCCAGCTGCTGTTCTCCCACTCCCTCCTTGAGCAGAACTCGCTGCTTTGGAAAAATGACACAAAGGTGTGTCCTAAACCTTCGCCTACTCTAGTGTTGCCATAGCTAAAAGAAATTGTTAGTATTGAGGATATGAAGAGCCTTTTCCAAGGTACATGTTCCCAGGTGATCCAGGTCCTTGAGTTGATCGTTCTTACCAGTAGGTCTCCCTTTGTCTCACCTGGGTTTGTAACTCAAGGCAGATTTGCCAGTTTAAGGGAGGAGTCGAATCAGTTGTAAAATAGTGGGTGACTAGTTAAGAGACTGAGGGGGAGCTGATAATTTTAATAGCGATTAAGTCCCCCCAGTGTGATTAGTACCCTGCAAATTTTAGTTGAGGATGGTGAAAATGGAGGTAAAGCAGGCAGAGGTTATAGACTACAACCTTCAACTGGCTTCGAAGTCAACTAGGATCCAAGAGGTAAGTTTTCTTCTTGAAATTTTTCCTGCTAAAAATACATTTAAAACACAGTCTATATGATTTCTCTGTATGTGTAATTCTGTCAGAAGCAGATCAGCTTAAGTTAAGATTGTGATCCAGTATGATTTCCCATGTGCGTGTGCATCTTGTTGCGACAACTGAACATCATTCCTCTTTGGAAAATAATTTGGAATAAATAATCTGTACACTGTAAAGCACAAAAATCCTAAAACTGACCCAAGAGATCCTGAGGGTCTAAAAGAATATACTATTTTGGTTCACCTCCTTTTTTTTTTTTTTTTTTTATAATGCCTTCTCTACAATATGCGTGAGAAAGAAACTAGTGTTGTCACTGCTTAAGACTTTTTTACAGTGGATTTGGCCTTGTTGCCAAAATTTGTCCTTTACATCTGCCTGTTCCTCTGCCCTCCAAACAGCCCTACTTCAAAACTCCCCCTATTTCCCTTTGTGTACTCTTTCTGGTGCTCCTGATTTCTTCCACTGCCTGGGTGGGGGAAAGATGCAGTAACCAGTACGGTTAGTCCCCATGAATATTTTTGCCCTATTAAACTCAATGTCCAAGAACGTCTTTATTATGTGTTTTATTATTCTGAGGCTGTGAGGACTGTGGCGCTTTGAAAGTACTGCCTAGCAGGTGGGCAGAGCATGTGGTAGAATGGGTTGACCTCAGCATCTGGAGAATTATGTCTAAATGTGTATAGGGTGATTGATCTGGAATGCTTTTAATTTACAAGGGTAGTTCCCAATAGTTTATTTCTAGCATTCTTTCTTTAGAGGAAAATGAATGCCAAGTTATAATAACTAAAATGAGGTCAGCTATATCAGGCCCAAGCTATTCGACAGCACACTTTGAAATCTCTGCAATGAATTGGATGAAGGAAACAAACTGTTGAATCTTGTTCTGGCATGACTCTTACTCCCTTTTTTAAACTGATTGCTTATAGCAGTATTATTCCACTTTGAACGCCACTGCTAGATGCACACAGCACTATGAGAGTTTATGTGTTTTTTTCTGACCCATATGGTATAAATTTTTAGACAAAACTGTTTATGGCTATATTTTATCTAATCTTTGAGTTAAAATCTGAAGATATGATACCACTGAATATGCATGGTGGAATACACAAAATTCTGTATTCTATATGAATGTTACACACAACTTGTTTTATCCATATTTGAAGATCAGTAGAAGTTGGTAAATAAAAGTAAGCACTCTGCAAACAGATGTGATATGTGCAAATAGTGTACTTGCTTTGTTTTTTTTAAACTGAACAGTAATAATCCTGGAACAAACAGGCAAGAGCAGTGGGGGGAAAAAAGGTTGTTTTCCAATTGTCTGTATATTTTTATGCCAGATGTAAAATAAGAAAGGTAGTTTGCTGGGCACACTCACTGAAGGCTTGCACATTAATCAAGTCCAAATTTACCATCAGGAGTAACTTCTTGTGGCTGGTCTGAGTTCTGGGAGTTGTGGCACAGCAAGACCACAGCACTGTTCAAAAGAAACAAAACCTTAAAATATTCATACATATCTTATTAGATTTATTGAATAGTTTTAGATGTAACTTTAATATTTTATGTCTATACATCAATGCTAGGTTCACTTATCAGGTCACCATATTTCTTGGATTTCACTTAGAAAATGCCCAGTTTTAAAATCTGAATGGAAATTGGAATATTTTTAAAACTCCTCAGAAAATTAACTCCAAGCACACCTTGACAATATTTAATTTTGATGATGTGTAAAATGCTCATCACAAAATTTGCCTGAAGTAAAAGGAGCATGCCAACTTAACAGACTGAAAAATAAAGAAAAAAATCTTGAAGTATACAAGAAGAGAGCTCTGGTATTGTGGTTTGGATTTTTCTTTTTAAATTCTAAACATATAGCTGGGGATACTCAGATTGCCCTACTGTATTTAAATATCACATGGTCAAATATGTTTATTTTTCACCCTTGCTTTCTGTAGTAAGGAAAACTAGAATTTAAGACACACTACACTCAGTTATTGGGTGGAAATGTTTTTTATTTGTGGAACACACAGAATTATCTTTATTATCCTCTGTGCTATTTTTCTTGTTGTTCCCTTTGCTATTTAAAGAAACAGCAGAAACATAAGACAAAGTTTAGCCAAATTGGAATGTAATTAATTTATACAGAAACTGTAGAGTACTCATTGGCTAATGCTATTATCCCAGGAGAAGTTATGGTCTTAATGACATTGTATGATGATGACATGGGCTTTGGACAGGCAGTGGTTTGCAAAACTGCTTCTAGTAACTTGAGCATATACATTTTCCAAGGAAATAGTCCAAATTTTCCAAATAAAAAATGCTGAGTGGAAGGACACACTGGAATCGGAGAAAAAAGCCGGGGTGTGGGAAATGTTAACTCACAGAGCAATTGAGTAATGCTGGTTGGTCCCTGTCCCGTTCCCCACTGACCTTTCAGTAAATAAACCCTGGGATGATTCACCCTGCAGTCCCACCTCGGCACCTTGTCTGCCTTCCCTCCCTTTGGGGCTGCTGAGGGGTTGCAATGGCAGTCACCTTCATTTGGCTCATTCATAACAGCATTTTGGTGTTTGGGTTTTTTTTTTTCAGCTCCTGTGCAAAACCATCCCTTCCCTTTCCTTGGATTAAGGTAGAATTCAGTGTACTGTGATGTAAAATTACACCCTTTCAAAACAGCTCATTCTCACTCCTGTTCTTCTCTAAGGTTCATCTTAACACATTTTTTTGAAGTTTCTTCAACTGAGTTTTAACTTCTCAACTACCATCCTTTTAATTATTTGATGCCAGTTTACCGTGATGCAGTGAACGACCTGCTACGCCACCTGGACACTCACAAGTCTATGGGGCCGGATGGGATCCACGCAAGAGTGCTGAGGGAGATGGCGGAGGAGCTTGCCAAGCCACTCTCCATCATTTATCAGCAGTCCTGGTTAACGGGGGAGGTCCCGGACGACTGGAGGCTTGCCAATGTGACGCCCATCTACAAGAAGGGCCGGAAGGAGGATCCAGGGAACTACAGGCCTGTCAGCCTGACCTCGGTGCCGGGGAAGGTTATGGAGCGGTTCATCTCAAGGGCGCTCACAAGCCATGTGCGGGACAACCAGGGGATCAGGCCCAGCCAGCATGGGTTCATGAAAGGCAGGTCCTGCTTGACCAACCTGATCTCCTTCTATGACCAGGTGACCTGCCTAGTGGATGAGGGAAAGGCTGTGGATGTGGTCTACCTGGACTTCAGTAAAGCCTTCGACACTGTCTCCCACAGCATTCTCCTAGAGAAGCTGGCGGCTCATGGCCTAGACAGGTGTACTCTGCGCTGGGTAAAAAACTGGCTGGATGGCCGGGCCCAGAGACTGGTGGTGAATGGAGCGAAATCCAGTTGGTGTCCAGTCACAAGCGGCATCCCCCAGGGCTCCGTTTTGGGGCCGGTCTTGTTCAATATCTTTATCAATGATCTGGATGAGGGGATTGAGTGCTCCCTCAGTAAGTTTGCAGACGACACCAAGCTGGCCGGCAGTGTCGATCTGCTCGAGGGTAGGAAGGCTCTGCAGAGGGACCTGGACAGGCTGAGGCCAACTGTATGAGGTTCAACAAGGCCAAGTGCCAGGTCCTGCACTTGGGCCACAACAACCCCATGCAACGCTACAGGCTGGGGGAAGAGTGGCTGGAAAGCTGCCTGGYGGAAAAGGGCCTGGGGGTGTTGGTTGGCAGCCGGCTGAACATGAGCCGGCAGTGTGCCCAGGTGGCCAAGAAGGCCAAGGGCATCCTGGCCTGTATCAGAAATAGTGTGGCCAGCAGGAGGAGGGAAGTGATTGTGCCCCTGTACTCGGCACTGGTGAGGCCCCACCTCGAACACTGTGTTCAGTTTTGGGCCCCTCACTACAAGAAGGACATTGAGGTGCTGGAGCGTGTCCAGAGAAGGGCAACAAAGCTGGTGAAGGGTSTRGAGVACAAGTCYKATGAGGAGYRGCTGAGGGAACTGGGGTTGTTTAGCCTGGAGAAGAGGAGGCTGAGGGGAGACCTTATCGTGCTCTACAACTAGCTGAAAGGAGGTTGCAGTGAGGTGGGTGTCGATCTCTTCTCCCAAGCAACTAGTGATAGGACGAAACAGCCTCAAGTGGCGCCAGGGGAGGTTTAGATTGGACATTAGGAAAAATTTCTTTACTGAAAGAGTGGTTAAGCATTGGAACAGGCTGCCCAGGGCAGTGGTTGAGTCACCATCCCTGGAAGTATTTAAAAGACGTGTAGATGAGGCGCTTAGGGACGTGGTTTAGTGGGCATGGTGGTGTTGGGTTGACGGTTGGACTCGATGATCTTAGAGGTCCTTTCCAACCTTAATGATTCTATGTACTACCAAGGAAAAACAGCTCAGTGTCACACAAAACATAATCTGTCATCTTTTTCTCATATGCCGAAGGACAGTAACCAGTGATGATGACAAGAATATTAATATCTGTTGATCTTGAAGGAAAGTATTATTGTTGCTTCACTTCCTAAGTTTCCAGAAATCACGTTCCCAAAGACACTGGGATCAGATTTTATGCTAGAGTCACAACTTTATTGCACCAGTTTATTGCTGAACCTTGTGTAAGAACAGGATGGACTTGATTATACTTCAAGCAGTAGCACTTGAAACTACCGAACTGGAAAGAAAATTCATGCCTGTTCTCTGGACTACCCAGGGTCCAGCAGACTTGAAAAGGAGTCAGAAAAACATTGAGACGTTGCAGCGAGCCATTGGGGAGCCAGGCAAGCCTTGCGGCACTGAGTCAGCATGTCATTTCAGGAGTCTGTATTTCCTCAAATGCAATTCAATTTTATGTAGTCTTTCCTCATTTTTTTTTTTTCCTACCTTCCCCCCATGCTTTCCATGTTTTCCTGGCTCTATGTTCACATTTTAGCTCTTGAAAGAGAAGGGGGAATAATCCATTTACTTAGTGGGAATTTGTGTATGTTAGGCAGACTGAGAGGGAAAAAATTGCCATTTTTCGGAGATGCCACAAGTCTGATATCATAGAGTTGTTCCAGGTATCTGTGTTAAAAATACCCACTGAAGCTTAGACTCGCCTTGAGCATTTTTGATTAACTTAAATTTGTAACATCCTTTGACAGAAATCTCCATTATCAAAATTTTGTAATATAGTTATTCCTTTGTTTATTGCACTTTGACAGCTGTCTTTATGTTCATTAAATTACATTAAGTGAATGGTTGACAAATTGTTAGGAACAGAAGTATTCAGTATAAAATTAACTTATAGTGGCTGTTTCTTGGAGCTGGCAAGAGGAGCCTAATAAAAACTGGGTGCTTAAATATGTAGTATTAGAATAATGGAATAAGAATAAAAAGCCTGTGTTTCAGTTATAAAATCTTCTACTGGAAAACAATGCAAACCTTGAATAATTCCCAGCACTATTATCTATTGTACTGGAAATTATGAGTTGTACTTTATTTGATATAAAATTATGGATATATATGAATTTTCAGTAGAAAATAAATATATAATATCTTAATCTGATGGATTGTACAATATGATGGGAGTACTTTTCACAAACTTCTATTATACTTCAGTAATTATAAAACTTCTATATGGAAGGCTAGAACATGAACTAGGCAGTTTACTTAGCAATGTAATGCTGCTTAACATTATTTTCTCACTCACTCACAACTTACAGATAATTGAAAAACCTGAACAAAGGCAAAAGCAGGAAAATAATACACACAGAAGAAGAGGGACCTCCTGAGAAAAAAAAAATGACGGAGAGGAAAGAAAGTTGATTTGTTTAAATCAAGTCATTGACAGGGAAATACATCCACCTTCTTGAAATTCTAGCCCTAAGGAAACCTTTGGCAGTTCTGTCACTGATTTTCACCAGGGCCAGATTTCATCCATACAAATTCTTTCTCTACACCAAGAATAAATTTCTAGTATTGACCAGGCTATAGCACAGATGCAGTATTTTTCAATGTCTGACTTTGTCTTTACTCACTTTGGCTTCTGTAGCTTTAATGACAATGGCACATAGGTTATGATAAGAACTTAAATGTTATTAATTCTTAATTAACATGAAAAAAATGTTGCTCTTAAAATGTAAACCAGGAATTTTTTACTTGATATTTGCGAAGGCACATAACAAATGGAGCTATTTTATTGGTCTTAAAATTGGGAAACTGAAAAAAAAAAAATTAAAGATGATCTCCTTTTGAAGTCAAAAGTGAATAAGACAATAGTAGTGGGCATAACATGCAACATAAAAAAATAAGGTTAGATAAGAAGAAAAGCTTTTAACAATACTGGTAAATAAAGTTGATATGAGATTGCCTGAGTAGAGTGGGAATCCTTTATTGCTGGACATCTTTAAGAGTAAATTAGGCAAACACCTCATGAAAATTATTTCAGACAGGGACTATGATTTCCTGAGGCTCCTGACAGCCTCTTTTTAAAAATTTTTTTCCCTGTTTATGATTCATTGACTTCCATGCCCTCAGCTTGCCTTAAGCTATCATTTTTTAGGAATTAACAGTAACAGATGACTTTTTAATTGACTTTCACTAACCATTTTAATAATTAGTGGAAATTTATTTTTCAAACTGATTTTTTTTCTGAAACCCTTAGGAATCTACATAGTCTGCCATCTGGCACATGCAGCCACGGTCACCTGCCCAGTCGGGTTCAGCATTTGATTATAGGTTTAGCCTGTAGTTGGACTGAGACTGATGTGATCTAGCTTGAAATTCTTTGAATGTTTCCATTTGCTTTGTGGACTTTTCTTTAGAGGAGCCAGAGTACAGCTGCTCAGGTAGCACATCTGACTTGGTCAGCTGAAAGCATTCTCCAGTGCTGCTGAAAAGCCACTTCACAAAGTAACTGTCATTCCTAGAAGTCATCCCAAGTTAGTGATGAAGGTACTCTCACTAGGTCTGTAGCTGAATCTAAATAAATAATCACTTTTCACTTTCCAGCACTGTGGTTTTATTTGAATGCATGTTTAGGCAGCTTGTGAGTTCACAGACATCCCTGGAGTCACTCCAGAGTCTGTGGTCTATGTACCTGTGAGTTCTGTATCCAGTTATTAAATTTATGACAAAAATGGAGGATCTCCATAGTAATCAAATAAATGAACCTTTGTGGTTCTCTAATTTTTGGCCTTTGACAGTTTTTGTTCTGTGCCTGTTTGAACTTGACCTTTATTTTATTTTTTTCAAAGTACAAACTTAGCAGAAAACTTTGACTTATCACAGGTCTATGGCAAGTAGTTGGGATGATTCAGGCCCAGCATAATTTAGAAGCCCCTCCCTCCTTCAGGATTAATCTTTTGACTATTTCTCAGTCCAGACGAGTAGCTTGTATTTTCTGCTCTGTGAAAGTTTTGTACAAAGCTGTTGTAGAAGTCGCTGTGCCCTCACGTATGTAGGAACTTTCCATTATTTTACTCTCTATGTTTTTGGACACACGGCTCCAGCCCACCATCACTGACTTTTTGTCTCAGGAAAATTGTGTGATCCTTTGTAAATGAGCATTGTTTCTTACAAATTTAAACCCTGGCTCTTAAAAAGTTTTGGAGTACTTTCCACTTCTACCAGATGTTCCACTCATGTTTTATGGGAACAGATGAAGTCATTTAAGGATGTGAGGATGTTTTTTGATCCTCAGAACTTGGGTTACTCTTCACAAACATCTGAAATGTCCCTGGTGCATTCAAGAGTCTAAAAGGAATTCTGCACCACTGAAGCAATCCATAGGTTATCATAACAGCTGTTTTTATTCCCCCCTCCATCTCTGAATGATAATTCAACTTGAAGGATATCCACGTATTGGATGAATGAAAACTGTGAATATATTCTGCTCCTTACCTTTTTTCCAAAGTGTCTCTTGTATAATAAGGTGGGTGATCTTGGCCTTTCTGTGAATGAAGACTTTTGTAAACAGAAATCTTTATGTCCCTTCATGCCTCTATCAGATGTTTGATACAATTACAAGTGTGGAAGTTCATGGTGATTGTTGCCTCAAGCCGCCCTCTAGCATGAAATTTAACTCCTTTTTGACTACTATGTGATATGCTAGGAAATCCAATGGGAGCAGGGCTGCTGCATCCCAGCAATATTCCATGAATTATGCTTCACTGCTGCTCCTCATCATATGTGCCCAGCTCTTCATTATACTTGGAGAACACAAGGTACAAAATAATTGCTCTATTCACTTCCTTTCACTGCTTTCTATGGGCATTTCTGTTGGGTCTGTTCCTAGATTTTTTGATTCTTGTGTTGCTCCACTGCTTTTGAGTTCTGTCTTTCTAAGCTCTGAACTACCAGCTCCATTGTACACTCTCCCCATGACTGGCTTTTTCTTTAGCAGCACTTTCTCCTAGTCATTCCTTTCCCTCGGAGCTCAATCCTTCATCTAGCTTGAAGCAAAGTTTGGCAAAACAGCAGTCCCAGTTTCAAAATTTGGTTCTTAACCTTACAGATGTACTTGCATGATGATTTATTATCTTTCTAACTCTGTTGTGAGCCCTTGCTCAGACAGAGTAATCAGAGAACGTACTCCTTGTCACCCTCCACGCAAGGCCATTGCTTCAGGAGATCACACTTCTTCCTACTGACATTGAGTACCCAAATATTATCCAGAAACCACCTTATTCTATTAGTGCCCTGGGGATTCCCATGAATTGGATCAAATCCCTTACCAAAATACCTTGATTAGAAACACTAATACGGTAACAGCACAAAACAATTTACTGCGAAAGAAAGCACACAAAGTAAGCTGCACTTCTCTTCTTGTCTGCAGTGGCAGAGTATTAGTATTAAGCACAATTTCTTCAGCCCAACTACCTAAGCACTGCTTCTTTTGTGTGGGTCAGTAGCCAGTTCAACAGCTCTGCCACTTCTGAGCCACGGATGTCTGTAGAGAAGTGCTACAGGAAACCCAGAAGCTCTGGGGTTGCCCAGGTCCTTCCAAAAACTGCCTCCAGCCCTCCAGTAACACCAGATTTTCTTCTCCTGTAAGGTGGCACTCCTCAGCATAGGCTGTTCTACCATCTGATGCCTCTGAAGTCTACTGCACCTGTAAATACCATGTGGCTTGGAGCCAGCTAAGAAACAAATTTTGGCCAGTGACATTTTTGTGAGATTTCTGCACCCTGAAGTCCTTCAGTATTTTCTGATTACATTGACAATCACTTCATGTTTTGCCTCTGGAAAAAAAAAATTGCTTCCATGAAGTTTCCATGACAGTTTCTGCTCATTGCTTGCAACTCTTGATCATTGTTTTATGCACTGTGTTTTCTTTCTTCACCAGGAGCCATTTATGAAACGACTTTTCACTCAGGCTTCAGAGTCCATCTCTTGAGCAGACTGTTACAGGAATTGCCCAATCAACCAGCTGCCTGTCTTCTGCTTGCAGTAACGATGGCAAGCTAGGCAATTATTAAAGTTATAGCCTTTCCGCATTGAGAATAGTCTATAAATTGATTAAAAAGGACTAATATTTAAACACACTTCTTCTATACAGTGCTTTCTAAATGCTGCTTATTGCTTCAGTTCTTCTTGAATGTGCTAGATCAGAAATCCCAGGTTTACCTGACTTACCTGTTTGTTTCTTTTTTGTGCAGAAGTCACCAGCCATAATTGTTGTGAATGGCAGGGCAGCATTTTGAAGCAGGACTGAACTTTCTTCTTGCTCCCCTTATATCCAAAGCAACAACAGTGAAACCACTGCTAAAATGAAGTACTTCTCTGTGGAGGTGCTTCCTAGAATGATTCTTATATAACTTACAAGGTCAAAATCAGATTTTGGGACGTGCATGTTATCGAGCCGCTGTAAGTTAATGATCATATCACAGAAAAAATCTTGGGTGTTAGCCAGTGCAAATATATTGGAAACAATTTTTGCCTATGGCACATCTAAATTAAGCCCTGAGCTTCAGCTGATCAATATGGATTATATTAATTCACAAGAGAAGAAAATAGCTCATGGTGCAGTTTACAAGATGCCTGAGTTACAGGACAGCTGTTGAATCTGGAAGTTCCCCACCCCGTGCACTAGAGTACTGGAGTCTGCTATGTGCAGCCTTCTATCTGTGATAAATCCTACTTTTGTTCTTTTCTTCTTTTTTTTCATGGGAAATCAGAGTGATTTTATCCCGGTGAACTTTCTGTATGACCCAACTATATGAAAATGATATATGTGGGACCAGGTTCTGTATCCTGAGTCATGCTGAGTGTGGTACTCTGAAAAGGTCTAAAGGTGTAGATGAGCCTACAGAATTTAATACAGCACTACGCAGTGAAAAGAGGGGAGCCTAGCTCTTATTTACTTTTTTTGTGTGAACAGAAATCTGTAAGATTTCTGTAAAACCTTGCAAGTCCAAGGACTTAATTTTTTTCCAAGTTCAAAAGTTTCTATGCATTTTAAATACTCTTGTCTTCTGTGTTAATGACCACAGTTACTGAAAATCAAATGTACTACCCCATTTTTGAAAGACCTATTTCATCTATGAGGGCTATTCACGTTATGTAACTTCATTCCAGATTTGCATTATTAATGAAGGATAAAGACCTAGTCTAAATGTTCTTATGCGTATCTTGGAGAAGTCTCTCCCTCTTCAGTGTTTATGTAAAGAGACAGGGCTCCTAAAGTGGACACCCAAATTAGGTGTTTGTATCTATTGGCCCGAGTGCCTACACTATAATCATTAAACTATGAAGAGCTATCACTTTAACTATGGAAATACAACTTTCCAAACATCAAGCTTTTTTAAGCAATGGCTTAAATGACAGGGATTGTGGAAACTTCTGTTTTGCAAATCCTGGGCTCCAACTACTATTTTCCAGTTGTTTATTTCTCATGCATTAGCTCTAGTTTCTCTCTTCCCAGCCCCAGTCCCTGCTCTCATCATGATAATGCAGAATTCATTTCAGAATCTTGGCTATGCCAATACGGTAAACCGAATTATATTTATTGCAGTGGTGTAAAATACAAAAACTTTGGTATGCAATAAGGTTGTCGAACTTCTGTCCCTTAAAAAACAACATGGTCTTGCAGAGGTGGTTTAAGAATGTGGTGTGGTTGCTGACAGCAAAATTAAGTAAATGTCTTGGATTGCTAGTTTTCTGTAGCGTAAATTCTAAGTGGTGTGATTACTACTGCTCCTGTATTTATTAGGATTTCATATACAGCTTAAAGTTGTCTAGAAGGCACCCTCATTAGGGTGTGAGGTGTGATCCTGGTGTCCTAACCATAGCCTAAACTCTTACTAAATATCGCCATTCACAGGCAAGCATATCAGAAGCGTAAGTACACTTTATTTATTAGGCATCTGCTGAGGTGAAAAGAAGTATTGCTATTTACCAGGAGTGGGATTGGTCCCATGAAAATTATCTATCATACACAGGTGTAAATTGTGCTGGTTCAGCATCAACACTTACCTCTGAGCTTACTGGTTCCTGGCTGGCTTCCTACTATTTATTGGCTGATTGTAGGGATGGCTAAAAGTAAAGAAATCACAGGCACAGAATTTCACTGAAACTTCAGGCCAGACAAACCTGCGAACTAGAAATTATGTTTGAAGCTAGCAGAAAATATTCTTAAGCTTGAATGTATAAGTAATATCAGCCCAGCCTTTTACAATACATTGAAATGTCACTATTTTACATGTGATCACTAGTAACAAATACAGAAATAAATCTCAGAAATAAATACAGATGTAAATCTCTCAAATTACATGACCTGAACACTGTATTACCTTGGAAATAATCTAAATATATGTATTTTTTTAACCATTATGCGGAACAGTTTATGAATGTAAAAGATGCTGTTTCATGACCARTCTTTCATGCCCCACCACTTCATCCTCTCTGTTTGTCCCACACCAAAGGGCATGGGAGAGGGCCCTGTGTTGCTGCTGTGAGGGAAGGAGAAATGGAATTTGTGGCTGGTGAAATGGGTCTTGGGAGAATTGACCTTCATATGATTTTTACAATGATGAGTCATGCTACCTCCATGACTCACATCCTCAGGACTATGCCCTGCAAACACTAATACACACACCAATATGCACACCATGTAATTCTTTTGAGTAAAGCTACTAGTGTGCAAGTTATTACAGAAGCAGACCTATGTAATAAAGAACTGTTTATTAATGTACATTTTATCTTTTCCAAACATTTCTCTTCAGCTAAGTCAGCAAAGTTATGTTCCTGTTTATTCTGTCCTTTAAAACTTCACTGAGGAAAAAATGGCAAAATTAAAATTTTTCTTGAGCAAGGAAGAATAAGGGCTGCAAAATGTGATGCCTATTTTGGGAGGAGGAAAACAGACGTAGAAGACTAGGTTTTGAAAGGTACTTTTCTTAATGTCAGTCAGTAAAGCTTAAATCTTCAATATATTTAGGTAATAGCTATTTAGGATTTAGCTCAGTGTAACTCCTGAGAGTTTCTACAAGGAAACAGTTTTCTGTCTACATAGACTTGGCTAATATAACTTGTTTGTAGAATAACCAGAAACTTCATTTGAAACCACGAATCCTGAGACAAAGACAGACATCGAGAGCTTTCACAGCGTGGGAGGAGGATGACACAATTTCTGATTGCCTGAAGCAAGATGGGAATGTAGCAGAGACCTCAAAATGACTAATTTGGACACAATTCATGCTTAGATTTTAGCCCGCATTTTCATTTCATTTCTCTTTCGCATGGCCCCACTGGGCACCATACCTTTTTTTTATGCTTTACATAAGAATGTTATTTTTTTCCCCGTTTCAGACTCACCATCTAGGAAATAATATCAAATATTATTGATAAGTAATCAGCTAAAAATTCACCATTTTCATAATTTAATGGTAGAAGAGTCTTAATGGGTGAGTAATCATAATGGCAAAACAATGATCTACTGGGGGCTGTGTTCGCATCCACTTTTGTGCATCATTTCTTCTAACGTGACCAGCCTAAGGGCTAACAAGACTTACCTTCCTATCCCATTTTTTGTGTAAGTTAAACAAAAAAATTATTAGTGAAGCCTGGGTGATCACTGGTGGATTTAAGTCATACGATAGCTAGTTGCAATTGAGACCGCTGCTTTAGTACTGTGATTTTTCAGACTTAATTGTAGATTCTGTTAAAGGCAAAGTTTATACATATAGCATTATAATGTTTCTAAATTGATTCCCAGGAAACAGATTTGTTAAACACAGCATCATCAAAACTTGCAAATGATTCATGTTTAAGGAGTCACAATACATTGGCCATGAATGGTGGGAAATTGTTCATGCTGTTAATAGAAATGTTCTCTTCGTATAAACAGTGGCCCAGAGGTGCTACATCGAAAAATATTGATTCTGTTAGATTTAAGCCCTCTTAGAGCTGGCATTTGCTATTATGTTCTCTGTCCATGGTATAGTTAAAAGGTATTAATTTTTTTTTTTCTTGAACTTTTTTAGCTAAAATAGGTATTGTCTACTCTATGAGAGTTCATATACAGAATCCCTTAAAAACCACTCTTCTAGAGGCTCTTCTTTTAAATAGGAAAAAAAAATATACACAAAATACACATATGTGCATGTCTTTAGGTGTATATATGTACACACATATATGAATGAATTCACTGACAGCAATAAAACTGAGATATACATCAGTGGGGGTCTGCTACAGACCACCCGACCAGGAAGACTGAGCAGATGAGGCCCTCTATAGACACATAGGAGCAGCCTCATGATCACAAGCCCTGGTCCTCATGGGGAACTTCAACCACCCCCATATCCGTTGGAAGGACAACAYGGCAGGGCATAAGCAATCCGGGAGGTTCCCGGAATCCGTCGAGGATAACTTCCCTCTCCAAGTGATAGAGGAACCAACGAGGAGACATGCTATGCTGGACCTTGTTCTCACCAACAAGGACGGGCTGGTGGAGAATGTGAAGCTCAAGGGCAGCCTTGGCTGCAGTGACCATGAAATGGTGGAGTTCAAGATCCTTAGGGCACTGAGGAGGGTGCACAGCAAGCTCACTACCCTGGACTTCAGGAGAGCAGACTCTGGCTTCTTCAGGGATCTGCTTGGTAGAGTGCCATGGGACAAAGCCCTGGAGGGAAGAGGGGCCCAAGAAAGCTGGGTAATATTGAAGGATCACCTCCTCCAAGCTCAGGAGTGATGCATCCCAACAAAGAGGAAATGGGGCAAAAACACCAGGAGGCCTGCATGGATGAACAAGGAGCTCCTGGACACACTCAAACACAAAAAGG
>JAYKAV010002992.1:550188-588474 GCA_035582835.1 Phoebastria nigripes
GGGGCCGCCGCCGCCGAGCTGGCGTGGGGCAGAGGCGCGCCGCAGCAAGCAGAGCCCTGCGGCAGGTGGGGCAGCGCGGCTGGCGGAGGGAGGGCGTGCGGCCGCCTGCAGGTCAGCGGGGGGTCCCCGGGGGGCGCGGGGGGAGAGGGGCGAGCTCCCCGGGGGCGCTTCACCCCTGCGAGGCTCCCCTCGTTCGGGGGTGCGGCTGGAGGGGCAGCCGGGGGCGGGGGGGGAGCAGGCAGGTGCAGCCATCGGGGCAGCCTCGGCCCCCGCCCCGCAGCCGGTCTGCCCCCGCCCCGCAGCCGGTCTGCCCCCGCGGGAGCCCGGGCGTGGGGACGGTGGATGCCAGAAAGCCAGGGGTCTGAGAGAAGGAAATTTGTGCCTCCTTTTTAACAGGGAGCGGAAAGTAGACTGTGTCACTGGTGTGGTTTTGCAATGTGGTTGCAGTGCGTGCGGGCTGATTGTACTAGCTTAAAATCCTCACTCAGTTTATTGGCACGAGATGAAATAATTTATATCATTTTATATCCCTCTGTGCCATACAGAAATCCGCTTTACTCTAGTGCCACAGGTGAAATGAATTACTGACATTGCATACAAGTGCTTTAACTTCTTTGATAGTTTGTGGCATGGGAGTTCAGACATTATGTAAGTAGAGTAGAAGGGTTTGTAATAACTGCAATTATACTTGTTTCTGTACCTGGAAAGAAAAAATCTGCTCCATGGGCCACTTCTGATTACCACTGTTCAGTTGTGTAATGCTTAGATGTACATGGTACTTACTGTGCTGAAAGGATCTGGTCTCTGATTCAAGGATTTCACAGGCTGGAAACCCAGTCCACTGGTTGATTCCGAGAATCTTCTAGCTTTCAGGCACCTGAGAAAGCCTCGTGGGTTTATTAGATTTACTTAGTAAACTTACTTGGAAGTTTTCCCCAAACCTTATTGATTGTGGGAGTGCTTATTATATGTCTGTCATATTTATTCAAATACATAATACTGAACTAAAGAATGGGCACAAAATATTTATTTGAAGAACTGTGAAAACTGCTAAGTATTTCCCTTAGGAAATTAAGTTTTCAACATGAAGACTCTGATAGGGTACAGCATGTTAAATATATGTGCAAAATGTGATGTGTAAGTACAAGGTCAGGTGAACTGGCAAAGCAGAGGTTCTGCAAAAGAAGGATTGAGGAGTTATAGCTGATCAGAAACTGAACAGCAGACAGTAAGAAACCCAACCATTGTTTTTATATGTGTGTGTAGATATTTAAACAAAAAAATCAAGACAAACATCATTCTGGGATGCATAACAGGACTGTTGCAGATGTGTGATGGCATCTCATGGTAGTTGTGACTTTGGGGTCTGTGTCTGGTATCAGTAGTGTATGGGATTTTGGACACTGCAGTTCCACCAGTTAGGCAGGAGATAAGTAGCAAAGGTGATCAGTCATCTAGAAAACATAACCTATGAGAAAATAGTGGAAGAACTGGAATTTTACAGTCTAGGGAAGCAAAGACTGATGAGAGATGTGATAACAATCTTCAAATGTGTAATTGGTTGCTGCAGAGTGGCTGGAAATAAACTGTTCTCCACATCCAGTGGAGATGTAACAAGAACCAGCATGCTGAACTGCAGCAGGAGAGATTAGGTTAAATGGTAGGGAAAGTGCTGTCTAATTGTACAGGTAATTGAGCATTGGATTGTCCAGGTAGGGTGTGGAATCTTCTTCACTGGAGCTTTTTAAGATCACATCTAACAAACATTTACCGGAAATGCTTAAGGCAAGGGTAAACGTGCCTTCCAGCTGGGAGAGACACTACATGATCTCTCTAGGTCCCTTACAGGCTCGCGGGGTGGCGGAGGCTACCAGCAGGCCAGCCTGTGAGCTCACACTCTTGGTGACGACGATACATATCAAAGAGGCAGCTTTGTGAGGTAAACATGGCTCAGTAATCCATTTATAATATTTCACTCACATACCTAACTTTTGTACTAGATTTTGTGATTCTTCTTCCTTCTGCTCTGACTGCATTTACAGTTGAAGTCTAAGAGCAGTGGTGGATGATCTGCTGAAGAACATCACATCTTGGTTTGGCACCATTGCAACCAGTAAATTGGCTTATTGGTAAATGTTAGGAGATTTGAGCTCAGTTTCAAAGTACAGTTCTGTAAACTGTATCACATTGCTCCCTCCAGGTCCTCAGTCGTACAGGGGTGTCTTAGGCAGTCCATGAGGCAAAACTTAACTGCTTTGGTTTAATTTATCTCTATCTCTGTGATCATCATCTTTGAAATTACTTGCATTATAGTTCAATTCTTAAAGGTACTTTGAAAAGTGTAGTTTGGCCTACTGGATTAAGCAAGTTTTTTGCCCAGTCCAATTATTAGCCCAACTAATTATGCAAATAGCTGGCTGGAATGAGACTTGGTGTTTTTCTTCCCTTACCTCCATTACCTAGAGGTTTTTGCTGCTTTGCTCAAGTTTTATTCTTTTATTGTGTTACTCTTTGTGTTGTTATTATCAAATTACGTATTAATTATTTTTAAAATTCTGCTACATTCTTTGCTTCTGGTGATTGCTTGTGAAATTGGCTTCACAGTCCACAAAAGGATCACTTAATTTTTTTGAACATCCTCGTTTTAACAGAGTGAGAACAGGCAAGGCCTAACCTCTCTTTCTAGGTTATTTGTTATTATTTAGTGTCCCTGTGTTCTGCCCTTACTGCTTTAGAGAGGCATTGAATAAAGCTGATTCAATCTTTCCAGTGCCTCTTTATAAAACAGGCCTTTTTAATGCTCTTAGTCATCTGTATTATTAAGATGTCTTTGCTTCTGCCTTTTTTCTCTTCTTTGAGCTGGCATGACCAGAGCTGAGCCCAGTAACGCTGCCGAAGACGCGCTGTTCATGCGGCGTCTTCTGCTGCTTCCTCCTCCGCTGCTTCCCTTGCTTCTCATCACACCCGCGGTGGCACAGCAGTCTAGAGTGCTTGAAGAAATCAAAATGCGCCTTATAAAATGCATTGTCTTGCGTTTAGTTTTTCTGATGTCAGCTTGTTGCCCTGTACGAGAGGAGTTTCTCTGAGTCATCTGAAAGGACGCATTTTGTCAGGGCACAGTGGTTGGTGCTCCCCATGGAGGGTGGCAGGGCAAGGCCTGGCTGCCAGGAGGAGGGTGGCTGGGGGCACCAGGGAAGCCCCGGGCATTGGGCACATCCCTGGGGACAGGCCGAGGCCTGGCTGGGATGTGGGCCCGTGGGTAGGCCCAGCTTGGTGGGGCCCGTGGCTCGGGAGGGAAGGAGTGGGGAGCTGGAGACGGGCCCTGCTGGAGCAGGGGCTGATGGCCCCAGGGGGGCTGAAGTGGGGTCCTGGGCTGTGGGAAGGGGCCAGTAAAGGCCTATTAGTGCCGTGAGGGCCCTGACAAATTTCAAAGCTTCACTGATCCAAATTTTGTGTTGAAAATGTGTGAAATCTACCCATTAGCACAGTAGTGGGTATCTGAAGTATCTGAAGATGTGGGCTTTAGGAAGGGTGAGCCTGCAGAGACTGGAAGGCGAACTTTGCCATCTATTCCAGGGTGACAGTCACAAGGAGATTGCCAGAGAGTTTATCTCCCCCAATTACACAAAATAGCAAGGTCTCTAGAAGAGTTTTTTGCAATAGAGATGTGTGGTTCAGCACCCCATCCTTCTGCAGCACGTCCTTGGCGTGCTGGTGCTGGAGCGTGTAGGAGCGTAGGGATGATGCCCCCTGTGCATCCTCTGCCAGGAGAATCCAGTGCACCTCCTTGAGCACCAGTGGTGACCGCGCACAGATCTTTGCGTTGGAGCTGGCTCCATCAGCCAGGGTCTGCTTGTAAGTAGCCAACTCTACTAGTCTGGAGTAAAATTTAGGGGTAAGCAGAAAATTGTTAAAGATGTTGCTATACCATGGCAATACATATTCCTTTGTTAAATTAAAAAAAAAAAAAAAAAAAAGGGCTTGGCATTTCTTCCCTGCCTTTGCCCATGAAAATAGGCTGAACCTTGCAAGGCTTCGTTGTTGCTTCATTTAGAACTGGATCGGCTGTGGAAAAAAGCAATATATGGCAGAAGAAAACTTAGAACCGTGGGGGCATAGGCAAAATGGCTTGAGAGGCTTTTTTCCTCTCTCTAGTTTCTATGGTTCTGGGGTACTGTGAGACTTACAAAAGAAACTTTTCTAAATTACCATTAATCTGCACAGACATTGTTTTAAAGCAGTGCTGATTGATTTAGCCTTCCAGGGTAGATGTCAGGCACACTATTTGTGATTAACAGCAGATAGAAACCAGGGAGATGAGCAGTGTTGATCATACTGAATAATATTATGAATGGAAATAACAGTACAAAGTAAATACATGTCAACCTTTTGGAATTTTGTGTGATTTATATAGTTTCAATGTTGGATTGAGTAATTGATCTTTTTATCGGTGTGTTTTATACTGTAATAAAATAGGATTTAAATAGTGCGAAGTTAATAGCTGCTCTAAGTAAAACACACAGGCACTGGAATGAGACACATTCTCTGTAACTAAGAACATGTAAAAATTGCAGGGAAGTTTGTTTTAACTTGATGTGGTGAAAAATAAAACTATCATTCATGCCAGTGAGAGATTTACATTTTTCCTTGAATTCTCTGTCAGTTCAAAGTAAGCGTGTTAAGAGTACTGCATTAGCACATAGGAAATCTAAATTTCCGCCTTGTATATTAGTACTTTAAGGCCTCTTCATAATTCAGACTTTTATATTCCAAGATTTTTCTCTCTCACATGATTAGTTCCAGTAGCTTGCTCTGAAGTTCTGGTTTGAGGCATGAGACACTGAACTAGTAACAAAGAGAGGCTGGAGCCTTCTTAGCAGTGTAGACAGAAATAAATACTGATGTGGCAAAATGAGCGGGTTCGGGAGATTGCGGGGGGAAGACAAGGGGGGGCTGGGATCAGTCCCAGCTCTTCTGGGGCAGGAGAGCTTGAGAAGTGGCTGTAAGGGCCACCTGCTTTTGGCTGTGGGACTAGGGGCAGGGGTCTTCTGGGAACTGACACGGGGACAGAGGTATGAAGAGGGCTCAGGGCATTTTTAGGACAGGGAGGGTTTGGGGGAGCTTTGTGGCAGCAGCATCTCTCTTATTCCCTCACACTTTTCATCCAGACCAGCGCTCCTCATTGTCTTCTCCACCATCCCATGTTGTGGGTGCCTCTTATCACCTCTGCAGCCATCCATTTTTTTCTCAAGCTAACAGTTTTCCTTTCCCTCTTCATTGGCCCCTGCCAACTCTCCTCCCCCTCCCAGGCTTTGGGAAAAGGGCTGGGGTCTCTCACTGACACTTGTTCTGGCTGTTGGGAAGGTGATAAAAGGAGGTATGAAGAGAGATAAGGAGACTGTGCAGAGGTGAAGACAGCACTTCAGTGACCTTGAAGAGCAAGGTTTGCTTCTCTTGCAGTCCTGCATGATGTGAGAGAGATGTACGGCAGAGGGGTATGGCAGGTCCTGCTGCTGCCTCACGTACACTCATCTCTGTCCTTAGAGGTGGTGGCAGAAGTACTGTGTAAATAGGAGGTGCTAATCAATGGTTTGGGATGTAGCTCTGCCATCCCCATCTTCTTTGGCATAGGTAAAATCTGCTGGTAGAAGTGGACTACTTGCTTACAAGTGTGCAGGTTTGTGTGTGGGTGTAAAAGACCTTGAACAAATAAGTGATCATTGGGTTTTTGTATGTTTTAATTGGGAAGTTAAGATTATCTGGGAGGGCTCTAAATGTGTCTGTCTGGACATGGCATATCCACGGCTGAAGTGACTGTAGCACGCTGTATATTTGCTGATGTGACAAAACTTGTAGGATTTTTTAAAAGATTTTATCTGTGGAACATGCTAGAAAAGCGTATTTATCCAAGCTGTCTTTGAAAGGGAGAAATTGAGTTGTTGGAATGAAGAGTGTCCCAACTTCTGTGGTTGGAGTGTACATTAACACTGATACTTGGTTAGCTCAGAACATTTTTGTGTATTTTAAAGGCCATTTACTCTACCCAAAGCTCTGTATTTTTTTGTATTTAGTCCAACTTATCAAATGTATAATACTGATTTTTATTATCACAACTGTCAATTCTTTTCCCCTTTCTTTTGTGTAAATCTTCAGAGCCATGGTGATGATAAAACATGTTCTAGCTTGCCTGAATTCATTTATATCATACATCAACAAAGTGGGGAAAAAAACCACTGAGCTGTAGTTTGAGATTAAGCCAAGAGTTTTTAAAGCATGCCAGTTTGTATTTTCCAAAATATTTTATAACAATCTGTACTTTCTTCATTAAGTAGAGTTAATGATTTCCAAAAGTTTTCTTTTTAGTCAAAACTGTTGCAGCATACAAACATGAGYGCAATTAAGGTGATGTGAAGACACATAAGTGAAGAGTGCTGCAATTGGTATAACAGCAGGAGTACATCTAGGCTCAGCCTTTAACAGACACTTGGGAAGTCTTTGTTGTCAAGAGTACCTTGTGCTTCTTTTGGTCTCAGGAGGTAATTCCAGTTCTCACCCCCTTATGAGTTCCCTAATTCCACAGCAGCTTGCAGTATCTTCTGTGGAGAGGTCAAGATAACATTACATAGTTGTATCAACAGTACAATTTATTAAAATACCAGATTATTGAGCTCAGTTTAAAATCTTGTGGTATAACCCTTGCTTCACTGAAGTGTGCAAAACTGTGTGAACTTTTTTGCCAAACTAGCAGGGGAGCTGCCAGGGAGGGACCACATGGTCCCATGATGAGCTTTCTAGACTATCGGTGTAATGCATACATTTGAGGGAAGATGTATGAAGTGGTACTTTAATTATTTTCCTGATATCGGACACTTAAAAGGTTCAAATTACAGGTGAAAATTAGAAAAGTACCTACCGCCTTCAGTGTCCCCAAATGTAATATTTCTTTCTTAGTCTTTTAACCACCTGGGGTCTCCTGGGTGGCTCTCTTGGAGCTCTGGCCCAGACAGACTCCATTAGACAGAGGTCTAAGCAAGGCTGTTTAAATAAATATTTCTTCCTTTAATTGCAGCTCTCTTTGACCAGATCAGCATGTTCCTACTTACTTGCACTTGGGATCTGACCCTGGTTTCCTACTATTTCCCTCTTCCTCATTGCAAGTAGAGAAGATAGAATAATATTCCCAGTTAAATAAAAAGGCAGAGGAGAAAATAAACACTATAAACGTAGCTGCAGTGTCCTATGTGGAGAAGAGGAGGCAGGCATGTCCGTGCAATAAGTTAAAGGGTGGGTGAATTATGCAGAATATGACTTGAAGATGGAAGAAGTGGGAGTGGACCATTGCTGGACTGCTAGGGTCGTGAATTCAATCCTTTCTCAGCTGTGGGAAATGTTTCAAAACAAAGAAGCACTCTGTGGGAAGTGGCTCTCTGTGACTAGACTTTATGCCCAAGTCAAAAACCCAGGGGAAGGTTATATAATGCTGAACTTCCATTTAATTGGAGGGTTGATTGCTTATGGGAAGTGGACACAGGAGTCTCCAGCTCTTAAAATCTTGGCCTTGATAGCACAGGACTGAAAGATGAAGTAGATCACTCCTGGCAGAATATAAGCCGAACTGAATGTCAGTGTCTTGGTAAGGAACTGTATGCCCTCCTTTCCCAAGTGGAATGGTATCTGCCTAGTTATCGCATTTTGTTTAAAAGGTTTCCATTAGGAGGGAGCAGAACTGGGTGGGCGAAAGTGAGAGAACTTTTGAGATATACCATGAGATTCACTGTCAACTCATGAGATAGAGCAATGTGGAAAAGAACAGTCAAGAACATTGGAGCTGTGTAAAGAGTGGAGCCCTTTACTTCATAGCAACTTAAAACAAAGGAAACTATAGGTGGAAATGCAAAAATAAAAGGTGTTAATATGTCGAGGGGAATTTTCAGAGACAAAACCCCTTATTATCTTACTGAAAGGAAACTGAAACTCTCACCTACTGAAAAGAAGTCCTCTTTGTCCTTCAGAACCTCTGTCACTTGCAGAGAAAGTGAGGATCAAATGGCAACCCTAAGCAAACCAACCAAATAAATTAAATGGCTTTTTGAATATCTCTGGCTGGAAGTTGAGAGAAAAAGAAGAATGGGGAAATAATGGCATATTAAGAGGCCTGGAGGAGATTCCTCCTATCCCTGAAAAGTAAAATTGAGAATCCTTCAGGTCCTATGTAGAATTGCACAAATCATGAGAAATCACTGATGATAAAATGTATTTAAATGCTGGCAAGATATTAAACTGTGAAAAATACACTCTTGCAGTATAACAGAAGATAAAGTGATAAAGGAGTTTTTTACTTTTTTACTACCATGGAAAAGAATGAGGGGTGGGCAAGGGGAGGAGGATTTGCTGAATAGGAATAACAGCGATTTTTTTTTTTTTTTTAAGGTCCTAGACAATGGAGTTTTGTGTTTGTTATTCCCTGATGAATTTGCAATGACGAGAAAGGAATGTAATTGTATGCCCCTGTGATTAAGTCCATTTGCAAAGAGGCCCACATGGTCATGGTGTGCTCATGACTCAGCTGAAACGAACATTGACAACTTTTGCCAAAAAGGGGAGGGAAGCCAGGATGCAGAGCATTTCATTAAGGAGCTCAAAAGAGAGGACAGCTGCACCTAATTTTCAGAAGCACATAGTTGTCTTCAAGGAAGCCAAGCAGTACCAAGAAAAAAGCTTAATTTTTATTTCCTAAACAGCAAAGGCATTCCATTTATTTTATCTCTTATTTTCTTTTCCAATCAGGATTTAAATAAGGTATCTGCCCTCAGAAGAGGTGTTTCTAGCAAAGGAGAATTTCTTCTTTGTGTATGCATAAGTATACCTACTTATGCTAAGTACTCACTATAAGTAATCAGTAGTTCATGGTTTGATGGTACCTGACARTAGCAAGAAAAAGGCATTCAACAAAACTGTCCTGGAGCTGTCCAATACAGAGCGTTTCCTTTGCAAAAGTTTTGGTGCTTTGCGGAAGACCTGACTCCCTCTGCTCCTCAGCACTTGGCCACATGCAGTTTTGGATTTGTTTCCTGGTTCACTCTATCTGATTTTTAAATAGAGCTGGGGTAATATATGTCTTGTGCTCCTGGAGAATTATTTATAGGGTGCCTTTGTAAAGCTGGGCAACTGCAGGCAATGAGATCTTGCTCAGAAATCAGTGATATGAAAATTCTTTTATATGGTGATTTCATCCTGAAAACTCAGCTACACTAACACCAAAATAGAACTCAAGCCCGGATGATTGACACCTGAAGTAAATATATAATCACTTTAAATCATTAACCTGTTTTTTTGTTTGAATAAACAGGAGGCAGCCTTTCTCTCCTGAAAATGAATAGGCCAAGATGTAGAGAATATTTTGATACTGTGGAAAATATTCATAATTATTATGATAATTATTATGAAATAATCCTATTATCTTTTGTGACATAGACATTTTGCCGCCTTTTTCCTGAAGTGGTTATTTTCTAGTCTTGTTTGCTTGTACGTTTTCACTGGCTGATATTTTAAATCTATTTTTGTTGTCATGGAAGCTTATTTTATAAAATGGCTGAAAAGGAATTGACTTTCTGTGTTTGTGTATGTGCTTTTTTCACCTTTAATACTCTTTGAGAACCAATAATCATGTGTCTAGATATAGAGTTCATCTTTAACAAGTTCATTCCAAAACATACATGACAGCATTTGATTTTAAAGATCTAAAATATAAAGCAATGTTTATGGATTATGATATAGTTGCTAGTTATTRTGGCTAAATGATAGCTAAATTCTGTTACTTGCAAATTGATTGTGAATTCTGATAATTATGCAGCCCATATAAGGACAGAGAATATAATCACAGCTCTTGGAATAAGGCTTAGAAGCAAGAAAACCCATTTTAGTCAAACAGTGGATCAATTTCTTATAGTTTAAGTAAGAGATCAGTATATGATATTATACACACGGTCTTTGGATGTTGATACTAAACCCCAGAGATTCCTCCGATGAGACTTTTTTTTTGAAGGAGATGACATTTTTATACGAAGTCATTCTGAAGTGGTAAATAAACATATGAAATTAATTAGCTTATTGTGTGGAGTATCTCGAATTCACAGACCCTTATATAACTATTGTGGTCTTAAAGTACCTGCAGATACCACCATTGTTGCACTGGCAAATATAGCATCTATAAAATGTGTCTGAACGTATTAAGTTAGTATTCTCATAGTATTCAATATTTCAGTAGTTTTGTATTTTGTAAATATAGTATCAAAATTGGGGAAATAGAATTGCAAAGAATACTTCTTGAATTGTAGTTGTTTCTTTTACATGAAAGGCAATGTTAGGTGGAGGTTAGAGCATGGCATATCATTCTGTAACTGGAAGTAGAATAGCCGTTATTTAAAGTTTCAAGTTATACAATGTAATGTTTACGCTTATTTATTTTGATGACTTCCTGACTTGTTTCGTTTGGAGGCCCAGTCCTACAGACAATGCTGTGTTTATTTAGGCCTGAATGCAACAAATTACAGTCCAGGTGCAGATTTTATGATCCATTGAGATCGCTATTAATTTATTTTGGGCTTTTTTTTTTTTTTTGAGTGGAAACAGCAGTCCACCCAGTCATTTTAAGTTGAAGGAGTGACACTCTATCTGTACAATGATTGGCTTTGTCTAAACCCACAGGTGCTAGTTTTACAACTTGCAGGTAAATGCTATATTTATTTTATGTTTTTATTTTATAGTTTACATATTTTTTATACTTCAGCATAGAATGTAGACTATAATATACTTTACTATATAAAAATACATTGAACTTCACTGAAAAGAAATTTGTCCATCTCTCTCTTAGTATTAAATTCTGTACATAATTTTCTATATACTTTGGTGCAGGTCAGGCAATATTACTATTGGCTTGTGCTGATGAATGCACCATTAATGAATGGACCATCAGAATCTGTATAGAACTGAAACCAGTGAAGCGCTTTGGGTGAGTGTTTACAAATTTCTAAAAACTGGTCTTACTTGTGGGCAGACACTGAGGAGCATAGTGATGCAGCTGAAGTTAAATGAGTGATATTTGCCAAGTCACAATAAAGAAACTTGATTTTCAGGTTTCCATGGGACACATGGGAACACAGAAAAATTGGAAGAATGAACCTGAGGAGAGACCACTGAAATCAGGATTTCTGGGAATGCAGCTTCAGCAAACAGCACCTGAGTTAAAGTTTGCATCTCTGTTTTGAAGCACAGAATCTAATGCAGAGCATCTGCGTTCTGCATTACTAGTACGTTCTGGCTTACTTAGAAAGGGCTGCTCTCAGGTACAGAAATGAGTCTTGATTGTATCATTCTTCAAAGGCCTGAGGACTTTGGTATGTAACTTCTACTTTAGATGCCTAGGTCCAACATTGAAATGCCGTAGAGACTCTTGCTTCTATTCAGCCCCAGGGGTAACTGAAGTCATTATGCCTGCGTTTCTGTTAGTAAAAATGCCTRCACACTTATATGTCTGATGCTAGGCACACCTAGAACTGTGTGGCACAGTAGGTACCTAGCACAAGCCTGATTCCTAGAAGGATTTACAGAGTAGAAATTCCTCTCTCTCACCTGTGGATCCTGATCCAGCAGGAATTTTGTCTTTGCAAAAACAAAGACATGTTTTTGGAACAATCTCCATGAAAAGCAGTATTTTTTACTCTTTATGTCATGTGGTTAGAGCATTAGTCAGGACAGAAGACTGAGGTTTAGTTCCTTCCTCAATCTGAAGCAGTTTGAACAATTTACCTTACATTTAGAATCATAGAATCATTAAGGTTGGAAAAGACCTGTAAGATCATCAAGTCCAACTGTCAACCCAACACCACCACGCCCACTAAACCATGTCCCTAAGCGCCTCATCTACACGTCTTTTAAATACCTCCAGGGATGGTGACTCCACCACTGCCCTGGGCAGCCTGTTCCAATGCTTAACCACTCTTTCAGTAAAGAAATTTCTCCTAATGTCCAATCTAAACCTCCCCTGGCGCAACTTGAGGCCATTTCCTCTCGTCCTATCGCTAGTTANAACTTGAGGCCATTTCCTCTCGTCCTATCGCTAGTTACTTGGCAGAAGAGACCAACACCCACCTCGCTGCAACCTCCTTTCAGGTAGTTGTAGAGGGCAATAAGGTCTCCCCTGAGCCTCCTCTTCTTCAGACTAAACAGTCCCAGTTCCCTCAGCTGTTCCTCATAAGACTTGCTCTCCAGACCCTTCACCAGCTTCGTTGCCCTTCTCAGTGTTGCTGTATCAGAAACAAAGCTGTGAAATTAAAGCACACAAATGCATTGTTCATACTGCTTCGAGCAATAGCAAACTCATAGAGTCATAGAATCATTAAGGTTGGAAAGGACCTCTAAGGTCATCGAGTCCAACTGTCAACCCAACACCTCCATGCCCAAATATACCCACTCAATATGCCCAGTCAAATATGTCAACTCAATAGCTTCTTTAGGATTTTCCTTTTCAAGGTGTCTCTGAGCAGAACTGAAGAAGCGTGTCTCTGACACTCACTCAGTGATGCTCTAGCACCGATGGACAAGACTTGCCCAGCAAAGGCTGTGCCTGACTCCAGACTACCCTTCACCACCAGGAGGTTGCCTTCTGGTACAGAGGTTTCAACACCTATTAGTCGTACTGTGTTCTTACCTCTTACCTTAGTAAAGGACTGAAATATAGAAATAAAGCTTTAATGCATTTTTGAACCTGTCTTTTTAAATTCATGTTAATTAAGTCTACTAAAACTTTGTCTATGAAGCAAACTTCATAGACAGGGAACATCATATAAAAGGGAATATGTTTAGAAACTCTTCATCAGGATCCATTTTGATCTCTTTTTGTTTATGTTGTCTAACAAATTATTTATTGCTATATGTTGGATAAGTTGGGTATAGAACTTTTTTTTTTTCTTTATCTTGTTCTGTGTTTGTTTAATGGTTGTTCATGCTGCTGGCTTACTATATTTTTGACAGTTTATGAATCCCACAATTTAAAACCTAATAGATATTTTCTAATAACACTATAGAAATGAACATGAACCTTGTGCATCATGGAGAGCAAATATAAACCAAATGATTTTACGTTGGTGCTCCATAGCATAAATGCAGGCACTGAACTCTGATGAATCTGGAGGTTTTGGTTTGTACCATGACAGGCACTAGCAGCACCTCATTTTGTAAGTAACTACTTTGCACCAAGTATTTAAAAATTAACTGGAGCAAAAAAATGTAAAAACGTGCTATTATTGCCACCAGCATCTTTAGTGTTCTGGTGATAAATGGTCAAACTCTTAGGAATGCTTGCAGAAGGTTAAGGATTGGATATAATTAAAAAGGATCACTCCCAAAAGGGAGGCTGCAAAACACCGTGCTCTGAAGAATCTGTGCTAGTAATGCTTTTAAACCATGGCTTTTCATTTACTGTAAGAAATACAAATTGGAACTGACATCTAACAGATGAATTTATCTCCACAAGCCTTCTTTATATGAAGTCACTAATACTGTATGCATGGTGCTTTTGTCCAGCTGTATAATCCTTAGCTTCAAGTGCCAGAATAAACCATGGAAACACTGTGTGGGCTCTGAAACACTCTAAGTGATGCTAAAGATTTTGTGTTCTTGGGAACACAGAATATATTAGAATTCTCTCTTGTATATAAATTCAGCTTTTTAAAACAAGCAAATCTACCCATTTTTTGAAGAGCAACAGTTTGACATTTAAAAAAAAAGCCCATCTCAACTTGAATAACTCTGGAATATGTCTGAAAATGCATCTGGCATCTTTAGAAATCTCGAATTTCTGGCATGAATAATAACATATTGTATTTCTTTTACTTTTTTTGAAAACCATGTATTAAAATTTATGACAATATAAAATCTGCTTTTTTAATTTGTGGGATTTCTCTGAAAGGTAAGTTATACACCTGTTTATGCAAGAAAGCATGACCTGTACTTTGTTCAGACCTGTCTGATACCATCAATATACAGTGTAAGCAACTTGTCATAGGTCCTAGCAAGTGTGCCATGTTGTTTTATTCTTTCTTTTACAACCTACATTGATGACAGTAGATATTTCTTAATGGACTCTATGGAAAATAAGTTACACATGTTTTGAGATACGGGAACTACTTTGGAAAAATTCATCTGTGCTTTTGAAAGAAAAAAATGTTGCCTAAACTGCTCTAATCTCTAATGGCCATTTAATTCACCTGTTGCTAATTTAAGTCAAGTTGGCTGATTCAGAAATGTGATACTCCTTAATTATTAACAAATTCTAGGCCCCTTAATGTCAAAGAGAAACAAAGGGCAGAACTGTCTGCACTGTTCTCTTGAACAGAAAAGTTGCAAGTGGAATGGCATGAAGGAGGCAGAATGGGAAAGTCTCCAGCTATATACTATATGGGCTATAATACTGTAAAACATATAATCTGTCAGAGTAGTCTGAGGTAGCATGCTCTTTATGCTAAATAATATTTAATTATTGCTCAAAAGAGGGGAAGAAACTGCCTTATTTCTGGAAATGGATATGGAAACCTAAGAGGTGTGTGGGTGATGAGTTCTTATGATTGTTTGGGATCACTGCTGAGTATAGGAGCAAATCTCATCCCTGGGGCTGGGGACTCATATGTTGAAGATTTGTTCATAGACGTAGAGTGGGAGGAAAGAATTTGCCGCCTTTGCGTGTGCTGTAGCCTGGCAAGATGGAACAGGATGCTGCCCTCCACCCCCACTCCATCCTTGCAGTGCCAGCTTGTGGGGAATTGTCTGCGATGGCTGAGGAATAATTTTCTGCAGTTTTGAACGTTGAGATTTCTGAGAATTTGCAAGTGCATAACAAACTTGCATGGTCCTGACTGTTGTAATTGTTGTAAAAACGAACACCTCTCAGACTTGAGGGTAGTTCTCCTGACGGTATCCTGCAGATTTGGAGTTGTACTCCTGTTGTACTATTAACTCCTGATTAGCGAATGTCTGACGATTAAACAAGTGGCCAACAGCACAGATTGTCTGGAGTGAGAGAAAAGAAAAAGCAAAGATGTTGGAGGTAAATGGTTTTAGCAATATTACAGGGTTCAGGGATTTTTTCATAGGGAGAGATGAGATGGTACTTATGGTTCTGCTAGCTTAGTAGTGGGAGAATCGCTCCCCAGCATCACCAAGGGTATGGCTCATCATAAAATGTGGTCTACCTGGACTTCAGTAAAGCCTTCGACACTGTCTCCCACAGCATTCTCCTAGAGAAGCTGGCGGCTCATGGCCTAGACAGGTGTACTCTGCGCTGGGTTAAAAACTGGCTGGGCGGCCGGGCCCAGAGAGTTGTGGTGAATGGAGCGAAGTCCACTTGGTGGCCGGTCACGAGCGGTGTCCCCCAGGGCTCCGTTTTGGGGCCGGTCTTGTTCAATATCTTTATCAACGATCTGGACGAGGGGATTGAGTGCTCCCTCAGTAAGTTTGCAGACGACACCAAGCTGGCCGGCAGTGTCGATCTGCTCGAGGGTAGGAAGGCTCTGCAGAGGGACCTGGACAGGCTGGACCGATGGGCTGAGGCCAACTGCATGAGGTTCAACAAGGCCAAGTGCCGGGTCCTGCACTTGGGCCACAACAACCCCATGCAACGCTACAGGCTTGGGGAAGAGTGGCTGGAAAGCTGCCTGGTGGAAAAGGACCTGGGGGTGCTGGTTGGCAGCCGGCTGAATATGAGCCGGCAGTGTGCCCAGGTGGCCAAGAAGGCCAAGGGCATCCTGGCCTGTATCAGAAATAGTGTGGCCAGCAGGAGGAGGGAGGTGATCGTGCCCCTGTACTCGGCACTGGTGAGGCCGCACCTTGAATACTGTGTTCAGTTTTGGGCCCCTCACTACGAGAAGGACATTGAGGTGCTGGAGCGTGTCCAGAGGAGGGCAACGAAGCTGGTGAAGGGTCTGGAGAGCAAGTCTTATGAGGAGCGGCTGAGGGAACTGGGACTGTTTAGTCTGGAGAAGAGGAGGCTCAGGGGAGACCTTATCGTGCTTTACAACTAGCTGAAAGGAGGTTGCAGCGAGGTGGGTGTTGGTCTCTTCTGCCAAGCARCTAGCGATAGGACGAGAGGAAATGGCCTCAAGTTGCACCAGGGGAGGTTTAGATTAGACATTAGGAGAAATTTCTTTACTGAAAGAGTGGTTAAGCATTGGAACAGGCTGCCCAGGGCAGTGGTGGAGTCACCATCCCTGGAGGTATTTAAAAGACGTGTAGATGAGGCGCTTAGGGACATGGTTTAGTGGGGCTTGGTGGTGTTGGGTTGATGGTTGGACTTGATGATCTTACAGGTCCTTTCCAACCTTAATGATTCTATGTTAATTTATTTTCTTTGTGTAGAAACAGGAACCTTCAATTCTATGTTAAAACAAGAATGTGATAGCTAGGCAGTTTTGATACAGATACAGAGCTATGTATCCGACTATGAAGTATCACATGTGAAAATTCAAGCACACAAAGACATGTAGGGAACATTTTTAACATGTTAATACAAACACTGACCCCTAAACAACAGAAGAGAAGAGCTGGAGTTACTCATGAAAGGGGGAAAGCCACCACTACTTGTTAAAGAATCACAGGCAATAAAAGGCCACTTTGAAAGTTGAAAGCTGAAGAGCTGGTGGATGTCTGCTACAAAGGCTCCTATTGCCTCTGACCACAAGATAAATTCCTTCTTAAGCACCTCTGTGGTGTCATAATAAAAAAAAGTACTATTTTGTCATTGCTGACTTCAAACTGGAAGACGTTTGGTAGACATCTCATGTGCAGGAATATGGCTGCATATTCTGTGCATGTGATGGGGGAGATATGAAGGAGCTGCTGGGTGTACTCTGAATACCCAAAGTGTGGGGTGTACTCTGAATACCCAAACTTCGTCTCCTGGTTACTCAGCTGTCTGCTGGTCTTGTTGCCAAGAGGAGAGGTCAAGATATGAGGGGTGGCAGTGGCTGCCCCTGAAGCCCCATTCTGCCCTCTGGGGCAGCAGGAGGGCAGGGCTGTCTGGGCCTGCTTTCCTCACCCTGTCCCACCTCTTCCTCTTGTCTGTTCTTCATCACGCTCTTGTCTTACCTTCATAGGCCCTGTTCTGCAACAGAATAGCTCAGAAAAGCAAACGGCTTGGAGAAGGGTGATGTGCCTGAGGGACGGGGGCCGTGCACCTCGCAGGCAAGTGCCCTTGAAATTGTACTCTGAAGAGTGAGAAGGAGGGGTACTGGAGAGGAACTGCAGAGATACAGAAACATGGAGGTTGGAAGGGACTTCCTGGGATCATCCAGTCCAGCCTCTGCTCAAGGCAGACCCAGTTAGCGTAGGCTGGCTAGGGTCTTGTTCAGTCCAGGTTTGAATAACCGCAAAGATGGAGATTTTGCCACCTCTTCTAGTGTCTGGCCATCTTCCTGGTGGAAAATGTTTCCCTTAGACACTGAGTTGGCATTTCTTCTGTTCCCATGTGTGCCCATATCCTGTCGTCCTTCCGCTGTACGGCTGTGAGGAGAGTCTGCCTCCATCTCCTCTACACCTGCCCTCTAGGTAGTTGCAGACTACACTGATATCTCCCCGCAGCTTTCTCTGCGTTTAGGTAGGGAGGTTGGGGATGGGGGAGAGAGGAAGAGACCCCGATTTTATTCCTGTCTCCCGCTTAGATTCCCACAGCCCCAGAATAATATTGACCAGGACTGCGTGCAGCTTCCCCATCCTCGCTCCCCACACCCCAGGAGTCCTAGAGAGTCCTCCCAGACATCTGACCTTCCTCTTGGTTCTCTCTTAGTGACTTGTAGCAATGCTGCACCACCCCCCTCCCCCTGCCCCGCGGAGCTAAATTGCTTCTGCGAAGGCCATTCTTTAAATAATTAGAAACGGGTTCATTAGCAGACACTGAGGGATACTGATGAACAGCAGTGCTTCTGAGATCATCCTGAATAATCATTATCATCAGTTTATTCTTTGTAGGTTACTTCAGAGATGTAGGTTTTTTTGGTATCACTATTCAGTAGATAGTCACCTCAATATGCGCTGTTGCTCCAGGGCTGGGACAAAATAGACCAGTATGTTTGGATGTGTAAGGTACAAGGCTTTTGAATAGAAACAGGGCACTAATCTGGGATCTTACAATAACAAGCACACTAAAATATTGTGCCCTGTTCTATGTCCACACCTCAAAAACGTTATGTCAAAAATAGAGTTCAAAGGAAAGTAACAAAAAGGAGAAGGGATTTGGAAAACAAGTATAGCAACATGAATCTTACGAGGGTCTAGTTGTTTAGTATATGAAGGACAGGACTGAGTGGTGGCTTGGACTGTGTATACATATAGATAGAAAGGAGTCAGGGGGACCGTTCAGTTTTGCTGAGAAGGTCATAGGCAGAACTAGTGGCTGGAAATTCAGACAAATTAATCTTTGAAATAAGATGCAGTTTCTTAAAAGTGGGGCTGATTAAACAGTGGGAAAGATTAAGGAGGTTGGGGAGAGGAGGGATGCACTTGAGTCATTAAAACAAGATTAGATATTTTTTTTAAAAATGCAGTTTAATCCAGTTTCTTGTAAACGATCTATAGCTTATACAGGGATCAACCTAGATGACAAAAATATCCTGGATGATCCTTTCTCTTCCCAAGATCACGCATAACGGCTTTGGCAAAGCAGATGAACTTTCTCTTAACTGTATGGACGTTAAGATGGCATTTCTCTTCTAAGTGTGTGTGCTTTCATGTACAACTTAAACCAGCTCCTTGTTCAGATGCCCATCTCGGGGACTGGGAAATACTGATGAAAGTGATTTGCAACATCCAGGGTGAGGTTTGTATGGTATCTGCTGGCTTACTTCATATATTTTCTTAATGCTATTTACCTATGTGAAACAAAGCTGAAAGCAGAGGAATACACAGGAATTTTCTGGGGAGGGAATACCCAGAGACACAGGTTGTGTAGTGCTGCGTGGCCCTGGCCTTCTCCCCACCCTGCACCTTTGCAAAACCTTCTTGGTGTGATTTGTCCGTTCATTAGTTACTCAACTCTGCAGCTACTGTGTCCTTAGTTGCTTGGTGGACTGAAGGAAAAACATACGGTAGGGACCAGGAAGAACTTTTATACTTTATGTAATAAAAATAATTGTCTTCGTATAAGGCTGTAAGAGTCTTCACATTGTAAAAATAGTGAGCTTGAATACTTGCTGGAATATCTTTAGTCTTCTTGCAGGTGAAAAGCAGCTAAGTGTGTAAATTTTGCATGGTTTTAATTTTTGCCTGGGATCATACCGTATCTGGCACTGCAAGTGTTTCCCAAAGTACCAAATTTTGGATACCAAATTTTGTTGTGGTTTAACCCCAGCCAGCAACTAAGCACCACGCAGCCGCTCGCTCACTCCCCCCCGCTGGGATGGGGGAGAGAATCGGAAGGGTAAAAGTGAGAAAACTCATGGGTTGAGATAAAGACAGTTTAATAGGKAAAGCAAAAGCCGCGCACGCAAGCAAAGCAAAACAAGGAATTCCTTCACTACTTCCCATCGGCAGGCAGGTGTTCGGCCATCTCCAGGAAAGCAGGGCTCCATCACGCGTAACGGTTACTTGGGAAGACAAACGCCATCACTCCAAACGTCCCTCCTTCCTTCTTCTTCCCCCAGCTTTATATACTGAGCATGACGTCACATGGTATGGAATACCCCATTGGCCAGTTGGGCTAGCTGTCCTGGCTATGCTCCCTCCCAGCTTCTTGTGCACCTGGCAGAGCATGGGAAGCTGAAAAGTCCTTGACTAGTAGGCTACTTAGCAACAACTAAAAACATCAGTGTGTTATCAACATTCTTCTCATACTAAATCCAAAACATAGCACTATACCAACTACTAGGAAAAAAAAAATTAACTCTGTCCCAGCTGAAACCAGGACATACTTGAAACAGCAAATGTTTATGTTTTCCCCTTCGAGCATGAATGTGCTAAATTTCTGTTTTCTTCCCTCAAAGAACTGTTTAAAATACTAAGGGTCTGATTTAGCTCCACTGAACTGGAGTTCTTTCAAAGTTTTCACTAGTTCAGGTCCCAAATTCCTCTAGAATTTCTACCGTTTCCTTCAATGCAATCACAGCCTCCTTTACTGAAAATATTGACAAGTCATTCAAAAACAAGAGTAAGTAAAAAAACCCCTATCATTTAAAAAMCATATAATTGGAAAATCTAAAATTCTTTTTTGTCTGTTTACCTCATATGACTCTTCTTGGTTTGATGTCAGTGAGTTTATGTGTCATTGCCAAAGTGCTAACATATAATCAAATGTTTTAAAGGCCAGTCTACTTCATGACACCTTTATATGTAGTCTAAAGGCTGTTGTACTAAGTTAAATGGAATAAACATCCATTCATTCTGTAGCGTAAAACAATCAAATCAAGTTTTGAAGCTTGAACAGAGACTTTAACCAGCTTTTCCCATGACTACGGATTGCTATTAAAAAAAAAAAAAAAAATGAATCTGTTTTGCCTTTTTTTGAATGTTTCTGGAAATGAGGGAGAAAGAGGGAGTACAGTTAATTGGAAAGGACTAAGCTTTCAAATAAAGTTTTGAAACCTTCAGCTGAAGCAGGAGTCCATGTCATCATTCTTATCCTCTCCAGCATTTGACAGTACTTAAATTAACACTGAGAATAACATTAAGTATAATTTGTAGAAAAAGACAATGAATAACACTAATGGGCTTGATCYGTTGTGCTTGATGCTGGAATCCAAACCTGTTTGAGGGATAAACTAGACAAATGAATAGAAGAAAAAGATAGGAAGACAGAAAATATAACTTCTATTTCTGATGCTGGCCCTTACTTGCAGGAGACAAACAGAGCCCGTAGACTTATTCTTTCCTTCACATAGCAAACTTATTTTAAATCACCTGTTGTGTATTTCGTTCTGCTTCTCTCTTGTTTTCACAGCAAATGTTGCAGTCATCACATTGCAAATAACATCTTAGCTAAGCCAGCCCTACCCTCCCTTTTTCAAAAGTGGAGAACAAAAATAAAAAGATGGAAAGAAAATAAATGTTAGGGGAGAAGAACGTGAGTGAGGAGCTATTGGCAGAAATGTGTATCTGACATCTCAGGACCTAGCTGAATTTGGTAGCACTGACAATGTTTCTGAATCCTCGGCCGGCTTGCTTTTCTGAGGACTTTGAGACCACAGCAGTAATGGATGAGCAATTCTGTGCATCTCATCAACTAGGCATGATCCTAACGTAGTCTTTAAATTGCATTAGAAGTTCTTACTTGGATTGGTTCCGGTTTTATGTTGCCTTTATGCCTCTTTCTGTCAACATTCGTTGTTAGAGATTGTTGTACCTTTCTCTCAGACTTCAGCCAATTTCTATAGTGGTTTCATTGCTAAATTATATATAATTATATGTAATTATATATAATCATTATATATAATTTCCAGTTATTGCATTATGTGCCCCAATGACTGTTTTCCTTCTGTTTACCAACAATTGCCACTGGCCCAATTGAACTCTACATTCCTTAGCTCAGACAAAATGGTCTCCCAAACTATTGCTCCAGGTAGTCATTTGTATTAAATTGTTTTCTTTTTCCCTGTTTGGTAACATAGATACATATACCTGTGCACACTCAAAATTTGACCTTTTGGATTTCCTGTAGGAGTAGGTTCAAACGTTTCTTACGCAGAATCCTATTATTGTATGCTAGGTTAATTTCAACTGTACAATTTGAGTGTCAGATTTTATCCTATTGATTAGCTGTTTTGTTTTCCTTGGGTCTGTCCAAGGAGGAGAAATTCTGTGGAATCTCAAGTTGCTTGATAAAGAGAGAAATAACAGCACGGGCTTTTCACAGACGGGATGAAATCATGGTTTCCAGGGAGACCTCAAATTCATTTGTTGCAGCCAGAACGCTGAGCTGCCAACTGTGGTTGCTTACATAAGTTGCCCATCCTATATTGTTTTCCAGTCCGTCGTGTATCAGTCCAGCAGCTCAAATGCTGTGGTAAGCCTCCTTTTTCTTTAACCTGTAATAACTAATTGCCAGCAGCTGGCACAGCATCCTCTTGGAGTGGGAATAAATCCAACAAACTGCAAAGTGCCAGAATAAATTCAATTTAAAAATACAAGCCTTCTGTGACTTCAGATGTTGGAGCATGAATACAAACTTTCTCTGCTGTAGACTGGAGGAGTCTGTGGGTTTGCTGTGCTTTACTGAATCATATGAAAAATAAACAGTCAGCCCATCCCACTTAAGAGGATTCTTTGCTTTCAGAAATATGTATCTTCTTGCTTGGGTTATAGTATATATCAACTGCTTACTTTGGTCTTCGAAGTACAACACTGAAGTTGGTATAAGGCCTTTATACAGTTGATACAAAGCCGCCTTTCTGAAATCTGCTGAAAATATGATAATTTCTTTAATCCTCTCTTCTCCTTTATATAATCTGCATAATACTTTATGCAGTATATATATCAAAGCTATAAATATGAGTGTAATCTTACCATGTAGTACTAACTCCTGTGGGTTTATTTTGTTTATACTGAATACCTCTAATAGTGGAAATTGTAATCATGTTGCAGAATAGTTTCATGTAAACTGCYGGTCCATTGTTTTTTTTTTTTTTTCTTACCTATCCCTAAAATGTCTTTTGGAGTGAAGATTGAAGTGGTTTGCTTTGTCAGTAGTTTGGGCAGTGCTCTTTTGACTGTTAAGTCAAGTGTTTTTAATGAGAGATTTAAATCGTGGCTGTGGCACAAATGAATGAAAAATCAAGCATAAACTTGAAGTAGTTGTTAGTGCCTTTACTGAGCTTTGGGGAAGAAATCCAAAATAACGTTTGAGCAGCAGGAACAGACCACGCTAGTGCATACTTGAGGGACCACAGATGCATATGCAGAGACAGGTGAGATTGATTTCTGAAAATGCAGATGAAATGTGATGCTACTGTTTCTCTGAGGTCTCCAATATTCATTGACTTTCTGCAGGCGCTTGGACATTCATCTTCAGCTAACCCAGGTCGCTTTGCCGTCGACACTGCACAGCTCCCGTTGCTGCAGCTGTGGACTTGATATACTCACTTACTCAGCTGCAGTAGGTCTTTGTCTGCATCTCTCCTCACTTCTTTCATGTGTTTCTCTAGCTCTGTCTGGAGATCTCTGTACTTTATTCTGTCTATCAGGTAGGCTTTTAGACTTTTAGCGGGAGGGGAGACAAAGCTGTGCCTCTTAGCCTTGCCACAAAGACAGCAAAGGTAGTGGGAATGGGAGGGAGGTCCCAAGCAAAAGCCCCATTAGCCTTTTCTTTTTAAGGGAGACCAGGCAATGCTTTCTGCTTGATTTCAGGGTTAGGAAATAAAATATCTCAAACTGTGTACTCTAACTGTGTATTTTGTACAGCCATGTATTCTTATATAGACTAAGTACAGATGTTGCTTAGCCAGAACGGAACTGTTTTACAACTACTTTTCATTCTTCTTGCACTAGTACTAACTATTAAAAAAAAAATAAAGAAAACTCACAATATGTGTAACTTAAACACATAATTTTCTTTCTTTTGAAAAAAACTCATCTGAACTACTCTGTAGTCATATATTTAATGCTGTAGAACACTCCTGGTATGAATGTAATTATACTGGTGATTATGCCAAAATAGTTCATTCCACCATAGAAGTAGAAAGAAATGGTATGGGGAATACTAATGTACTCATCACTGTAGAAGTTTTTATTCATTTATATACAATCTTGCATTTATGTACATATATGTATGTGTAAAATGAGCCTAAATTAATGATGTCTTCACAGCCTCACCCTTCCCAGGAAATGCTGTTATTCTTTTAAATGTTTGCAACTATAATAACCTCATCAGTAGTGCCCAACAAGAAAAATAAATGGAGAGGAACAATATGTGGAAAACATGAATGCAGAATGGGACTGAAATCCARGTGGAAATAAATACAGATTCAGATGTTTTACTTGTTAAAAGTAACTCACTTGGAGTAACCTCGTAGACTTTTTGAATGCTTAGGACTGGTAGTATAAGGTAGAGTTAGGAATAAATAGTTAAATGTAAATTGCCCTAACATTTTATTTGTAAAACCCATTAATTTTGAAAACAGAGAGAACAAATATAAAAAGAAGGTGATACAATATTGCATTACTTTTCCACATTATTTAATGCGTATAAATCAGGATTTTCAGGGTTGCTTTTCTCTTGCTGTACAGTTTCTGTAGTATTGCATAAGTTTTGGAAATGCAAAGAATCTCCTGTATGTCCTTTCAATCATTGYTGTTGTAATGTTTTAATATTTATTCCTTTGTAGGCCAAACCTAATGATCTCTAGTTGAATTAAGAGATGTTTATACAGTGATGTAACATGAGAGAAGTGTTAATTTATACTTGGAAGGCAAGATAATATGTATAACCTTTAGTCTGGTTATTTTCTCGGAATGCTGGAAAAGGTTAAAATCATACCCTTCCTGGCTTCCTTCTTAGGCAGTAAGTAGCAATGGGAAGAAGTGAAGGAAGGAACTCCTCCTTTCAGTGTATTTCTTCAGTGTAGTTCTGCAGCAAGAAATCTTCATGCAGCAGAGAAGCCAGGGTTTTCAGAGAAAGGAAATCTCTCTCTCTCTCTCTCTCCACGCCCCCCCATTCCCCAGTTTGAATAGTGAGAAAACTGCACTGAAGAGCAAATATTTTTGATTCTGGAAGATTCCAAATTGCTCTGAATGGAAAGTTTCTTCAGAGAGTATGCCTGGGAGGAATAAAATTATATACTTATCTGGGCACTGGAAAGCTGGATATGGAAAGACTGCATCAGTAAACTGCCTTTTGAGATACAGAAGGTGCTGCTTTTAGGCATCTTAAATGCAAAGTGGAAATATTGCCTAACATGCTTAGGCACCTAAATTTCCTACTGAAAACTTAATGTGGATGTGAAATTCTTCTGCTGTGCATGCATACAGGAGATGCTGTCATTTGAACCTCTGTGCTCTTCTGCATAGCAAAGCTGTTCTGGGAGTTGCATGCCTTTGCCATCTCTAACACACTGGCAGCCTTGAATTTATTCAAAAATTGAGTAGAGGCTATTGGTTTCAGTAATGGCTGTACCACACGTCCACTGTGTGGAAACCTGAGTTCAATTTCCTTCCCACTCAGAAGTGTTCGGTGGCCCTCTTTGTGCAAATGCTGCTGCACAGCAAAATTGCAGTGCCCAGAAGAAAGCAATAAATATGTTGCAGGAACTGTCCAATTGGTTAAAGCTGCCTAAAATGACACGGCATGTAGGTGAGTCAATATGTCACCAACTTCCAAACTTCATTCAGTTTTCCTCCTATACATGACAAAAACGGAATGTGCATTGGGGAGACTGTAATTTATCGGTCTCTGACATGCACTCGCAGGGCATGGGCTGATGCAGCCAAGCTTTATCGTACCCTCTTTCTCTCCTGCCTTTGGTGAAGATAGAAATAATACTCTGCTAACTCTGCTTTGGTGGAGAACAGGGTCTTATACTACTGCCCTGGGGGTTATGGTTCAAGGGCCTGATGCTTAGTAGCACTGCTATGGTTTTACCTTTCATTTACTCTGAAATGCACAGAAACTTGCCTGAGTCTTGATGCAAGTCTCAAAGATACTAAAAAATATCTGTTGTACTCTACCACCCCTCATTTCAGGGGCTCAGAGCAGAGGCCTTTACATAAGCTGTTTGGGATCCCTCTGTGCAAGATAGACCATTTTACCCCAGGGGACTGTTTCCACTTGCTCTAAACATCCCTTTTGCTATCAAAGTGGCATGTAAAAAAACAAGATAAAAAGCATACAGTGAAGAACAGAAGAATGGCCATAATGAGTCACACTAAAGGTCCACCCAACCCAGTATCCTGTTAATGTCTGATAGGCCCTTGCAGCTTTAATTTAAACAGTTTTGTGGAGTTGGGAGATAGCCAAAGGCTTGCTCCTGCCACCCTGTGCATCACCAGAACTACAAAGGCTCTGGTTGCAGTGCACTGTCCCATTTAAGGTGGAAAAATGAAATAACCATGGGGGATGCCTTGAAAAATACAGTAACACATATGCTATTTCTCCACTAATACACTCTCAGTCCGCAACCCTTTACTTGAGCTGGATGCAACATCTGTGTATTTATTCAGAAACCCTGTATGGATTTCTCTTCCATGAGCTTCCATATACTAGAAGTGGTTTGGTATAACTGAGAGGTGGGAAAGCAGTTTGATAACCAGATTACCTGGTTATGTTTTRTAAAACCACAAACTAATCACAACAGATGATTTGGAAAAAGACAGGGGCTAGAAGTTTTATTTAAAATATTCTTTTCTGTTTTTTTTATTTTTCACATAGCTTAGCATAATATTGTAGAATCATAGAATATCTTGAGTTGGAAGGGACCCATAAGGATCATCGAGTCCTGGCTACTGTTTGCAGATGCAGAGGAAATAAGGAGCAAGCGTGAATCCTGTGTGCCTCTGCCTGTGCAGTGCTGGGGCAGATTTACCATCCCTTAGCGCTTCCCTGCACAATCTCACTCAGCTCCTACAGCTCCAGCAGCAGAAGTTCGGCACGAGGACCCTGACTTCTCATAGCAGCCAGCAGAGCTCTCAAGGGCAGAGGAGAAAGCAGCGAGCACTTCCGTGGACCACCACAGAGACAGCTTTCTCTGTTTCTCTTAAAAAMCTTGAAGATAGAAAGGACGTGATCAGCAGTGATGAATTTTGGCTTTTGGCAATGTCAATGGAGAGGTCCTGGGCTGATATTAATCATGGCCTCTCCATGGTAGCAAGAAGGCACTTGGGCAAGTATTTTCTGTAAGTAATTTCAAGTACGCTTCTGTTGCCTGTGCTATAATTACTGTGTCAACAAGACACAGAAGTTTGGTCTCTGGAGTTGTTGGTTTGGCATCTCTTTTGACTGTTAAAAGTGCAGTGCTATATTATTATTTTCTTTCAAATAAATTGGACACTGGATAATTCCTGGAATCCTCATTGGCTGGTTCCTTAAGTCTTGGGTTTATCCTTTTAATTTTGTTTTCTATTAATAAGTCCCATTTTGGACTTCTAAATAGTTGTTTGGCTTTATACTTATAATGAAGTTCTCAAGTTCAGCGTCTCATATTTTTCAGGCTTTGTTGTAAATGAAATACAGAAGGACTCTTACAAATAGATGGAAAAATTGATCCGTTGAGGGATTACAATTTGATTCTGCACATCAGATAAGCTTGTTTTGCCAATTATTTTATTGATTCTTTTTAAGAAATATAAGTTGGAACATGGTTTTCACCAAAAGAAATCTTGCTCTGATGTGATAGTTTCATTACTTTAATGTCTTTCAAGATTAAAGACGTCTACTGAAGGGTGCTGTAGCATTCACTAGTGAAGAATGGAAATTCTTCACTGTGGAAGTGAGACATATATGATTCCTGCCGTGTAGTTCCCTCCTGTGCTCCCCAACACTGATGCCTGATAGCTTGTGAAGGTATTCCCAGTATTATTTCTTTTACCGGTGGAGCGAGAGCTCTGACCATCCCCGGTGGGGCCAGGAGGCACTTGCAAGCGTTTCTTCTTTCTTCTTCTACCTTTTTTCTTTTGGGACTCCTGTTTTGCAGAGTTTTAAGACGACTTGGTGAGAGCTGACCAGTGGGGTCATGTGAGGGGTGTGCCATTAATTTTTGCCTGTTGTTTAAAATATATACATGAATGAGATGAATGCAAATGAATGATAGAAGGAGAACACAGAACTGAAAAATTCAGAGGACAGCACATTTCTGCTGGGTGTATGTATGGAGCACACCACAGCATATCCCCATGAATTTTCCTTTCCTTATTTCTAGTTCCCCTGTAACACCCCTCATCTCCTGTTCGTAGTGGTTTTGACATGACCTTTCCCCTCTGCTCCTAAACCAGGCTCCCTGACACTCGCTGTACTCCAGGACAGCCAGTAAATGCTGCTTTCACATGTACCTCTCCCACGGTGAAGTATTAGTGTTTCTGTGGAGCACCTCTGTCCTCGGGGGCACAGGGCTTCCTTGCAGCTCCCTGCTCTCCCCTTCCCACCCAGCCAGCTCTGAGCATCTTCCTCTTCCCTGTAGCTTCTCTCATTCCTGCCGGTCTGGGGAGTTCATCCCTGAAGGTACCAGTGGGTAAATGTTTGCGGAAGGATGAGCAGAGGTGAAAGGGGGCGGTGCAGTTTAAGGCAGGCATTAGTGGCTTCTGCAGGGGTTGGTGAAAGGAGAGCTGCACCAGCGAGCAGGATCCCGGTGTCCCTGCTTGACCTGAAGTGCCTGCGCTTATGGCATGGAGCACATACAAGTTTTGTGCTGCAGGGAGTGTGTTGTTAAAATAATTTTGTAGATTTAGTGTGCTGTTTTATTTTCAAAAAAAGGTGCAATATTAATGGTAGCAGTCCCTGTACTCTTTTTAGTGAAGACTGATGCAGTGAAGTCACTAAGTTGCTTGTTTTTTATTTTCCTTTTACATAAATTCTATGTATTTTACATAAGTAAGCATTTAGACAACCACAGAGATGACAAACACCAAAAATTAGTTAATGTACTGTTGTGATATTTTCCTCAGTTGTCTTTTTCACAACTATTCCTTATCAATTTTTTGGACCTTTTCCTTTTGGGGTTGTTGGTGGGAGGAATCTATAGGATTTTATAGTTTGTTGGGGCCAGCATTGTGGTTTTTTGATATATATCAGCTCTTTGTACAGTAGTCTGCCTTTTTTTTCAGTTATAGGCTGACATTTTTCTGATATTCTCGAAGAATGCAGTTGTCCTTCTTTGGTTACCTGCTATTCAAATTCCCACATAGATTTAATTTCATATGTTCTTCTTTGGTATTGCTCCATTTGGCCTCGTGAGAAGTGTGTTTTACCCTTCAGTAAACACTTGCCACGGAAAAGGCTGAAAGTGATTTTAAAACGATGAATCTTACAAACCATCAAGTCTGAAATAATCAATGTAAATTGTCCTCTTCTACTATGGTAAGATTTTCTCATGTATTACATGCCTATTACTTATACACTTAATTTCATAGTTGAAACAGATCCTTTTTCAAATAGCTGGGACAAGAAACTGCCACTTAATCTATTTCAATGAAGTTGACATCCCAGTATTTGTGTAGCATCATTGGAACAGTGCATCTTATGTCCTATCCCATAGACCCCAAAGTGCTTCATGTGGTTTCTCACCCATTCTGACACAAGGTAATATAAATAACAAAGTATGGTGTTGCCTTGCAATTATCTGTAATCTGAAGGTGATATTTAATAACATAATAATTATGTTTTTGCATTATTAACTTTGGGGGATTATATTAGGTAGGAGTAGCATTTCCTGGAAATTGACTTTTGTGCATTTCTTGAGGTTGTTTGTGGAGATAATTTTTTTTTTGTCTTAATGGAATGAGTGCTTTATAAGCAGTGGAAAAAGCAAAGCAGCTGACTGAAAAGCCAGAGTAAATCAACTTGCTGATTTTGTGGTACATCTTCTATTTGGCAAATACAGATCATGAATCTACCAGAAATGAACCTGACATTAAAATTACTACCTCGCTACTTGTTATTGTCTTGCCCCCACAACTTTTTTCCTATATCATTTTCCTAAAAACATCATGTATATACATCTTTAGAGAGAAAGGTCTATGTTTAATTGCTGTGGAATTTTGTTGCAGATAACAGCTTACTGGCTGCTTGATGGCTGCTCAGTATGTTATAGTGGTTAAATGACATTCTCTTCAGTTTACTCCCTTGACTAGTCTTGGAAAAGAAAATGGTTATTTACTTCCATTTACCTATTTCTTCTCCTAAGAGGCACCTGCAATAGGCATACTGAATTGTGTTTTGGTGTATTTTTGGAGAACAGTATTTTCCAGCACTACAGAAGTTTCAGAACATCTGCCAGTACCTTATTACTGGTAATGTGGTGGACACACATTGTCTACCCTGAAGAGTTCAAAATTAAAGATTAGCAATATAAAAAGGACAAATGCACACAGATTTCATTCCCCGCCCCCCCCAATACATTGACTTTTAATTTTGTTGTGTAATAAATATTTTCATTTATATTTGACCTTTTAGGTGAGTGTGTAGAGCATTTTGGTGTGTAGATCATTTTGGTGTGGGCATAAGTAAAGGTTTATGACTAGAAGAAAAAGATATGAAAAGGGAAGGAGTCTTGGCCTTATTCAAGGAAGGCATTTCAATTCTAGGAAATGGGCTGAAAAAAGCAGCAAGAATGTTAGTGATAAACTAGCGTGTAATAGATAAAGACTAACATGACTGACAAAGCAAAGCCTGTAGAGAGAAGAGGAATATTTAGTCTTCTGGCTAGATGTAAAATACTTAAATTAGTGACRCTGAAGGGTAGTACGATGAATTGGCCCTGAACTACTACTGAAAATTTGTCCTGAATTTAGCTTCTTTTTTTTTCATGGTTTAGAGATTTTCCCATAAATATGGGAAAAATTAAAAGCAGTAGGTTGGTTGGCCAATCGCTGAGCTGCACAAAGACAATGTTGTTCTGAATGCAAACCAAGTAACTCAACGGGGAAAAAAGTTTGTGTTAAAATATGCAAAGATAGATATAAGTTATTGTAAAATTCTGTCCTCTGTTATATTCATGACATTTGATTGACCAAATCTCTGCTTACATGAACAAGTGCCACTTCACATAGTTTAGTAGAAATCAAAGGGTCACGGAATGGTTGCGGTTGAAAGGGACCTCTGGAGGTCATCTGGTCCAAACCCTAGAGCCGGTTGCCCAGGACCATGTCCAGAAGGCTTCTGAGTATCTCCAAGGATGGAGACTCCACAGCCTCTCTGGGCAACCCATGCAAGTTCTCAGTCACCAGTGCATGCACTTACTCAGACCAGCAGTTAATCCTCCCTTTTTCTGTCAGAGTGTTCATGTTTTGTAGTGGAGGATAAAATGTAGTTAGAAAAATTGCATTTTGCATTGGAGGATGAGAAGACAGAATACAAAAGAGATTTAATATACTTTTTTCTTTTTCAGAGTCTTGAAATGAATGGATCTCTAATACAGTACTCCAAAAATGTATCTTTTCCCATTATGATTCTATTTTTTTTGCAATAACCATAAGTAATAAATACAGCTTAATATAAGTAAATTTGTCAAATAATATTTATGACAGCAACATGAGACCAAAATTGCATGTTTGCTTCAGGACCCTTTTGGGGATATAATTCAGAGACCGTGATAACAAAGGAGACATAAACAGAGGAAAAAATCAAAAGTTGAAGATGCATATAATTTATGTAACCTTGGATGTTACGGTACGCAGTCTGTGGGGCTTGGCTCTGCTGGGAGAGGGCTGGGGCTCGCTGAGACCCTGACTCCTGGTGGCAGTCTCAGCCCTGGGGTAGAGGAGTGGGAAGTGTCCCAGACTCCCTGAAGTACCCCAGTGCATGGGTTGAGACTGAAGTAACGTCTCCCCACCAGTACCTGATACATAAACACTTGCCATATTTTGGAGCAGCAGCTGTCAAGTCTTTGGATAATGGCTGCAGAGTGGGATAGAGGTTGGACAAGTGTGACTGGAACTGGGAATATAACCTACTCATGTATGTACCTAGCAGGAGAAGTATATAAATGTGCCTTGGTGAAAACTGAGCTTCCACAGAAAGGCTGATGAATGTTGTTGAGTTTCGAATCTCAATTTTGGGCGTACGTGCCTGACTGACACTTTTTGGGTCTGTGGTCCATTTCAGGCTGGCTGTACATGTGGGCTTGCAGATTCGATTCAAAGTTGTTCCTCATGCACAGGTTTTGAAACACAGAAGTTTGGATTTGTTTTGTAATATAACACTGTATTTTCTTTTCATTTCTTCCCCATCCAGTTTAATCTCAAGACGTTGAAAATACAAKACACATGGCACAGATCATAACATTTTTTCAGATGCTATTAATTCTGCTACTTCATGATTACATCTCAGCTGAAGATGGGGAAACAAGAGCAAGTAAGTCTTAATTTTTATATTTCAGATAAGGGCAACTTCAAAGCATGCCTTGAATTTGTAGTATCCATTTTGAAGTCCACACGTGCACTTCTGTTGATGGTGATTTTTTTTGAGTATAATTTTCCTGTAATATATGGTAAGTAACATAAATATCTTATTTCTCCTTTAGGAAGGGAATATCTTTATTTCTTTTTGCGTCTTGGAAATGCCCAAGGGGGCAGATGGAACTGTAAAGCTCCAGTCTTGATTTAAACTTGTGTCTTGAGTATTTATATTTTCATTTCTTCTGAAGTCATGTTTCGAATAGCTTAATGTTATGTGAGAAACTAAATAAGAAAAATAAAGGTTCTGTGAGAGGAAGTTGAGATAACCCCAGCTCTGGGACAGACCTTCTTGCATATTCTTCAAAATTAGCATCTCAAACCCTACCAAACCAAGTTTTATACTCTGAATCTGGTTTGTGGAAAAGAAAAAGTTAAAGCAAGGTAGCTTTTTGAAAGACAAAGTGGCTGAATAAAAAGAGTGTGGAAAACTTTCCTCTGGCCACAATGATGCTTTCAGGGTAGGTCCTTTTCCTCCAGTTTTGCTCTCAATCCAGGAATTTTCAGTATTTTACAACAAACTCCATAAAATTCCTTTTTGTCTCTAGAAAGACATATTTTTTGGGTCTACCTGCTCTAAGCTGGGCCTGCTTTCAGCAGGGTCCAATGATGTCCAAAGTCCCTTCCAACTGAAATTACTCTGTGATTCATATCCCTGGACCACAGTGTGACACACTCTGCTCGCCCCTTGCTCCTTCTCCCAATGTCTTTTCTCTTCACCACCACCTGCATCGCAAAAGCATCTCTCCAGCAGACTGTGGTCACTTGCTTTCGAGGAAGGTGAAATCTTGACCTGACCAGAAGTGTCCGTAGGCAGATGTCAGGACAAGGCAAAGCTCTCCTTCCTTTGGTGGAGCTGCAGCCTTTCACAAAACAGAAAGCACAGTAATACACAGCAACCCCCGTGACCCCATGTGCCATGGGATCAAAATAATCTCTCCTGGTTTTGGCCATCTCCTTGGCACCTTGCGTGTCAGTTATCTAAGCTCCTTTCACAGCCGATGGAAGGTGATTCTCTCCTCTGAAGAGTTATTCCCTCCATCTGACGATGTGCCTATAAGATGGATAGGACTGTCCTATATAAATGTTTGTGTCAGTCCATGGCCTGTAGTTGGCAATTTAGTCTAAAAGCTCCATTTATAAGTGACTACAGCTAGGAGAGCTGAAGCCATGCCTAAGTCATCATGCAGTTACATTATATTTGTTAAATTCTTACGTGATCTTATATTCTGGAGGTTGAGCTCATTCACTGAGCATTTTTCTTCTGCTAAAATCAGAATATGCTACCAGCAACATTCAATCAAGACTCAGGATTTTATAATAACTAGTTCTGTAAGTGCCATGTAGCAGTGTCAGAAGTCAATTAAAATGTATTTGTAAAAGGATTGGATATTACTGCTGAATTCTGGAGTATTCAGACTATAGCCTTCCTCTGCAGTGTGCTTGATTTGCTAACAAAAATGAGTTTTTATGTTTATCATCTCTGCAGACGAAGAGATATGGAAAAACCTAAAATGTATTCCTCTCTGCTGATTGCATGAAATACAATTGCCAACTAAGGAACTGAACTCCAGAATTTTTCATAGTTGTTTCTGGTGATAATGTAAAAAACAGAAAATGGTATGGTTTTCAGATACCAAGTTGGATCTGTGTGGCTTACAGAAACAATCTTGTTTTCTCTGATAAACTCAKCTGATTTTTTTTAAAAATGGAATGTATTTGTCAATATAGATTCTAATAGAAACAGTAATTGATATGAAAAATATTTCCTGTGGAAGAAGAAAGTGGAAGAGTTCATTAAAATATTTGTTTGATTTTTGGTTTTTTTTTTAGGTTGCAGAACTGCTCCAGCGGATTTAGTTTTTATCTTAGACGGCTCTTACAGTGTTGGCCCAGAAAACTTTGAAATAATCAAAAGCTGGCTTGTCAATATTACAAGAAATTTTGACATAGGGCCAAAGTTTATTCAAGTTGGAGTTGTCCAGTACAGCGATTACCCTGTACTTGAAATTCCCCTCGGAACTCATGAATCCACTGAGAACCTCATCAGGGAAATGGAGTCCATACACTACTTGGGAGGAAATACAAGAACAGGAAGAGCTATTCAGTTTGCCTTTGACCATCTTTTTGCAAAATCTTCAAGATTTTTAACAAAAATAGCAGTTGTTCTCACTGATGGAAAGTCCCAAGATGAAGTCAAAGACGTAGCAGCAGAAGCAAGGAAAAATAAAATCACTTTGTTTGCTATTGGTGTTGGCTCAGAAATTGAGGAGGATGAACTTAAAGCTATTGCCAACAAGCCTTCATCAACTTACGTTTTTTATGTTGAAGACTATATTGCAATATCAAGGATTAAAGAAGTTATAAAGCAGAAACTCTGTGAAGGTAAGTAATTGATTATAAAATATTTTAGGTGTGCAGAATGTACTTCTGTACACATATTTCTTTATTTCACAAGCAGAATGCATGATAAATGTAACCTAAGGCACCTGATAATCTTTACTATGATCTTCTTTCCTTTTGATCTTGTTTGCGGAAATCACTTCCAAAATGTTTTTTTCTCCATTAAAAAAAGAGGTATATTTTGGAAAGATGTGCTTTAACACAGTGTGTGTTTAATTTCAGTATGTAGCATTTTGCCCTAAGCCCCAAATTTTTTGCATTGATAAAGTTTAGAAACCCTAAAATAGTTGAGCAATTCTCATAGTGCTGAGAATATAGGGCTTACTTTATCCTTTTCCTAGGTGTGGCTGATACTCATCTGCAATCTAGCATTTCTTCTTGACAGTTGAGAGGATAGCCTATCATTACAAACAGGAGTTCTTCCGCTAGTATGTGTTGAAAAACCCAGAAGAAAGACTCTTGGCAAAAGTGCCTGGAATTGTAACAAGCTGTTATGATCTTTTCTAGAAGGATTTCATAGAAGAATTAGCCAACACCAACATTGTAAAATGACTTTTTAGCTTTAGAATGCTAGCAGCATTACTGCATTAAGTTTTCTGATAACTTTGTAAAACAATGGCTTTCCCATATATATAAAAAAGATAGCAAATTGCTTCTAAAATATATCACTCAGAAGGACTCTATTATACAGCAAATATTTATTTGCTTTGTTTTATTACCAAGAATTGATGCAAGTCTTATTTCAGTTGTACCATATTTCTGCACTTAGTAAGAATGAAAAATAGTTTTCATTTGCTCTCACTCTGAGTATGGATTTCATTGAAAAAATATGGTGATACTTATGTTGAGGATAACAGTGTTTATTTCTTGATACACTGATGAAAATCATAATAATTCCTTGTGACTGATGTAGTAAGGTGATCAGTCCAAAAATTAAATCAGCTAAGTGCAGCTAAATTCTTCAATAAAACTTCACGCAGGGAGAAATTCCTCAAAATAAACACAATATTTTCTTTAAATAAAGTTTAGAAGAAGGGACATTGTATTTCATCAAGATGGATTTTCTGCTTTCAGAATTAACTAGTATCCTTTAAAATTCAGCTGCGATATTTGACATGACTCTTACAGCAGTAATCTGCGAATGTTGACGACGTATACAAACGTGTACTTACTGTTTTACTTTAAGTGACCCTTTGCTTCTACTCTCTTACGTTGTGCTCTTCCTTCTCGTTAGCATTGAGATGCCTCTCTCAAAGAGTGATCAGAGCCAGCTGGCAGCTTCATTTCTAACCACAATGTCTTTAGCAGGTGAACTGAAAGACTAGTAAACTGGAAATTTTATATCTGAGTGGTGGATTATTTTATTCATGTTGTTAAGATTCACTTTGACTCTGGGAGAGGAAGTTCCATGAGGACAAAGCAGCAATGATTTGGCTGTGATCAACCCATGAAACTGACTGAAAATTTTGCAATTCTGTCTTGATTGTCTTTGTTTTAATGTCTAAAAAAATGCTAGCCTTTAGCATCTATGGCATTTTTAACTTCATTATTACGTGAACATAGGTATAAGAGCATAAGGGCAGTATTTCCTTTCTGGAAAAGGAGGCTGAGGTTTGGTGGTTCATGTAGCAAGTAGTGCTATTACGAATGGCCTTACGGATGGAGGGCTCTCATGTGCCTTTTGGCAGTGTTCGTTTTAGAGTATGGCAGGGTGAAAAAACCTGCTAAACCTGTCATCCAGAAAGGACGACGTGGCTGAAGGAGTCCCCAAATATTTAAGGAATATTTAATATTTAATATTTATTCTGGAAGTTGAATGTTCCTGTAGTATTAATATTCTCTAGCAAAAATATCGAAAAGATTGTGTGTCAGGAATGCATTTAAAAACAACACTCAATTCAGATGTCAGAAGTATGACTGGAGGATGCTGAGAAAAGTTCCTTTGTGCTAGATAATGGGATTTAACATCAAAAAGCTATTTCATGCTTCAGGAAGGAAAAATAAAGCATCTGAAAACTATATAAAAACACTGAAAGGGAATAAGATTTCAGTATAGGCTAGCGAGTTGCTGTGACTGGTACTATGGACTGGAAACACAACCCCATTTCCCATGGAAGACAGTTCTTAACTTTGCCACTGACTTCTGCATCCTGTATAATGGCTCAGTTAGTTATCAAAATAGTCCTGCCAGAAGACTGAAAGACTAGTAGTCTACTGAAAGACTAATAGTCCATCCTGAAGACCCAAAAAAGATCTACCTTACTGGGAATGTTTTTATGTAATTCTTCAATGTGCCATTGGAGGGGCTGGTGGGAAATCTGAAGCTCAAGGGCAGCCTTGGCTGCAGTGACCATGAAATGATGGAGTTCAAGATCCATAGGGCACTGAGGAGGGCGCACAGCAAGCTCACTACCCTGGACTTCAGGAGAGCAGACTCTGGCTTCTTCAGCGATCTGCTTGGTAGAGTGCCATGGGACAAAGCCCTAGAGGGAAGAGGGGCCCAAGAAAGCTGGGTAATATTGAAGGATCACCTCCTCCAAGCTCAGGAGTGATGCATCCCAACAAAGAGGAAATGGGGCAAAAACACCAGGAGGCCTGCATGGATGAACAAGGAGCTCCTGGACACACTCAAACACAAAAAGGAAGCCTACAGAGGGTGGAAGCAAGGACAGGTAGCCTGGGAGGAATACAGAGAAATTGTCCGAGAAGCCAGGGATCAGGTTAGGAAAGGTAAAGCCCTGAGAGAATTAAATCTGGCCAGGGATGTCAAGGGCAACAAGGAAAGCTTCTACAGGTATGTCGGGGATAAAAGGAAGACTAGGGAAAATGTGGGCCCCCTCCGGAATGGAACGGGAGACCTGGTTCCCTGGGATACGGAGAAGGCTGAGGTACTCAATGACTTTTTTAGAATCATAGAATCATTATTAAGGTTGGAAAAGACTTCTAAGATYGAGTCCAACCGTCAGCCCAACACCACCATGCCTACTAAACCATGTCCCTAAGTGCCTCATCTACACGTCTTTTAAATACCTCCAGGGATGGTGACTCCACCACTGCCCTGGGCAGCCTGTTCCAATGCTTAACCACTCTTTCAGTAAAGAAATTTTTCGTAATGTCCAATCTAAACCTCCCCTGGCGCAACTTGAGGCCATTTCCTCTCGTCCTATCGCTAGTTACTTGGCAGAAGAGAYCAACACCCACCTYGCTGCAACCTCCTTTCAGGTAGTTGTAGAGTGCAGTAAGATCTCCCCTCAACCTCCTCTTCTCCAGACTAAACAGTCCCAGTTCCCTCAGCTGCTCCTCGTAAGACTTGTTCTCCAGATCCTTCACCAGCTTCATTGCCCTTCTCTGGACACGCTCCAGCACCTCCATGTCCTTCTTGTAGTGAGGGGCCCAAACCTGAACACAGTATTTGAGGTGCGGCCTCACCAGTGCCGAGTACAGGGGTACAATCACTTCCCTCCTCCTGCTGGCCACACTATTTCTGATACAGGCCAGGATGCCCTTGGCCTTCTTGGCCACCTGGGCACACTGCCGGCTCATGTTCAGCCGGCTGTCAGCCAGCACTCCCAGGTCTTTTTCCAACAGGGAGCTTTCCAGCCACTCTTCCCCAAGCCTGTAGCGTTGCATGGGGTTGTTGTGGCCCAAGTGCAGGACCCGGCACTTGGCCTTGTTGAACCTCATACAGTTGGCCTCAGCCCATCGATCCAGCCTGTCCAGGTCCCTCTGCAGAGCCTTCCTACCCTCGAG
>JAYKAV010002992.1:588614-614931 GCA_035582835.1 Phoebastria nigripes
CGGCACCAAGGTCAGGCTGACAGGCCTGTAGTTCCCTGGATCCTCCTTCCGGCCCTTCTTGTAGATGGGCGTCACATTGGCAAGCCTCCAGTCGTCCGGGACCTCCCCCGTTAACCAGGACCGCTGATAAATGATGGAGAGTGGCTTGGCAAGCTCCTCCGCCAGCTCCCTCAGCACTCTCCAGTGGATCCCATCCGGCCCCATGGACTTGTGAGCGTCCAGGTGGCATAGCAGGTTGTTCACTGCTTCCTCTTGGATTATGGGGGGTTCTTCCTGCTCGCCATCCCCGTCTTCCAGCTCAGGGGGCTGAATACCCTGAAGGTGGCTGGTCTGACTATTAAAGACTGAGGCGAAGAAGGCATTAAGTACCTCAGCCTTTTCCTCATCCTCGGTGGCAATGTTCCCCCCCACATCCAATAAAGTCTTCACCGGCAAGTGTTCAAGCCTCACTGCCCAAACCGCAGAAGGCAAAGGCGGGGACTGGGAGAATTAAGGGCAGCCCACTGTAGGAGAAGATCAGGTTTGAGACCATCTAAGGAACCTGAAGGTGAACAAGTCCATGGGACCTGATGAGATCCATCCGTGGTCCTGAGGGAACTGGCAGATGAAGTTGCTAAGCCACTATCCATCGTATTTGAGAAGTCGTGGCAGTCCAGTGAAGTTCCCACTGACTGGAAAAGGGGAAACATAACCCCCATTTTTAAAAAGGGGAAAAAGGAAGACCTGGGGAACTGCAGGCCAGCCAGCCTCACCTCTGTGCCTGGGAAGATCATGGAACAGATCCTCCTGGAAGCTATGCTAAGGCACATGGAGGACAGGGAAGTGATTCGAGACAGCCGGCATGGCTTCACCAAGGGCAATTCCTGCCTCACCAACCTAGTGGCCTTCTATGRCGGAGTGACTACATCAGTGGACATGGGAAGGGCTACAGGTGTCATCTATGTGGACCTCTGTAAGGCCTTTGACATGGTCTCCCACAACATCCTTCTCTCTAAACTGGAGAGAGATGGATTTGATGGGTGGATTGTCCGGTGGGTGAGGAATTGGTTGGATGGTGGCATCCAGAGGGTAGTGGTCAACGGCTCAATGTCCAGATAGAGTCATAGAATAGAATCATAGAATCATTAATGTTGGAAAAGACCTCTAAGATCATCCAGTCCAACCGTCAGCCCAACACCACCATGCCTACTAAACCATGTCCCTAAGTGCCTCATCTACACGTCTTTTAAATACCTCCAGGGATGGTGACTCCACCACTGCCCTGGGCAGCCTGTTCCAATGCTTAACCACTCTTTCAGTAAAGAAATTTTTCGTAATGTCCAATCTAAACCTCCCCTGGTGCAAGTTGAGGCCATTTCCTCTCGTCCTATTGCTAGTTGCTTGGCAGAAGAGACCAACACCCACCTTGCTGCAACCTCCTTTCAGGTAGTTGTAGAGCGTGATAAGGTCTCCCCTGAGCCTCCTCTTCTTCAGACTAAACAGTCCCAGTTCCCTCAGCTGCTCCTCGTAAGACTTGTTCTCCAGACCCTTCACCAGCTTTGTTGCCCTTCTCTGGACACACTCCAGCACCTCAATGTCCTTCTTGTAGTGAGGGGCCCAAACCTGAACACAGTATTTGAGGTGGGGCCTCACCAGCGCTGAGTACAGGGGCACGATCACCTCTTTACTCCTGCTGGCCACACTATTTCTGATACAGGCCAGGGTGCTATTGGCCTTCTTGGCCACCTGGGCACACTGCCGGCTCATGTTCAGTCGGCTGTCAACCAGCACCCCCAGGTCCTTTTCCGCCAGGCAGCTTTCCAGCCACTCTTCCCCAAGCCTGTAGCGTTGCATGGGGTTGTTGTGGCCGAAGTGCAGGACCTGGCACTTGGCCTTGTTGAACCTCATACAGTTGGCCTCAGACCATCGATCCAGCCTGTAATGGAGATGGAGGTCAGTGATGAGTGGCGTCCCACAGGGGTCCGTATTGGGACCAATACTGTTTAATATCTTCATCGATGACACAGTGGGATCGAGTGCACCCTCAGCAAGTTTGCACATGACACCAAGCTGAGTGGTACGGTTGACACGCCTGAGGGACGGGATGCCATCCAGAGGGACCTGGACAAGGTTGAGAAGTGGGCCCGTGTGAACCTCATGAGGTTCAACAAGGCCAAGTGCAGGGTCCTGCACCTGGGTCAGGGCAACCCTCAGTATCAATACAGGCTGGGGGCTGGAGGGATTGAGAGCAGCCCTGCTGAGAAGGACTTGGGTGTACTGGTGGATGAAAAGCTAGACATGAGCCGGCAATGTGCGCTCGCAGCCCAGAAGGCCAACCATATCCTGGGCTGCATCAAAAGAAGCGTGGCCAGCAGGTCGAGGGAGGTGATTCTGCCCCTCTACTCTGCTCTGGTGAGACCCCACCTGGAGTACTGCGTCCAGCTCTGGAGCCCTCAGCACAAGAAAGACATGGACCTGTTGGAGCAGGTCCAGAGGAGGGCCACGAAAATGATCAGGGGGATGGAACACCTCTCCTCTGAAGAAAGGCTGAGAGAGTTGGGGTTGTTGAGCCTGGAGAAGAGAAGGCTTCRGGGAGAYCTTAWTGCAGCCTATCAGTACTTAAAGGGGGCTTATAAGAAAGATGGGGACAAATGTTTTAGCAGGGCCTGTTGCAACAGGACGAGGGGGAATGGTTTTAAACTAAAAGAGGGTAGATTTAGACTAGATATAAGGAAGAAATTTTTGACGCTGAGGGTGGTGAAACCCGGGCAGAGGTTGCCCAGAGAGGTGGTAGAGGGCCCACCCCTGGAAACATTCAAGGTCAGGTTGGACGGGGCTCTGAGCAACCTGATCTAGTTGAAGATGTCCCTGCCCATGGCAGGGGGGTTGGACTAGATGCCCTTGAAAGGTCCCTTCCAACCCAAACTATTCTATGATTCTATGATAAATAAAGAATAGTTTCTTAATGTATAATTTTACATATGCTTAATTTGTATTGTATTGGTTTGGAACAGTTACTTTGGCATTGATCCAGAATAATGGCCCACTCACATAAAGTAATCCTTTTTAATGTTTTTTTTTTGGTTTTTTTTTTGTTTTTTTTATTTTATTTTATTTTTTGGTTTTACACCAAATTTCTAACTGATAAGGGATTCTTGCGTTCATTTTCTTGTCAGTGTATATGACTATCTGTAATCTGTATTAATGGCAGTATGACCATTATTCAGCTTTGAAATAAATGAGTTTAGAAAATTTTTCCATGATAACAATGCACAGTGAAGAAATCTGAAAAAACAGAGTGTTATTACTGTTACTTAATATCATAAGAATGTTGACTTAAATCCTGCATCTGTGTTTTGAGAAGAGTGAGAAGGAAAGTTGTGTTGGACTTTGTATTTCCTTTTTTTTTTTTTTTTTTTTGGAAGCAGTCAGAAGGTAGACATTTTAGTTTCTAAAATGTAGGCATTTCTTTCTTGTAGAACCAGACAGATAACTTTTAATATATTTTTAATTTGGGAGTCAGGTGACATTTCGCTGTGGGGAGGAAAAGAAAACTAAGGGGAATGTATGTGGCTTCTTGCTACTGCCCCAAGTACCTGTGGCATGTTCCCTTTTGGATGGATTGTCCTCTCCCACCATAGATTGTTTGTGCAGACACTCTAGCTGAATTTTCTTAGAGTTTATACATCCTGCCTCCCCCACCAGAATGGGGTAGCTTCTGACTGCCCTTGGGTTGGTTAGAAGGAGAAGCCGTGCAGCATTGCTCATATTATAAAGAGAAGCCAGTCTAGACCTTTGAGCTGATAATTCCCTGGCACTGAAACATGAGTTTTCCAGCCCATGGCTGGTCCAGATGGAGATGAGAGAACTCTCCACCCCTTCTTTGGAATGTATTCCTAACCTCTTCCCTTTCTATGAACTGATGCTTTTCTTAAGAAACAATGGGAAATGAATGATGAAAATGTATTTATTGTAAATAGTTTAGCATAATATTAATAAAACAAAAAGTAGTTTGCTTTCTTTTCATTGGTTTATTACTCTAATACAATGTTGGCTTTAGCATTAAATTTCACTCTTGCTATCTCTTTTTTTTTATTTTGAGACAACTTAGGTCCACTGCCTAGTATTGTTTTTGTGTAAAGAGAATTAAACAGAGATAACATTCAGCTAACTTCAGTTTCCACAGAAAATATATCACACAATATTTGTCCGGTGAGAATAGCTTCAAGCAGATTTCAGTGTAACAGAAAAAATAGATCAGAGTCCATTTCGAGCAAAAGAAGATGAAAAAATTAGTTGTAGATAATTCTACCTTTGTCCATTTTCAACCCGATTTTATAGTTGGGAGGGATGCTGGATTAGTCCAAATTGTTAGTGCATCGTGGAAATTAACATCTATAATTTTGTAGCATTTTGAAACCATACAATTTTAGAAATTAAGTTCAATATTTTTATTAGTCAGATATTGTAATACCTTTTAACTATAATTAGTGACAATTCAAAATAGTATGTGAACGTAATTGCAGTAAAATATGACATCTCAGTATTCTCGCTTCATGTCTCTGAGGATTCTGCATGTCACTTCTCTCATGTTATACTTAACTGGCAGTTCTCAATTCTCTTTTATTTCTTGAAAGGCAGCTACAAAAAATTATGTAGGTGGGCGGTTACTTTTTGAAAGTTTTAAGTCATATTTTGAACTGTACTTGCATTTATTACTTTGCAGAATCTGTTTGTCCAACAAGAATTCCAGTGGCAGCTCGAGATGAAAAAGGATTTGACATTCTTGTAGGATTAGGTGTGAAGAAAAAGGTTAAAAAGAGAATTCAAATACCAACCACTAATGCAAAAGCTTATGAAGTAACCTCACGTGTTGACCTGTCAGAATTGACAAGGTATTCAAATTTATAAATACACTTCTAAATTTAGTAAGATTTTTTTTGTTTGCTTGAGAGTGAGAGAGACTTATTTTAAGATTTATACGAATGTTCAAGTACTGTCTTTTTTTTTCCACTGCTTCCCCCTCATTTAGGAATGTGTTTCCAGAAGGTCTGCCTCCATCCTATGTGTTTGTTTCCACTCAAAGATTTAAAGTAAAAAAGACGTGGGATTTGTGGAGAATTCTAAGTCTGGATAAGAGACCACAGATAGCAGTCACTATTAATGGAGAAGAGAAAACATTATCATTCACTACAACAAGTTTAATAAATGGCACACAAGTTATTACTTTTGCTGCACCTCATGTAAGGGTAAGGAGTCATCATCATGCTGGAATACTCATTTAAGTACACATTATTCCTTTGCCCTTTATGTTTTTTAAAAATGCATGGTCTTATTTTTGGCTGCTTAGGCATTTAAAAATAGATGGGGGGTACTTTACCCATGTTTCCAGAGTGTCCACAGTGATCATCACTGTAAATGCTTTGCAGGTGCTTTCTACTCAGTAGTTTGCAGCAGGTAGTTGTGAAGATCACAGAGACTTTTTTTCAGACAGCTCTTTGCTTAACATATGCTGGAAAGTATTTCCTGCCTTTGATATGGAGGCTAGAAAATGTGAATGAAAATAGTCCATTTTTAGAGAGAGTTTTTGTTAAGTGTCTAAATTCCTTGAAAATACATAATGACAAAAGTTACTTTCTTCTCCAGAAGAGTAAATAGCAGCTTACAAAATGGATTTGTCTAGTTCTCTGTTGAATAAAAATTCCTTTCAGCTACTTATTTTTCTCACTGAAGGGATTCCCCTCTTTATGCAAACCAGTTTTGTTGTCTTCTAGTGTAATCTGAAGGTTCTCTTTCAATCTTTCTTCAGTAATTTCCAGTGAAGTATTCAACTCTTGTAAGAAGATTATCTCAGTTGCAGGTGAGCCAGAGGGAAGGAGGTTGAATGTGTCTACTCTTGCATTTGTAGCAGTATAGGAATATGCAGCCCAGAGATTCCCATTCCTACCTCAGGGAGTATTATTTAAGTGAACAAAGAGGGATGCTTCAGCAGACAGAGTGGGAAAGATTTACTGCTGGAGCGCTTCATGGCCAAGTGGGTTCAACTTTTCTGGGAAGCGGTGGCGTGCATTCGAATCCTTACTCCAAATCAGGCTGAAGGGATTTGAAAAATAAATCCTCAGAGAAGGAAGGACTCCTATCCAAGAGAAGGTCTTAACTACTAAGCATTTGCTAGGGAGAGGTATTTTATTCTTCTGTTATTGGATGGAGAATTTTACTTTTTCTTTCCAAATTTTCTTTGCTTTTTTATAATTATTTGTAGGGGAAGTAATTTTTTTTTTTTTCCAAGAAGCAGTGTTAAAATTTATTTACTGGAAATTGTTAGAAAATTCAGTTTCAAGTCAATCCAAAAATTTGTATTTAATTGTTTCTGGCAGCTACAGTGACAAATCAATCTTATTCCTGCAGTCCCAGGTATCCATGAACTTCGCCATGAAAAGAAGACTTTTGCTATTTTTTTTTCTTGTGTTTCTCCATGCTTGTATTGCTGTTATGGAGAACAGTAATTTTATGCCTTTTTTAGAGCTGCATGTCTCTAAACACACTATAAATGTCACTATGCTTTTAATGAACCTTTTTATTCAATAAACCTTTATGATAATTTATCACTTTCACTCAGGAAAATTGAAATGTTATATATTCTGATCTGTTGTTTATTTTATCTTGTAACGAGAGCCATTGTAAATAAATAAAAATCCAATCTACAAATGAAAATAAAATAGAAACAGAGGTGCTATCTAAGGGTGTATACTATTAAGTGAAGTAAGCTTAATTTCTGTTTATGTCTACAAAAGGTAACAAAGATATATAACATACTGAAAGATGTATGTTTCAGTTTACTCTTATGTATACCAATTTAGTGTGGGATTAATTTCTATTAAATTTAGCTATATAAAACATAAGCATCTAGTCTAGGCTAGGCTAAAGAGCTAGATTGTTTTTGAAATTAATGGATAGGCTCAGGAAGAATGCATTTCTTCCCATGTTGAATTTCATTTCTAAGGTAGGTGAGATAAATACTTCTTTAAAGGTATCTCTCATTTTCTATTACTTGTAGAACTATGCTATTTGTTTAAACTAAATCTTAAGCTTTAGAAACCAGAGGTTTTGTGTGATGGTGAATGTAATATTTCATTTATTCATTGCAATATTGTGATTCTTTCTGCCAATATCATGTCGTCTTCAAGATTTTTTTCGTAAGAGATTAAGTAGAAAGACTTTCAAGAACCAATTTGCTTTCACCATGATTTAAGATCTGAAATGTTTGAGACATTATACCACAGCTGAAAAAAGGCATCTGGCTTCTTATTTTTAACAAATACAGGTTTGAGCATGTTCAAGATCATAGGCTGAAAAAAATCTATGTGAGTTATAAAATAATGCTGAAATAGGGATTAATTATTACCAAATATTGTCTTCTCAGTTATAATATTACTTGGCAAATACTTTTTTGCCTATACAGTTTACAATTTTTTATATGACAAAACCTGGAACATTGATCATCTCAACCATTAACAGCAGTTTAATTGTTGAAATGCAGTTTTATTGTTACTTAAATTGAAGACATTTTTTTTTAAACCATTCTGTTTTCTTCACTTTTCTTAGACATTGTTTGATGAAGGCTGGCATCAGATCCGTCTCTTAGTAACAGAAGACTTTGTAACTTTGTACATAGATGACCAAGAAATTGAAATGAAGCCATTACATCCTGTTTTAGGTATTTACATCAGTGGCCTAACCCAAATAGGAAAGTATTCTGGAAAGGAGGAAACTGTACAGGTAAGCATATGCTAAAACCACAATCATTTAGAAATTCTACTGTAGGTTAACATTGCATTGGCATTGCATTCTGTTTTCTTGAACTTACTCTTCTAATTTACGCTAGGCTGAAATTTAATACACAAAATTTTAATAGTTAAGAGGGAACATAAATGGTCAGGAGGACTCAGCACAACTGATATATCCTGTATGGTGGGTGCTTAATTGGTCTCACTGACTTCAAGTGGCATTTGGTTTTGCTGAAACACAAATTTGATGCAATGTGGTCGCCCAAATTTGGGAAACGGTGTCTCAAAGCAGGGGATTTCCTCTGTGCTTGACACTTGCATATAATTTCCTTCTATCAGTGTATGGGTTATGCTGGTAAAAGAGGGAGAGAACAAAATTTTGATGAAGTTTCTTTCTCATCACTAGCTGTCACGAAAGTACAAGGTGTATCAACTCTGTTTCTGTCGTACTGAAAATATTTGATACTCAAACTGCCACCATTTGATTCTGCTGCACTGGAAACCCTCCCTGAAAACCCTGTACCAAGGTTCTCCTCTATTTTGAGGAACGTTAAAGTCCTTTTGCCTTCAGCTCTTTGCAGACACCAAAAAGCTGGTTAAAACTTCAGGCTGTATAGGTAAAGGTCTACACCACTGTGTAGACCAGTGGTGAAGGCTGTTATGTTGGCAGTGGTCCAGATGTTGGCTAAATATATTGTTTCCTTATGTTTATAGCAATGTGGTAATGATATTACTAATTAGACTGATAGTAATGGAAACAATACTAAGAAATACTGAATTACATAAGTAGACGTTATTTTTAGTTATTTTAAAAGTTATGCTTTTTTTGTACTCTAATTTCATGATCCTTACTGCTCCTATTAAAATATATTAATGTGTTTTGCATCATCTTCATTAACTCTCTTCAGATGTCTTTACACAGTTACTCCTGAATTTTGTGTATTTGTAGCCAGGCTTCAGTTCTATTATTATCATATTCTAAAAGTGTACATGGAAACTTGGATGATGCACTGTGTGTGACTCAGCATTTCTGGTGATAACATTGTCCATATACTAAAGTACCCCTTTGCGAAAACTACTGAAATGTTTGTCACAAATTTCTGATAGGACTTCAAGCACTTATTGCAAGGAAAGTAGAGATTTCAGAATTGTAATAAATCGTCTCATGCATTTTCTCTGTCAGTGCAGGCTTCTCCCATTTTTATAGTTTTGTGCATTCTAGGATTAGAGGGTTGTTTGTTTGTTGTTGTTGTGTCTTGCTTTTTCTCTTAAGTCACTGCAGAAATGGGACTTTTATAGATTCCTAGTAATGCAGTTTCTGAGTTAAAGAATGTTAGTAGCAAGACATGTTATCTAAAATAAAAATGAAAACATTTTAGGAATGTCAAATTGTATAAGGTCCTCTTCTGATAGTGGACTAGAAGAGAAGTGGAAAATCTGCCTCAGGTTGCAATTTTGTATTTCCAGATGATTTCTATAATCTAAAAAAGGTATTTCCTTTCTCCACTTTCTCAGACTGTGATGCATTCTGCGAAGCATTAACAGTCAAACTTTGCCAGGATATTTCTATTTAAACTATGATTATAGAGGAATATATTTAATGAATCTGCAGTACCGCCTTTCAGTGAAAAGGTATTTTGAAATCCTTTAAGAAAGAAATCAGTTGGAGTTGGATACAAAGTAAGATACAAGAATCTTCTTCAGAGATTCTTTGGTGAATTTTCATTCTCTTTCTCTGTGCTCTGATTCAGATGTTTTCTAGTCATAGAAGTGTTGCAAGTGTTCTCGGTTTAAGATCTTACTGGCTGAAGTGCTTTCCAGTATAGCGATGATAAACTTGTGTACATACTTAAGTGTTGTGAATTGTAGACTATGAAAACACATATTACTAGGCATGGTATTAACAGACTCCATTTCCTGTGCTTTCTTCCCCTGCTAGTCCACCTTACAGTCTATGATTTCAAATAAGTGTAACAGGGCTTTTTTCTCTTTGCAGTCATGATAGTTTAAGCTAGAAAAACTGACTTTAGTGGTTTCATTTTTCTGGAGTATAGCGACAGAGCAGAATGGCACAAACTTTTGCTTGCCTGGTGCCAGTGTTTTTATTGGTTGCTTTTTAAACCTTTACATTATACAGCTAAACTCTAAATCAAATTCTTTCAAGCGTCAGGGATGCCTTCTGATGCTTCACCAAAACTTACTAATCTTACATCTAGTAGAGACAGGTCAGCGTAGAAACGTCTTCCCAGGACTGTTAAGGTAAAAAGGAAGAGGTTGGTTTTGCCTGTGCTGTTGTAACTTGTTTCCCAATGATATTGGCAGCCAGCGTAATTCGTGCTGTGCGTGTTTGGATTTATTGCCAAGGATTAGAGGTGGTGATTTCTATTATTTTAGAAAAGAAAATCTTGGATTGATTGTTTTTCTTTAAATAATTCTGTTACAGAATGTTTAATTGGTTGCACGTATTAATCATTGTGAGTAGCCTGACTGAAAATGTTTCTACATCTTTAATTGATTTTTAACTGCAGTGGACACACAGAGCTTCCAGTTTCTCTTGCTTTTTAATATTTTATTCATTTTTTTAAACTTGTGGATGATATAATTTAAGAAGAGTATAGTTTAAACTAATGTAATGTCAGACTATTAATACTTTCTCTAAAAAAAGTCTTTTATGTTTTGAATTATAGTTTGATATACAAAAACTTCGAATCTACTGTGACCCAGAGCAAAATAATCGAGAAACAGTCTGTGAGATCCCGGGATTTGTGAGTATGATAGATGAACTTTTGAGGACTACTTGGCATTTTTTACAAATCACTGTTTAAAGCTGACTCAATGAATTCTTAAAATAAGTAATACTACATTGATTCAACTGCTGCGAACAAATGCTTTTACCTGTGCAATATCAAGTGACACAGAACTTGTCTGTTTTCAGCCTTGTTTTTGCATGAACGTATTTTAAAAGTTTTTTTAGTTCAGATATTTGATGGTGGAAATTTGACAGCAGTATAGAAGAATCTCTGAGTCTTCTGTTACAATTTAAGATTTTAAATGTTATGCATTATTAATAAAACTACTAGGTTACAGCAGTGTAAAACACTTTAAATACTACTTTTTAATTTACCTGATATACTTCTTGCTACTTGACAGGTCATTTAATCTCTGAAATTTTTGTACATAACCAACAAACCTATATTTTTAAATCACCTTTTCCTGTCAGAAGTGTCTATGCTGATGTCTGTGTTACATATCCCATTAACTGAAATGTTGCCAAGATTTCATGAAGTATGTTATGGATAAGACAAAAATAAAATCCTGTTCAGGATTTTATGATTCATGTACACAATTAGGAAGCTTATGGGGATCCATTGACCCTCTCTTTGCCCTCTTACTTACAGTTAATTATGCAATGAAGTGTAAAACACATGCAAACAGATTTGGAAACCATTCATGACACACAGTTGGAGCCAGATTTTCAAAAGCATTCAGCTCCCATCTCAAAATAGAAGCAAGAGATTGTTTTATACATAGTTTCCTTCAAGATGTCCTCCTTTGGTGTCTAAAACAAACTGAGCTAAAGATAATCAGACACCAGTGTCTTACTGTGTAAACCCATATTCTTCATGTGGTGATTTGGTTTAGTATTAGGACCATTTTGCCAGTTTGACAATAGAACCTGTGAATCTTCAACATCCAGATATTTTATTTTTGTCAGACTTGCACAGACCCCCAGCTAGTCTGTTTTTCTTCTGTTTATTTGGGGCCAGTGTGTCTATTGCAATCAGCCTTAGGGTTTTTCCAAAACTCAGAGCTTTCATTTAAGCAACGAGTAGGTGGCTGGATTATTAGCTGTTCTGAAATCTGACTGTGTGTGTCAAGAACTAACGGGTTTAGGAACACTTTTGTAAAGCTAGCTTTAAATCCTGAAGTAAATGTAGTATTTGGCTATTTAACTGTACCACATATCTTTTTGCTCTTTACAAAATAGAAGTAGGATATGAAAAGTAAACAAATGAAAAAAAATTTTTGCATAAAGAAAACAAACACTAAAAAGTCCATCATATGTTGTGTTCTCTGCAATTTGGCAAGAAGTCCAAGCAAAAAGATTGCTTTTTGCCAGTTTAGTTTCACTTGCTGTTGTTGTAAATTAAATTTGGACTTTACCCATGAAATTCTGGACTCCTTCAGACAATAAAAATGTTGGATGATCTCCAAGGAAGAATATGTGGTTTGTGGTTGTATTCTGTCAGAGTGTGGTTGTGTCAGAGCTCCTGAACAAAGCAGGGGCTGTATGTACTAATTACAGCCTGAATTCATCCCCTTTCCCAGAGACACCTAGCTGCATAGTAATTTTAAGCTCCCTCTATGATCTGTGGAGAAAGAGAACCTTCTCTAGAGGTTGCCTAAGATGAAGATTGAATACACAGGAAGCTGTCTCTCTCCACAGACTGTGTATGAAGTCTGTGGTGACTGTGTGCATTAGAAAACTCCTGTGCACGGTGCAGCTAATGGTGGCTACTAAACCATTAAGACAGACAATTTCATGGTTGGTATGCTGAAGTATTTGGGGATGGATTGTTCTGTGGTGTTGCAGATACTGGAAAACTCAATTCAGTTRATAGCAGAGTCTAATGCAGTCACACAGGAAAGTGAAAAAAAGCCAGCCTTGCCTCTGTGCTGCTGTATGTTTTCCCAGATGCTGGATGCAGGCATTGATCAGAGATTTTAGAAATATTTTGGTACATTCTCTGACATGAATGAGTAAGCAGAGGATTTTTTTGATGAGAAGTTACTCTTGGCAAAAGGTTTGACCCAAAGCTAAACATTTAGTGTGTAAATATTTACATGGTTCAGTATTAATTCTAATTTTAGAAATTGCTACTGGTGGCTCCTGTTGAAAGACCCTTAAACGAAATGAACTAAAAATTCATATGCATTGATAGCAGCTGCACATAAGTCTGAGAAAGTCTAAAATTTTGAATTATAATTCCTTGACAGTTACAGCCCTAAATTTATRATTGGTTTTAGTGTTTACAAATGAGTGGATTTTGCTTATCACAAATATTGCTGTACTCTTAAACTGTGTTTCTTCTTGTTTCAGAACGGAGAGGTAGGCTCAATCCTAAACTGCTCAAATTCAGTTTAAGGTAGTATTTAACTTTATATAAACTACTTATTATTCTAGGGATACACATTGTTTTGAAAAGTGGACAGAGGTTTGCTAAGCTTAAAAGTGCTGGATTTCCATCAATTGAACTCTAGTCAACAGACAAATTAAAAATCAGTTTTTTGAAGAAACCCACGTTCATTAGAATAAATGGTCTGATTTTTTTCCCCGGTTCAATTCAATTGCTCTTATTTGCAGGGCTGGATGCTGTTGCAAAGTGAGCGGGGGTATGCACAGTCAGGTAGCTGTTACCCATCATGCTAATGGGAGCTCCCTGAAGGGGAGCTTGTTTGAAGGCTTAATATGATAGCTTCCCTAACCATCCTCGTAACTCCACTTGGTACCATCACAAAGGAGACGTGGATTTGTGTTTTGATCAATCATTTGGCCCTGAGAAAGAATTCCATTCAGAGAACATTGTAAAAAGTCTGCATTATTTTAGAAAATATGAGTAAAATGTTATCAAAAGTGTTTTAGATAGTAAATACAAAATCTGCTTTTTTGTAGCTTGAATTCTTAAATTTTTGCCTTTCCATAGCTCCAAGAACTTGCTGGGTGAAAAAAAAAAATCACTGAATCTAACTTCAGCATATAGGTTTAGTACAGATGCATCTAAAGTTTGGGTGCCTGACCTTGGGCAAATGGATTTGATCTAGTAGCTCTCCCCTTGCCTGCCTTGGTAAAACACTAAGGTTTCATGTGGTCTCAATGGTGAGAAGTAAATACCTCAAAAAAAAAAAAAGTCTCTAGAGGGTGATGTGGTCTGCCAAGGTTAGTGTTTACTGCTGTTTGTATAGGGAGCATAGTTTGGAGGAGGTCACCTAATGGTCTTTGGAGGATGGGCACCCTGGGGGCCAGGACTCGTGACTTGTAGGAGTCGGTGGTAGCAGCCATACCCCACCTTTCCTCAAGTAGCTTCGTAGTTCGGACACATGCCCTGGAGGTAGGAGACTTGGGCTTTACGTTCTTTTCAGGCTTGCTACACATGATAGCATGCCCATCGGTTATGGTCATTATGCTATACATAATATTTATTAGATTCTTTTTACAAACTTTAATTAAATAGTTTATTTGATAATTGATCACACTTCAAATAATGAATATCAGTTAGTTTAGGAGAAGAGTTTTGCATGTTGCCAAATTTAAAATTATCAAACTATATGACAAAATATTTGTGGAAAAACAAATGGAGTTTCAGATATCAGCCCAGTATCAGTACTTAATTTTTTATTTATTTTTCTTCTGGGTAAAATGATGAATTCATGCATGCAAAGTAGTTGGAGGGCAATATTCAGGTAAGCAGAAGTTCCAGCCGAACAAAGGAGTGAAAGCCAGAACCTATGCAACCTAAGGAAAATCAGCTTCATATAATGTTATGATTCGTTTGTTGAATGCTTTTGGCATGTGTATTGATGGCTGGTTTTACTCTTGGTAGTGCATGAATGGTCCTAGTGATGTAGGCTCAACGCCTGCCCCCTGCATATGCCCACCAGGAAAACAAGGACCTCCAGGCCCCAAAGTAAGTTTCCATTCTGTCTTATTGAGCGTACACTACTTTTTTTTTTTCTTTTTTTTTTTTTTTTCAAATCTTATGTTGGCCAGTCATAGTCAGGCAGATTAAAAAAGTAGGGGACAAGTTCTCCTGGTTCTGGTTTCCAGTGCATGAATATAGTGATTAGGATCCTCAAGGCCAGGTTTTGGTGCCGTAACTCCTAATAACACAAATATATCTTTTATTTTTTAAGGAAAATGCTCATGGATGTAAAATTGTGTTTCCTTGCTACTCTTCAGCAAATGATCTTGCACTGTTAATTGTTTGAGAATGAAATGGTTTGCTAATAAAAGTCTTTTAATGGAGAGGTTTTTTTTACTTCTTTGTTAAAGAATGGACTAGATGCTTACAGGGAGAGTTCCACCTTAGCTGTTCTGATGACCTCCCTTCAGTGTTGGTGAAGGATTAAAATGAGAACCAGACTTGAGTCTCAAATGTCTAACATGGCAAACTCAAATCCCTAGTATTTTGCTGTAGTACCTTTCTCAATAACTGTGCTAAGCAGTGCTTCCAGAGTTACTAGCTTGCCAAGGTAGACAAGAAAATCCCAAACTGCTTGTCTTTTCATTAAGCAAATGATTAAAAAAACTCTGCTCTCATTATATAAGGGGTTAGCAGTCTGCTGCAGCTACCTCAAGTCAAAGGGCTTTCTGCTACAATGGGAAGGGTTTCTAATCAGGGAATTGGAATCCACAGGATGGAGATCATTATTATTTCATGTAATAGAACTTTTGTGGTCTTCTACCTTTTTTTTTTTTCTCTTTAGCATATTAGAGAAAAAAAAGAGCRAGAGAAGAAAGTATTTATCATTTAAAAAAAATTGAAAGCCACATCCTGTAATGTATGAAGGAGTATGAATTTCAGAATTAGGGTGACCTATACAATTTTATTTAGATCCCTGCTTCATGTGCAATCTTTCAGTTGCACTGCGGTATAGTATTTGTTTGGGGATAACTGAATAATACAGGTGACATGATGATGCCTAACACAAAAGACTGCAGAAAGAGTGAAAAGGAAGCCAATTTAAGATTGTATAGGTTATTATCTTAGTTACAGTTTTTCTTAACTTTTGAATAGTGGACTTTGGAACCGTATAAATTTAAACTTAATTTGTGTTTGTGATATTAATGGAGTACAATAAAAGTAATTAAATTAAAACAATTTAAAAATACAAGTAACTGATATTTTAACCTTTTCAAGTTAAAGGCATAAAATTTCATAGTTTAGATAGTATATTTGAAAGCAGATTTATTTTCAGTCAAATCTCAAACCTGGACTTCTTAATTTGGATAATAATAATTCTGGATAACCTATTACTAATCTAGCAAATTATAACTGTTACACTTTTCTAAAGAGACATTATTCTATATCTTTTCCCATTTAGTTCAGCATTACATTTCTGTGGTTTATGTGTGAAAAGATGTTTTTTCAGTCTCATTGAAAGCTAGTTTCCTATTTCCCTCCTAGTGTCCTCCCTGTTTATAACAATTCTGCAGTTGTGACTGACCTGCAGGTCTGTTGATGGTTCAGGCTAAAGAAAGCGGTACCTGCTTAACGCTCCCGTAGAAGTAAAATGTTTTTATAGATCAAATCTTACTGTATTTTGCTGGGCTCAAGTCAAGTCCATTAGTAAAATAAACAGAGAACTTTAATACACTAGGAGGATATATTGAGTAGGAAGTTAAGTTCCTGCTTTCTTATCATAAACGTGAAGCCTGAGGAACTGAATTTTCTTTTCCTTTAACATGGTCATAACAGAGGTTATAAAACTAATTGCAAAGGCCTTATAAGAAGAAATCTAAAATAATATCTTTTGTAGACAGCAGTAAGTGTGTGGAGAGGAGTTTAGTATTTAGCAGGTTTTAATCCTGGCTCCTGCCTTTCCAGTGCTTTTGCTTTAAGAACTAGACTCAACCAAAGCAGGTGAGAGTTTTCTTGAGAGTAGAACTACTAGATWAACAAGGTTTTAATAAAGTTTTTTTTCATCTATTTGATGACAAGTGTTTTTATTTCTGTTGATTAAGATGTTAAAAAGCTTGAAAGCATTTGAGATGATGGGCCGAACTTGTGCTGTAACTGAACGTGGGCTCACTTCTCCAGTCCTGCACAAGAAGTTAGGGAGAATTTTCCCYGGGAGGGGGTTACAAGATGAGTTCTTTTTTGCTGTAGGAATTACTCCTCAATAGCAGATATCTGGGCTTGCAGCCACTGTTTTGTGGAATGTATTAGGGTTAAGGTTACTCAGTGCTAATTTTAAAATGCTCTTTCATATATCTTCTGTGTGTTAACATACTGCTTCTCCACAGGGTGACCCTGGGCAGCCTGGGAATCATGGTTATCCTGGTCAGCCTGGTCCAGATGGTAAGCCTGTGAGTACTAAAACCTTAGTCATATATTGTAAATGCAAAACTAACAGGAGAAAAAACATGTACCACTGATATCAGATTTTCAGATTTAGATGATTTTGTCTCCATTCTTTGAAACTGTGAATGTCACTTAAGCGCTATCTGAATATAACAATTCTATGAATATGTTAATCATAGTATTTTCGTTTCAAGCTAAAATATTGTAAATATGATAGCATGAGTTAGGCGCTGTTGTAAAGCAGAAACAGGCTATGAGTGCTCCTGTTGGTCTTTGCATCTGTTTGCAGCAGTTAAGTTATCACCTTCTGATCTTCAATCTTTACTGCTTAAGAATTTTTGCATTAGAAAGCACTTTAGGGCAGCTAAAATCCTGTCTATTTTGTTTTAGGGATTGCTTCTCATGTGTTTAAGCTTGGTTCATTTAATTTCTTTTTACGCTGCCTCAAGTAGTCCATCAAAATATGTAGATATGCATATACAATGTTAAAAAATAGATATTTTGCAGTTCTAAGCATTATGTGTTAAAACATACATCATAAAAATACCTGTATTTTTCTCTTACCCTAGATTTTACTTTTTAAGCTGGCATTCCGTTAGTATGGATGGTAAAGACTGGAAGAAAGTAGATGAATAACATATGTCCCTAAAATAAAAACGACAGATTTGGCAATGGCTTGTCTGGTCTTCATGGTTAACATTTTTATTGTAATAAAACTGTAATAAAAGCAAATAAATATATAAAAATAGTCTAAGGTTTCATTAAAAAATGTATTAGATCTCTGAATCGAATTGGAAGCCTCTAAGATACTGACAGCCAAGCTTCTCTGAGTAAGGTTTTGTTAACAGCCTGCAGTCTCTGTGTCACCAGAGTGGTGGTGTGCATGTGCCTCTGGTGTGTTAAGAGAAGGCAGGCCAAAAGCTGGGAGGCTTGACCACCCATGTTTCTTTTCTAAGCAAGTGGCCTCTGATGTTGCTTACTATTCATTAGAAGCTATTTTATTTATATTAAAAAAAAAAAAAAAAAGAAAAAGGAAAAGGTAAAAGACAGTTGGGAGCATTAAAAATAATTTGCTTCTGAAAAGAGCATAATTTCTTTGCTTGGATACCAAAAGCAAGAAAAGAAAAGTGCATGCACGTACTAGAAATTGTTAATTCATTGTAGCTTTTCATTCTTATTGTGAGGACTAAATTTTGTGGTTGAGTCCTTAGGTTGTAGTGTTATTTTGAAATCTCCATGGTGAAGTAGAAGAGAAGGTAAGCATCATGTCTTGAAATCCACAGAGAACACAATTAGGGAGGAATCCCAAATACTATTGAGAATAAAAATATAAGAATATGTCCCAAAACATTAGAAAATGTAAGTGGATGAGTGCAGAGAAGACAAAATCATATATGAAAGAAACATTGGATTATGGACTGGGGAACTAATAGTCTATGGGTTTGGTTGAGACTTAGAAGGGATATTAAGTTGTTTTGGGCCATTTTGGTCCACACCTGACAAACTAGAGAAACTTCAGAGAAGGGCAACAAAAGGCTGGATTGGACCTTTCAACTTCACTCTTTCAGTGAAAGAAAAGATCCTCATTTTTCCTGTGATATAAAAACATTTTTATACTTTTGCTTTTGTCTTAAACAGTTTTTGATAGCTATTATCTTCAAAGTTTTTTGGAACTAGAAATAGGGAAAACAATCTGAATTGAAATTGTCAGTGCTATAAAATACTACATTTTGGTTCCAGACAATCATGAAAATACAGATTTTAAAATAGGGATGGGTGGAATCTGAGCTGGGGAAGTGTGATCTAATCAGAATAACTTTTCAGTTGATTATTGATGGTGCTTAAGGTTCTGAAGAGCAGTCCTGTTCTCCTATACAAAGACAGGTATACAAACTGTCTCAACCCGGAGTTGCATGGGAGAAGGTGTCCATCACAGGTTGACCATGTTGATTGCTAGAAGTAGACTTGCAGTATGGATAAGCATARCAGAGCTGTCTTTAATCCAGCTAACTGATATTTTGAAAAATAAAGTGATACTGTGTAAGCTTTAGTGAAGCCAGAATGGACTGGATATTGGTAGGGAACTGTCAGCTTCCATTCTCTCTTTTAAAAAATAGATTAAGACTTTGTTTCTGAAGTGTCCAGTCAGCTGAAACAGTATTGTTTTAGAAAAAATTTGTTATGACTTTTTCATGCTTTTATTGACAGGTTTCCACTTTAATGCTATATATCTTCCCATAAGCACTGAAATTTGTAACAGTGTGAATCATGAAGGAGAAATAAATTGATAGTCGTCTTTCTGTAACTTTGTAATCTGGCAGTTATGATTTTTTTCCTGCGAGTGAGTCATAATGTGCATAGATGGGCATTCTCTGAACATAAAAAAGATTAACAAAAGTATCTCAGACAATTAGAAGAGAATCAAAAAGCCCCGCTAAAGGAGAAATTTTACCATTTTGCTGAATTGAAGTTCATATGTAATTTGAAGTGCTTACAGTTAAATCCTATAGCTTTATTAACTGACTCATTTTTTTGAAAAATCATCTGTAGCTTTTTGCGCTTGTTCTTTGTAAGGACATAATTGCAAACCTATTAGATCATCTGCAGCTCTGGCCAGTACATTATTGTTCCTTACAATACATTCTTGAATGCTTTCCAGGCTAGCTTTTAGCCATGAACAATGGGAGACCCTTTAGATACACAGTGCAGGAAAACAGATTCCTCTCTCTGTCTTTTTCTTTCTGTTTTACTTATTTATTTGCTGATACCACTTGCATGTTTTCTGTGCTGTCAGTGATTTTCCTTGTTTGAGATAACTTTGCTCATATGAATCTTTTTAGCTGTATCCCCTGGGGAGCTCTGAAAAGCAAGCTCTTAATTCAGAAAGCACAATAGGCTTACAGGTAGTTGTGTAGTCAGTGTTGTTTAATCAAATGGCTTTTGCATGAAAAGCTTTTCCTGGAAAGTCAGTCTTTTCTGTTCCCAAACACATTTTTATGTTCTTCTCTAAAGTTATTCCAGTTTGCCTATCTGGTATTCATTTTCTTGGAACAGTATAACTGGTCAACAAAGTGTTTCTTCCTCTGAGAAAGGTTTTAGGCATGCATTTATATTACTATATGTAACTGATTTTTAAAGTAAAACATCAAAGAAAATTTAGTTTATTGTTTGTGGGCTGGCTAGATTGTTGTAATACTTAAAGTTAGTTTTAGTCCAGAAAAATTCAGAACACTTCCCATGAATATCTTCAATATTACCAGAAAATAATTGTTCACCTGGTGTTACCCAGTAGAATTGTTTGCTGTAATATTTGGGGAAGTGAACATAAACATGACTCATTTTCAATCATTCTTTAATTGTTTTTTTAAATAGKTTTGTTTATAGGTTCTTTGTTTTTTCCCTTTAATTGCCACCTCTGTTTATTTTCCATACTCCAATACATACAGAAAAGATCAATTGAAGTAACTGGAGAAAAGCACAAAAGTGAGAAGCATAATAAGTAATGAAAATACATTTTTTTCAACCAAAAATGTCATTCGGGACCTGAAATGATTAAATTGTCTTGTCAGGAGAAATAGCACTGGTAAGTAAGCACGAGGGTAAAAGTAGTATTTTAATCTCAACTGGAACTCATTTTAATGGGCATTATTCATCAGAAAGAAGCAGCCAGAGTGGTTGCTGGCCCTGAGAACGCTCAGCAGCCTGACTGTGCAGTCACAAAGCCATTTTTTATTCCAAAGGATACTTTATACGTACTGGGGAAAAGCTCAAGTTAAGGGGAAAAATAAATGAACGGAGTCTATGCAGTGATCACTTGTGGTTAACAGAGGTGATAGGTTATCGGTCTGCTGAAATAAATGAAAAAATACACTTATTTGTCAATTTTGAACTTTGAACCACGCAGCTGGCAAATCTGGACAATTTTCCAGTATTCCATCTAGTTTCATTCATGAAAGTTTGGAACCATTTGCCTTGTCTTTACAGTGTCCACAAGCAATAAGCAGTTTAAAAATAATCTGGTGAGGCTGACTTTACTGATATACCCAGATACAGAGTTCATAAGGTATCAAAAGCCTCACATAATAAGTAATTTCTGATCATTCCAATATTTCTTTTTAAAAAACTATAGAACATTCTTACAGCTGTACTACCTAGAGTTTAATAATATTTGGTGACCAACTGAAGGCCGAATCTTTTATGATGAACTTAGTATAATGGCAATGGCCAGCTATTTCAACAGTACTTTTGGAATAAAAATGGGTAATAGTTTCATGTATACATAGGATTACCTGTGCTATTGGATGGTTTGCCTAGGGATTTAAGTCGATATAAACTCTGCAGCTACCTTTCTAAGGAAACTTTCACAGACATAGTTGATAATTCAGCTGTAAAATGCTGCTCTCGGTTCCAGAAAAATACATAATCCTCAGTAATACTGTGACCTTGTTATTCTTAGAGGAAATATGTTTGCTCCATTCTGACTAATACAGTCATGTAATGGCTTCACTGAGACCTACTACTTTGAAATCAGGGCGATGCCTGATGCTGACTTGTGTTGCATAGAGCTATACATTTCAGACAAAAGACCATATGACTGTCTTCAGCAGTGGCCAAGGGCAGATGATAAGGATGAATATCTAAGCAGCGAGCAGAATGTCCCTTGGTACATCATCCCATCTCCCAGAAGTCTGAAGCTTGGGAACTTTTTAAGCTGGATTTATGACCTTTTATTTAATAATCTTGATGGATTTTTTTTCCCTCTGTGATACTTGAGCCCAGAACATCATGCTCAGGTAAAATATACTGATAGCGTCTCTGAGCTATGAAAGCCTTGGCAGATGACAGAGTAACCAATGGAGGGAAGTGTAATCAAATGGAGAAAGAATTAAACAGGCCAAAACAAAACAAAGCAAAAAGGGTAAAAGCTGCATTTAATTACCTTTGTGATCTAATGCTGGATTTGCCCTTCACTTTCATGTTTTGGTATGTGTAGACAGAGGGGCTTCACTGCAGAGACAGTTCTGGTAGCCTGCAGAAGCAGGTGCCATGAGAAGTCCTTCTACAGGGCTGTGCTATTTAACAGAGGGAAGAGAGAGGAGGTGACACTTGTTCTGAGCTCCTGAGTTACCACTGCTTAAGAAAGTCCCAGAGAAAGGAGTAAGGCACAGGCTCCAAACAGACCTGCTGGAGAGGACCACCTGACTGATCCACATGTCCAAAGGGGCAGGAAAAAGAGAAGCAGTAGGCACATGAGTACAGGCATAGTGAGGTGTTAGAGAAGGTTGTTTGGGGGCGGGATGGGAAAAAAGCTGCTTGAGAAGAGGAGGAGGAAGGACCTGAGGCAAAAACATTAGATGATAAACAACAACTCAGGGAAAGGCTAAAACACTTAATTCAAATACATCAAGTACTTTCTAACATTTCTGTTGCCTCGCAGGATTTTAGTTACTGATATTGCCAGTGAGGGAGAAGGTCATAGCATGACGGCAAATTTGAGTGTAGGCCTGGGTACATGTCTGAATAGCTGTAAGAATTTCTGTCCTTTAAGATGTAACATATTTTATGAAAAGGGTTTGAAAACTTTTCTTCTAGTGCTTTAGATAATTGTACTTTAAATGTACTAAAGATTTTCCGCAAGAGACTTCCACAAGAGGTCTGCAGACCTCTCTGTCAGAATGTTTTCCTAACACCAAGTTAAATTTTTCTTTTGCAGTTGAATTCCATCATGCTTAGTTACATCACCCTAAATAGTTCTGTTTACTTAGTGTTTACAGTCCTTAAATGTCTTTAGACCATTACTGTTGATCCTTGGTTATTTCCTGGCCAAATTGAGCTTGTTTACTTCTCCCTTGTCTTTCCCAAGTAGTCCTGTTGTCATGCCTTTGTCATTTATGTTGTTCAGTGACTCCAAAAGCTTTTCAGTAAGGAAGTGTGCAGTGCAGTTGTCATTGCCTTATCAGTACGTCCTCTATTTTTATTTTATATTTGTCTGATGTGATACACCTATGAATGCTGTCTGAACTTCTGTCCTTTAGGCATGCAAATGCATTGAAGATATACTTCTGAGGTTTACTCTGCTATTGCACCTAAAAGTTCTTTGGAATTAATACTTGTCATATGTCCTTCTTGCTCAATTTTTTCCCTACAGGTAAACTAACTTTCATTTTCCAGCAAGGCTCTTAATTCACTGACGATGACAGTATTGCTAATTTGTCTGTGTCCTTTATGTAAGTTCTTTGGCCTAATAAGTCTGTTCAACTTTTTCCCTTAGAATTATTTGTAAATTCTTGCCATTTTCTTTAAATTCCAAAGTTACATTTTATCTGTGATTTTTTTAAATACCCAGCCATCTGGTACAAAACTAAGCATCTCAGTATCTTGCTGTTTATCACTTTGCCTTTACAGATTTTCAGGCACTAGAAATTTATCAGTACTGTTTCCACCCACAACAAATTGAGAGGGAGATTTTGTATAATCCTCATTTCAGTTGCACTGATGTAAAATAATGAATGAGAATATAAACAAAGTGCTGTGGAGTAGTGCTGATTGACAACATTGATGAAACATTATAGGTGGGATTCAGTTTAAGACACCTACATTTAGTGTTTACATGTGTACAGAGACACTGGGTGTCTAAATTCCTGTATTAGTCAACAGATATTTAACTAAAATACCCCAAGAGGTATGGGATTCTTACGCTGTAAGGTATTTTGTCTTGCCCACGCTGCTGCTTCAAAAGGATGAATGCCTCCCAAGTATTTTGTGCCCCTGTCTTCTAACACTGGATGGGTGTCTAGGGAATCTCAAAAGGCAGGAGCTGCCTATGTTTAGGCAACTGGATTCAAAACGGTATATCAAATTCAGGGTTAGCTATAATACTTTTCACACCATTTGTATGTCTTCTGAAAAGTTCATGGGAGAAGACCATGTCCAAATAAAAAGAATTCTTTTTGGTGGCAAATTTAGTGCTTTCACCTTATTTGAAAGTGAACCTTCAGTCCTGAACTCGTCTGTGTCAATTGAAAAGGGAATTTTCACTTCTGTCCCTTTTACATAAAACGTCAGCTATGGCACAGCTGTTCTTGGAGCATATGTATGTATGTCACATACATACTCCTATTGAGGGCTTTAAGGTTAGGGAAAGAGGACTTGAGCTTACTTTAGTGCAAAAAAATTGTAGGCGTTAGCATATAGATTGATGATCCATATACTGCAAAAGGAGTAGTGATACAAAGACATGCTCAGTTTTTTATGAAAGCTGGTTTTCATTAATTTATAGAAGGTGTTTTTAACTTGTCCAAACAATTGCTATGTTATTTGTACCAGACAGTGATTCTCATTTTTGTGACTTTCTGTGAATTTCCTTTTGCATCTTCTCTGTTCCAGCTTTCCATTAAACAAACACACTGACAATGTGTTTGATTTGCTCTGAAATCACATTACAAGATCTAGCTCAGAGCTAAATATGCAGTTTTGTAAGCTGAAAACTCTTCTGCCATCCTCCATTCATTTTGTGAATTTGGAAATTCAGTTCAGCCAGGAAATTGTCCTCCTCTACTTCTTCCCCTACTCAGTTAGAAGGAGAAGGAAGGGAAATTGCATTTCAGAGATCTAAAATGTGAAATAAAGTTTTATTTATATAGAATTATATCCTACAGGAAGTCATACAAAATTTTTGCTTTTATTGGAGAAGAAATAAAAGGATAAACTTTTAAAGGCATTTTTTGGCTTGGTGAATTGTTTCAGCTACCCGGGAGGCTTATAAGCAATCTGGGAATGCTACACCATTTACAGTTAAAGCTGATTTTGCTAGAACTGCCTTGAGCACTAAAAGTGAAATGCTTGATAAAGGATCCATGTATGACAGAGACTTAGAATTCTGTTTACTTCTATACTAAACATTACCAGCTGGCTCGTCGGGCATGTGCTCAAATGTCTTTTGGGAAGAGGGCACAGCAAGTACTCTCTTGTATCTAACCCAGCAAATAATTTTAGGTCTGTTTATTATTCCTGGGAAGCTCTGACTGATTTAAAGAAGAAATCAGACATACACATTGCCTTGCTTGTATTGAAAAGGTTCTTTTAGCTCCTTTTTACCAGTGTGGAAATCCCCCCATTAAATTTTGTGCTAAGTTTTTAAGACTGAAACTCATTTAGAAATAGGATTATTAGTTCCTTCAGTTCAAATCAAGATCAAATTATGGGTATTTGAAATTGGATAGTCCATTTTATGGGATTTATCAAATTTAGTTTGGGCTGCCTGTTGAAAGGTCTGAGCCAAATAGCCTCAGAGTTTTATAGGACAATTTATCTTCTTGTTTTGTATGTTTTTGCAAAAAAACCCTTTTTGTAGCTCATTTTGTCCATTGGAATGACATGTTTTTAATGGAGCTAGGTAAAATTCCTATTCTTCAGTTACTTGCCTCTGTTAAAGGATTCTTCTAAAGCATTTGTTAATTTTGCATAAAAACTGGCTATCTTTGCTGTACTCATTGAATCCAACCTACCAAAACACCTCAGGCATATATTTTGGGTTCTGTAAAGGTTCTCTTGTTCTGCCAGTGTTGATTTCTAGTAAAGCATTCCTGAAATTCTCTTTTCAATTCATGAATTATTTAGTATTTCTTTTCGTAGTCCCAGTCATTCAAATTATTTTTTTACTTGCATAGCCTGTTGCATACCTTCAAGTTCATAGCTAACTGTTTAGTATTGAGAATGGAATTTTTATTATTTAGAGATATTATAAAACTAGCTGCATAATGTATTAGAACATGCCTTGTTTGTTAAAGCTTATTCCTGTAACTGGAAATAAGCCTTTAAAAGTCCTGGCATTTTTCAGCTACTTTTCTTGAGAGAGAAAAAAAAAAAGCGTCTAAGTACGTGGGTTAATGTTGTGGTTTAACCCTGGCAGCACCTAAACACCACGCAGCCGCTCACTCACCCCCCGGCTCCGGTGGGATGGGGGAGAGAATTGGGAGGGCACGAGTAGGAAAACTCGTGGGTTGAGATAAAAACAGTTTAATAATTGAAATAAAACAAAGTAGAACAGTAATAGTAACAGTGATAACAACAACAACAATATACAAAGCAGGCAATGCACAATGCAATTGCTCACCACCTGCTGAACTGACGCGTGCCTGATACGAGAGTCTGTCCTGGGACCCAGAGCCCCCCCACACCCTTAGTTTTTATTCTGAGCATGACGTCACATGGTATGGAATACCCCATTGGCCAGCTGGGTCAACCACCCTGGCTATGCTCCCCCCGCCAGCTTCCCATGCACCTGGCAGGGCATGGGAGGCCGAAAAGTGCCCAGTGCAAGCACCACCCAGCAACACCCACAACATCAACGGGCCATCAACGCTCCTATTATACCAAACCCAAAACACAGCACGCACCCCCCCAGCTACTGGGAAGAAAGTTAACTCTGTCCCAGCCGGAACCAGGACAATATCCACCCCTTATTCT
>JAYKAV010002993.1:4566-32015 GCA_035582835.1 Phoebastria nigripes
CTCGGGCGGTGCCAGCCGGGGAGCGGGGCCGCGCTGCAGCGCCCGGCGGGAGAAGCCGCCGCTCCCGTTTCCCCTCCCGTGGGACGGGGCTCGGAAGCCCGGGCGTTGTTGCGGGAGGACGAAATGAATGAGGCTCCCTCCGAGCCGTGCCCCACCGGGGCGGCATGGAGCAGCCGGGCAGAGCCGGTGCCGGGGGGGTCTCGGGGAGCCCGGGTGGGTGTTGGGAGGGAGGTTTCGGGGGTCCCCTCCTCTTGCTGCTGGGGGTGCGGGGGGGCTCTCGGGGGGCAGGCGGTGTCCCCACCGTTTCCCGTGCGGATGCAGGGAAGGCAGCACCCCCGGATGCTTATAAATCCATCCRATGTAAAATGCCATATTTAATGTATATAACTAAAACCCACCCCACGCGTGGGACAAAAAAAACGAGCTCCGAGAGGAAGTGATTGTTCCCCTTTTCCTCGGGATAAGCAAAAGGATAACCCATCCCTTCCTTTCTACCGCCAAATATCGCACCCCAAATCCCCGCCTGAGATTTGGGGGTTGCACCCCATCTTTCCACCCCTCCTTTGCCGTGCCCCCCATCCCCACAGGGTCCCGCTTTGCACACCGAGAGGTTAAGCAGGGTCTAAAAATAGTCTAGAGCAGAGCCGGGCTCTTGTCTGCCAGAAATTCCGGGCAGGGGAAGAGCAAAGTGGGGACTGACCCAGACCGGTGGGTGAGGACTTCTCTCTGGACCAGCAGATGTTTTGTTTACACCTTCACCCATCTCAGGGTGATAATTTGGCAGCTGAGAACCTGGGTATTTTAAAAAAGCAGCATTTTGCCTGTGTGATAGTAAATATTAAATGGGGAATGGGTGACATATGGTTCCCGGGGTCCCGCTGCAACAAGGGATTTAATTATTCCTTGGGTTTCTGGAGGGTTCAGCCATCCTGTCTTGCTGTGCCTGAGGGCGCCCCTCTTCCAAGGGACGTGTTCGTGGGGTTCGTTATATCCTGACTTGCAACAAAAGCTCAGGTTCGGGGCAGAGACCATCCTTTGGCCAGGCTCACACCACAACGATGGGGAAACAGATACGGAAAGGCAAGACACCCACTGAAAGACTCCTGACTGCAGAAGGAGGGTTGCGGACATGGGTGTCCCCTTCATTTGACACCTCTGAGATGGTCTGTCAGGACTCGTAGGTCACGAAACCCATAAAATATAATTTATGTTAGCATCACCAGGAAAAGGAAAGAGCTCCAAGGGTGAGCGTGAGGGAGATGAGTCACCGTTTCCCTTGCCCAGGCAGCTGAGCGATGCCCCATCACCGTCTCCCACCGCAGCTCCTTCCATTCCCGGCTGCCTGGGGTTTGGCATGGGGCTGGCTCTGGGCTCGTCCACTTGGGAGAAGGCGAGAGTCAGGGATATGGTTTAAGAAAAAAAGCTGGATAATTTGTTTTCCCCAAAGGAGCCTTGTGCTTGGGAGGGAAGGAGAGGAGATGCTCCCCCAGCATGCTTGGGGCAGAGCTGTGCCTCAGTTTCCCCCTTGGGAACTGAGTTGAGCAGAGCTTTGGGGCTGCCATTTCCCCTATTAAAGGGGGTTTAAGGAGGAAGGCGCCGACAGCTGAAGTTGTTCCCGCTGCACCCCAGGAAATGGGTGCCGAGACACTGATTTGTTGTGAATACGGCTATTGCACCGAAAAYCGTTGGCGCTAAAGGCTCTGGGCGGAACAGCGGGGCTGTGGGATGTGCTGGGACAGGGATGGGACACGGCAGCGGTGATGCTGGCTGCAATATCTGGGGCTCATTTATGCTACGAGGGAGGAACGTGGGGTCACGTGGGGCCCCCGTGAGCTCTTGGCACGACCAGGGAGGGATGCTCGGGAAGCAAGCCACGGTAGCCAGCGGTGCTGGGCAGCTTGCCCTCACCTCTCCCCACATCCAGCTCTGAGGTGCTCTGGTTTTATTCCCCATTTTTCGGGGCAACCTTGTGCCGGAGACTTTCCTGCTGCGAGCAGGGGTGAACCTCGCAGCCCTTGAGCCAGCAGCGGAGCCAGGAATCTGCAAACCTCTTATGTTTGGTTTTTAGCCATTTTGGACACCGGGAGCAAGTTGCCTCCTCTTGGAGGCCAGGGATGTAACAGCCCAACACTGCGGGGAGAAGCTGGGAAAGAGAGAAAAAAAAAAAGGGAGGAGAAGCAGTGAGGAGGGGAAGAGGCTCACGTGGCTTCCCCCAGGCACTGGCCAGTGCCTCCGGCACAAGAGCTGCCTCCGGGTCTGTCGGCTCTCCGATGCAGGGGATGCACCAGTCCCTTGGCTGGTGCCAGGCGGGAGGCAAACCCCCTCCTGTGTTTTACGACGAGGTGGGTGCTCCAGTTGCCGCGTGGCAGCTGGAGAGGACGGCTGGCATGGGATCCCCTGCCTGATGCCGGTCTCCTGCCCTCTCTTGCTTTCTGCCCCTGGTCCCCAGCACCATCTCAGTGTTTTCTTCTATTTTTCCCCAGCTCAGGGTGCTTGTCGCRAGGGAGAAGACTCCTCGTGAGAAGGACGCCTGGGGCCGTGCTCGCTTCTGCTTTCTTACCCAGGCTTTGCTCACGCCAGGGATGCTCTGTGCACTGCTTGCCCTGGGAGCGCTGGTGCTCAGCCTGGCAGGTGAGTGGGGCTGGAGAGGGTTTGGGGTTGGTGTGGTCTGCATGTCATCATGCCGAAGGAAATGTCCTGAATGCCACATTCATCCCGACAAAGCTGCCTTTGACCCGTGGTTCCTGGCAGCCACAAGGTGTTTCTCCTGGTTTTGTGGTCCTCCAGCTGCCCAGGGCATCACCCTGTGGGTGTGATGGCTTCTGGTGCACGTGGGCCACTCTTGTAGCAGGGGACACCACCTCCCGTGTGCTACAGCTGAATGGCAAAGCCACGGGAGGACCAAATCCTGAAGGTTTCTTACTTACCTGGGTCTGTCCCCGTGCGCTGCAGCTCCTGGCCCCCCAGGTTGCAGCACCTCAACCTGGGAGAGACGTTGGGACTGAATCCTTTCGGGATGCTCAGCAGCCAGCAGCGGTTCTGGCCAGGCTGGGTAATGTTCCAAAAACCCACTGGCATTTATTATTAGCCGGAGGGAGACGTGATGCTCTTGAGCCTGCCAAGAGCCAGGCAGGCTGCCCGAGCACGCTTCTGCCCGTCTGCCCGTCTGCGGCCCCTGGCAGGTCTCCTCCAGCCCGGCTCCTTCCCACAGCTCCTCATCCTCCCTGCTTGGGCTCTTGCGTAAAATTTAATGTCTTGGTGCTGCCCTCATCCCCAGGGAGGTGTGTGCTGTGGGTAATGGCTTTGCTGTGTTCTGCAACGGTGTTGAGGTCGGAGTATAAAGCAAATCCTTGGTCCAAGGCGAGATTTTTTTCCCCTTTTCCTCCCTGTTTTGGGGTTAGGGGGAATTGGTGAATGAAGCATTGGTGGTACCCTGGGTCTGCTTTGGGGGACGTCACTGCTCGCTGCCAGCGGGGACCCCAGGACCAGCTCCGAGCTTGGAGGGTCCGGCAGCCCTGGCATGATTGGCATCATGCCCTGATGCAATGGATCACACCATGGCTCAGCGATGTGGTTGGCATTGCACCGTGGCACTGGGACATGGTTGGCATCGTGCCATGGCACACTGGTTGGCATCGCACTGGTGCCATCTAGTGCCTGCCAGCCTGGCCACGGAGCTGGTGCGTCCTGGGGATGTGAGACTGTGTCCCTGCCGTCACCACCCCCTGACCTCTTCTCCCTGTGGGGAGAAACCTGGCTGCGTGTCCCAGGGGGGTGCAGGGTTGGGTGCCCGTGGCCGCAGCTGGCAGCTGAGGGCAGTGGTGCCCCAGGTTTGTTGCTGGATGTGGGGCTGTCTCCCTGCCTGCTTGGCTGCAGGTCGGTGCTGGGGAGGGTCCCGAGATGCCACTTGCCCTCAGGTCCCTCCCGTGGGCATCTCTTGATTTGCTTAGATGTTATTGGGATGAAGAATTAAGGAGGTGCTTCTGCAGGGTCTTACCACCACGTGCTTTTGCCCTCGTCACCTTCCCGCAGGTGCCATGGAGATCCAGGTCCCGGATGAGCCCGTGGTGGCTCTTTTCGGCCGAGATGCCACCCTGTGCTGCTCCTTCTCCCCCGAGGCCAACTTCAGCCTTGATGACCTGAGCCTCATCTGGCAGCTGACGGACACCAAGCGCTTGGTCCACAGCTTCTCTGGTGGCCAGGACCAGCTGGCAGACCAGGGCAGGGGCTATGCCAACCGTACGGCCCTCTTTTATGACCAGCTGGCCCAGGGCAACGTCTCGCTGCTCCTCCGGCACGTGGAGATCTCGGATGAGGGCAGCTTCACCTGTTTCGTCCGGGTCCGGGACTACAGCAGCGCGGCCGTGACGTTGCAGGTGGCAGGTGAGAGATGGAGAGTTGGGGTATCCTTGCATGTATCCCCCAAAGAGAAGGGTTCTCCATTATGCTTTGGTCCTTTGTGGAGCCTCTTTCTCTCTCTACCCTTGCCGTGATCTCCCCAAGAATTCAGCTCTCTGTTAGAGACTGACCAGCTGCATCTCCCCAGAATATTGCTGGTGGGGGGTGCAGTCCCTTGCCTGCCATGATGGAGAGGCTCTCAGCTGAGAGGCCACCTGGAAGCATGGCCATAAATGAACCAAAGCTGGGGAGGCTTCAGCTGCTTGGTGTTATCAGCTGGAAGAGTTTGTCCTGGGGCTTGCCCAACCTCATTGGGTTGCTCCAGATCCCTATCCTTTGGTCGTCTCCATCGCCTCATGCCGGCTGTCCTCTCCCTTGCAGCTCCCTACTCCAAGCCCAATATGAACCTGGAGCCCAACAAGGACTTGAAGCCAGGAGATCTGGCGGCCGTGACTTGCCACGCTTCCCGCGGCTACCCCGAGGCCAGTGTCCTCTGGCAAGACAGCCGGGGCAGCAACATCACAGAAAATGTTACCACGTCCCAGGTGGCCAACGAGGAAGGTCTCTTTGATGTACACAGCGTCCTCCAGGTGCTGGTGGAGCCCAGCAGCACCTACTCCTGCCTGGTGCGAAACCCGGTGCTGCAGCAGGAGACCCAAGCCTCCGTCACCATCACGGGTGAGCCAGCAAGGGCCAAAATTGGGGGAAGGAAGGGATGGGCTCTGTCTCAACAAGGTGACTATGGTGGCACTGTGTCGTGGTTTAACCCTAGCCAGCAACTAAACACCACACAGCTGCTCGCTCACTCCTCCCACCTCTGGTGGGATGGGGGAGAGAATCGGGAGAGTAAAAGTAAGAACACTCGTGGGTTGAGATAAGAACAGTTTAATAATTGAAATAAAATAAAGTAAAATGCTAGTAATCATAATAATAATATATACAAAGCAAGTGATGCACAATGCAATTGCTCACCACCTGCTGACCGATGCCCAGCCAGTACTCGGGGAGCAGCGATCACTGCCCCCCAGCCAACTCCCCCCAGCTTATATACTGAGCATGATGTCATATGGTGTGGAATACCCCTTTGGCCAGTTTGGATCAGCTGTACTGGCTATGCTCCCTCCCAGCTTCTTTTGCAYCTGGCAGAGCATGGGAAGCTGAAAAGTCCTTGACTAGTGTAAGCACTACTTAGCAACAACTAAAACATCAGTGCATTATCAACATTATTCTCATACTAAATCCAAAACACAGCACTATACCAGCTACTAGGAAGAAAATTAACTCTATCCCAGCCGAAACCAGAACACACGGGGATTGCTACTGTGGCCCAGAGCCCCCCTGGGGGTTGCTACCCCATATCCCCACTCTACCTCTCTCCCCATGGACCTACAAGGGTGACTTGAGGCTGTGCTGTCCTCCCGCATCACCCCACACCAGCATCCCAGCTAGAACCAGCATCCCTAGTTCTTAGTCTCTAGCTTTGCTAGTTGCCCTGTCCAAGTCTAAACCACCCCAGAAAGCCAGCACAGGGCACGGTAGTTGTCTTCTCCTTAGCACGTGGCCATGGGCTGCTCTCAGTTTGGGGTTCTCCATCCCAGCCTCAACAATCCTACTTCAGAAATGCAGGCTGGAGGAGTTCATCAAGCGCATTCAGCCTCGTGGCTTCACTTTGAGCTCCTCCCGCTGCCCTCCCGGAGCTCTTTATAACCTTGTGCGCTCCCTGGTAGCATTGATTAGTGTTTAATTACCCTTGGTATGGCACTTACTGGATTAGGAAGGTGGGTCCCAGGTGGAGCATAAACTTTTTGGCTGGATGCACCAAACTCTTGCAGGAAAACTTGCACGGATGCTGCTGGTTGGGGGCAGAGGGGTGGCTTTTGCCTGGGCTCCCAAGTGTGCGAGCAAATGGTAAGCCTTGGGGTGATGTCTGTGGAGGGCAGGGGTTTGGGATAAGACTTTATTTGAAGAAGGAGCAATATTATGGGGAAAAATCAGATTCCCAGCACTTCAGGAGATATCCCCCAAGCCCTGGTGGTCCCTGCCAGGCCGTCCCAGACACTGGGGAAGGTGTCCCCATCCTTCCCGGCCCTGTGGCGTGAGATGAGAGGGGAAAGGGAGTGGGTGCAGCATCATCTAATGCTTCTCTTGAGCTTCTTAGCGAGTGAAGGGTCAGCCTGCCATTTGTATTTATTAGTGCAATTATTTAAAGGTTAACGAAGTATTTTAGGGAGTGACTCAACCTGCTGCTTGCCCAGCTGGATCCAGATCTGCTGGGGGAGGCCATAATTAGAGGCACTGATGGTTTTACTTCCGAAGCCACCCCTTGTGCCACCGACTCCATCCATGGGGATGTGCCCTTGCCACCGCTGGGTCCCGAACACCAGGCACACGTCCCCCTGGTTGGGCAGTGTTGCTCACCATGGCGGTATTTCTCTTCCCTCCCTGCAAGGCCAACACCTCGCCTTCCCCGCTGTGGCTCTCTGGGTGACGGTGGGACTCGCCATCTGTGTCGTGGGGCTGCTCGCCATCCTGGCGTATGTGTGCCAGAAGAAAATCCGCCAGAGCTGCGAGGAAGAGGAGGAAAACGCAGGTAATGTGGCGGGTACCCTGCCTGAAAGGGATGGGGTTTGCAGGGGATGGTGGATGGATAGCGGGTGATGGATTGGGAGAGCCAGGGCAAATTTTAACTGGCACCGTTTTGCCTTGGTGGTGGCATCTTTTAAAGGATGAAGGGATGCCTGGAGCTGTTGGGGTTAGGGAGCACCAGCAGATCCGTACCGGAGAGCCCGTGCTGGCCACATGCATCGCTCCAGGCGGCTCTTTCAAACATACACCTGGTTTTCCTCCCACCCAGCGTGTCTCCCTCTTTCATCTTCCTGCTTCAAGCATCCTCTGCATGTCTGGTACCCACACCTGGGCACGCTTGGAGCATCTCCTCTTGAGAAGGTGCCTCTAGCACTTGCCACTGTGGAAATGCCAAGCACTTTGACACACAGAAATAGCATTAGAGAGGTGCTCCATATTGTTTTCTGCATCCTTCTCTTTTTATTATTGTGGAGAAGTGTTTGCAAAAAAAGGGGGGCTTTGTTGCTTTAAAAAAGCTGCCGTGTTCCGAAAATGGCTGCAGAAACAGCTTTGCTGGCATTCCCTGTTTGTTTTCTCTCGCTGACTCCTGAGGCACTTGCTCTGCCAAAGCCTTTCCCTGCCAGCATCATGCTGCAGGGCCGGGACCCACAGCCTCCCTCCCTCCCCGGGGGCTCCCACTTCGCTCGTCCTCTCTCTGCCAGGGAGGACGTCAGTGCCGATGCCACCACAATGCCTGGCTGTTGGGTGTCCCCAGTGGTGGGGACCGAGAGGGTTCTTCCCTGACAGATCCCAGGGAATCGTCTGCAGGAGATATATATAAAATATGTATATACACACGTATTTCTTTTTTTCCCCTCTGTAACAGAGTATTTTCTCCTTGGCCAAGGGATTTGCAGTGCCGTGACGCTCAGCCGTGGCCCCGGGCCAGCTGACCTCAGTCCTTTAGCATCAAGACACAGCTCCCAGCCCGCGATGTTTTGCACTGACGGCTGCACACCCTTAGCAATAACCTTTTGCTGTGGCTCTTGGTCAGCCAGAAACCGGACAGGGACCCTGCCCGTGAGCCTGGCAGCCACGGGAGGCAGGAGCAGCAATTTTTGCTGGTCTTTCTGGCCAGGAATAGCATCACAGCAGGTCCTATACATGGGGTGCAAAGCTCCCAGGCTCCCAGATGGGGTGACAGCCTGGCAGCCTGGTGGGTGCTGTGGGAGAGAGAAGGGGATGCTCATCCCTCGGTGCCGATGGGGTGTCCTGGAGGTGTTGGGGGATCCGTTGTCTCCGCGCTAAGCCCCTCACCGAGTGCCACTCCAGATAGTGGCTGTGCTATAAACAGGGAGGCGAGCGGCTGCGCTGCATCACCCGGAGCTGTGTTTTTTTCTGCTTTGCTTGTAGAGGATGTGCCACTCTGGCCCAGCCTTGTGCTGGGGCAAATACCCCCCGCAGGGTGCTGGAGGGGGTGCTGGGTGCAGGTGGGTACCAGTCACCTCCTGCCCAAGCATCACCAGCTGCTCCGCAGCGCCTGGTCCTGAGCAGAGCCCGGGATATGTGGTGATAGTGGATGGCTCTGAGCAGCCGGGGACAGCAGTGATCCAAGGGGCAGCCACCAAACCTGGCTGCCTGGGAAAATGGGGTTCAGGGTGGGTGCTGCGGTGAAGGCCAGCAGATGCTTCACATGCTCCAGCTTGCTCTTTTACAGGGACGGAGGAGCAGGATGAGGAGGGGGAAGAACCCAAGACAGGTGGGTGCATGATGCTTGCTTATTATATATGTGAGTGCATTATAGCGTGTGCTTGTGCCACTGTCCCCTACGCAAGCAAACACCCCGGTGTGCTTTGCACCCTCCATCGGTGCTCAGCCCCCCTGTGCTCACCCATTCTTTGACACACCCCCTCAGGCTGTCAGCTCCCTGATAAGCCACCCTATCTCTTAATAAAAAAGCRCTCGTGGTGCTCTGCTGTCATCAAATGGGTTAATTATATGCCCGGTGATTGCCTTTATCTGCTGGCACAGGAGCAAGCCCGCTTGGGATGCCGGCTCCTTCGCTGCCGGGGAGATTTAGGGACCAGGGGTTGGTTTGTGATGGAAATCAGTGGGTGCAATTATTGGGGTGGGTTCCCCAAAATGGGGCTCTTAGCTCTTTCCTCCGGGGAGGCACTCCCTTGCAAGCCCCCCCATCCCACACAGTGGGGTCTGACCATGTGCTGTTTTGCTTTTCGCAGCCCTGCAGCCGCTGAAGAGCGCAGAGAGCAAAGATGGTGAGTGTGTTTGCCTAGGACCTAGGCTGCCTCGTGATGAAGGTTTCTTGCTAAGCACACTGGAGATGATGCTCAGATCTAAGTGTAAAGCATCTATTGCATCTCAATCATCCATCAGTGGTTTTTGTTTTGGTTTTGGTTTTTTTTTTTTTTCCTTCCCCCGCCCCCCCCCCGCCCCAGTTTTCAATCAAATTTTCCGAGATCAGTTATTTCCCAGCACCCATTTCCACTCCAATTTGGGCTGCACTTGCTCTGGCCGCCGCTCGTATCTCCCAGCAGCGATGGAGCGATGCAGCCAGTGGCTTCAATGTAGCATTTCTTATCCTTCCTTTTCTTGGGCAGCTTGAGGCTGAGAAAAGCCTCCTGCCACCAACCGGGGTCATTGCAAGGAATTTGGGTCTTTTTTGAGCATTGCCATGGGTTTGCTAAGAGAAGGGGAATTGCTGGGGTCCATCCTCGCCTTGTGAAGAGGGAGGCATGAGCTTCATCCGTCCCCATGCAGAATTCCCCAGCAGCAGCCTGGTGCTGAATTTCTGGTGGAAATTAATGAAAACTGGAGTCCCAGCTCCTGTTTCTGCCTTTCAGCATCTCCTCCCAACCTCCTGGCTCAGTGCTGCCAACAGCGCATCACCCATCCCAGCCCAGTGATGGGCTCCAGCACTTTCCATGCCTGGTCAGCCCTCCTCTTCCCCGACTCATCTTCCTCCCAAGATCTCAATCTTTTAATTTATTTCCTTTCTTATTAAAGGCAGAGGCTTGGCCTCTGCTGCTGGTGAATCGCTGCTAATTTAACTCTCCCTTCCTCTTTTATTAACAACCCTGTTTTTTCTCTAATGCCATTTTCCCCCCACCCTGATAAGTTTATAAAAGCCTTTTCTCCCTTCCCCTTCACACCTTTAGCAAAGCATCAACTGGCTCTGCTTTTCCTCTTTTTTTTCCTCTTCCCTGCCCTTATCCCCCCCTTGCAAGCTGATGCAGACCGTGCTCAGCTTCCCAGCCCCTTGGCTTTTCATCCCCCATGCAGCCTGTTTACTTAACCCCATGTGTGAGACATCCCCTGCTTGCTCCTCGACCACTTTTTCAGCAGAAATGAAGCTTGAATAATAACATCTTCCAGGGTTTACCAGCTGCAGGGGTGTTTCTAGCCAGCAGGATAGATGGAGGGATAAAAACACACCTACATGTGCCTGGTCGTATTTGCCCGGGGCCTGGCATCAGCCCTGGGTGTGGGGAGGATTGCTGGGTGATCCCAGTTTTCCAGGGCAGGGAGAGCTGGGAGCTGCCGGTGACCAAATTAACACGTTAATTTGGACCTGTGGATTATTATTCTTTTTTAATGTCTTTGCCAATTTTTATTTCTTCTATTTTTCCCCCCAGATAACGAGCAAGAAATTGATTGACAGGAGCTGGGACACCCCAAAGCAGCACCCTGTGCCCTGGACCAACCAAGATGTCCCCAGCGGGATTGAGCTCTGGGTCCCCTGGGGAGGGCACGGACCTGCTGCCACCCCTCGTCCCGTGCCCTGTCACCCTCCTCTCACCCCGGCCATGTCTTCGGGGCGCTCTGGGGCTGGAGAGAGCCTGCACCTCTTTATCCCCGGCAAGCCCCGAAGACCGGTGCATCCTTCCCGGGGACGGTGTGTGCGGCGAGGAGGCTCCTCCTTGTCCATCTGTCTGTCCCCATGTGGGGCTGAGAGCAACTGGGGTCGACCATTCCCCCCCACCCCCTCTGTGCCCGGTCCCACGTGGCTGCAGCCAAGCCAGCCACCTTCCAGGTGCCTTCCAGGGCAAATTTCGGTGCCCTTTCCAAGCCCAGAGGCCTCGAGAGAGGTGATGGGCTCAGCAAGGTCCCTGGGAGCGACTGATGGAGCCCCAGAGGCTCTGGGAAGATGGATGGGACCTGCGGGACCCCAGGCATGGGGGGACAGAGTTGGTGCTCTCAGCCCTGATGGATTCACCACTCCAGGGACGTATGGGGACAATTATTTTTTCACGTTGTACCACTGTGGTTCCCGCTGGACTTTTATTTTTGCCTTAACTGTCCTGATGAGATTTTGCATTTATCCCCTGCCTCGAATTAACCCGGGGAATTTTTCAAGGGGGGGTGAAAGGCAGGGCTTGGGGGGGACCTGCCGACCAGGTGGAGCCCCGCTGTCCTCCCCGTGGTGACAAAGCCAATGCTTTGGGGGCTAAAGCACTGGTGGGGATGAACCTGGCCGGTGCATGGGGTCAAGCCTTTGTGTTTCCCATGGGATCGGGGGTCTTTGCCCCCATGCATGTCCTGGAGGTCCACCCTCCCTGCCCTCCGGGTGTGCAGGGTGCATGGGGGCACCCAAGCTGCTGGGGCAAACAGGGTGGCGTGTCCCTGGACCTACTCTGGTGGCTGGAGAAGTCCTCGCTGTGCCCCTTGATGGTTCTTCTGCTGGTTTTCGTTGTTATTTAAAATCCAGAATCTGAAGGGGATTTTTGTGCCTTGAGAAATAAATTTGGGGGTTGTTTTGGACAATGCTTTCTGGGCTCAGCATGGTGTCCGGGATGCAGCTTTGGCCGCAATTAGTTTAAATATTGAAATTCCCAGAGCAAAACCTTTATGTGCCCCTTTCAGCCCAGCCCCGTCTGTCCCTCGATCCCCTGCTGCCACCACGGCATCTTGCACTGTGCTGCCCTCATCCATCACCTGACGCGGGGAGAAAACCACTCCAGCAATGGAGAGATACCTGCTCTCATCCCTCCTCTTTACTTTAATACCTTGAGCAGCAGAAGGAAGAGCAAAATCCTGAAGGGACATCATCATCCATCTGAGATTGCTCAAAAATTCAGGCTGGTTAATCCCAGCCATGGGATGCAAGTGAGGTCTGACGGGGGCCGGCAGGGAAGGGACCTTCTTAAATCACCTGCGGAGGATTATTTTTAGCTGTCCTTCCCCAAGTGTGAAGCCAGGCTCTGCATTTCAATAGAAAAATATTTCTAAAAGCAAGACAAGGGAAAGCGTGCTGTTATCAAACTCTGATTAGGAAGGGGATGGATGGTGATTTCATTTAGGAGTTTTGATCTACAGCCTGAATTAAGTGCTGGTGCAATTTTTAATGAGATGCTGGGAGTTACCATTAATACTATCTAGAACCCAGATGCTGGGCTGGCGGAATGAAGCCATTAACTGCCCCAGCTCCTTGGTGGGCAGTGGGATGAGTTGTCCCCATGTCCAGGACATCTTTAAAGGTCCTGAGATGGTGCCGGCATCCCTGGGAATGTCTCCAGCTGGGAGCTTTCTGGGACATTTCTTCGGGCAGATTTGAGGGGTTTTTTGGCAAAATGCAGCCCGGGCCATGCAGGGAAGGGAGATCTTGAGGGTGGTGAGGGAGAAAATCAGGATTAAGCTGTGCCAGCCCAGGGAAAATATTGCTTAGGTGGTTCAGGCTGATGAGCTGTTGTGAACCACAAGCTGCTGCCAGGGCCGAGCCACTCACTGCTGTCCCTGGGAGGATACGCTATGCTTTGGCATGCAATAAAGCAGCCCAGGAGGAGCTTAGCTGTCCCCCTTGTCCCTAGGTGCCATCCTGCTTTTGGGGCTATCCAGCTGGTCTTTTTGGGGAAGGACCATCCATTCTCTTCTTCAAGGTCTCCTTAATCCAACACATGGTTTTTGGGTCCCGTGGATGAGACCCAGGCAGGCACAAGGCTGGTCAGCCTTGTTCATGATTCTGCGCTCACTCTGCGGGGTTTTTCCCCAAAAGCCCCAACATCCTTCTCCACCTGCTCCTGGATAACGGCAAACCTGGCAGCTGGGAAAGTGGGATTTAACGTGGATGCAGAGTGCGAAGGACCCGGTGCTGAGAGCTGGCAGCGGCTCAGCTGCTGGAGCTTGTTTGTGTTTGCTCATCCCTCCCGGGAGCAGGCGAGGCTGCGAGTTCATCCAAACACCCTTGATGGGTAAAAAACAACAAAAAAATCTCATTTGGCAGCTTATTTCAGAAAGCGCTGGGGTGAGTCTCTCCCCAGTGCCAATCGATGGCAGCTTGATTCTCCCCATCAATAATAAATAAAGGGCTCCTGCTTCTTCCATTGACCTAATTACAGAGGGAGGGGAGGACAGAGATGCTGACCTTGTTGCTACCTCTCCCCGAGGACAACGCGGGCTGGATGATGGCGGATGGGATGGGATGGGATGATGTCCCCATGGTGCTCCAGGGAGCGGCGTTGCTGTCTGTCCCTGTTGTCCCCTTGCCTGCCCCGGCTCACGGATGGGGCCGTCTCCCTGCAGGCAGCAGGGATGCTCTAGAAACCCTGCGAGGTGGGTTGGACCCAAGAGCTGCCCAGCACCCATGGGTGCCCCTGCCCTGTGGTGTGGGCTAGCGTTGTTTTCCAGAGATGAAGGATTTGCAGGAAGCACCATTTTTTACACAGGCTTGTTTCCGTGGGGTGATGTGCCTTTCAACATGATGAGCAGGATCGGACTCCTGCACTGCCCCCTGATACCCAGTTCTTGGCCTCAAAATCACCAGGCCAGAGCCGAATTCAGTTGGAAAGCTCAGAGCAACCTGGCTGAGCTGCTTTCTGATTTTAAGGCTGCTGCAAACATAATATCTGACTTTCCTGGGGAAAGCAGAGCCCAGAAACAGCCCCAGGGCTGGATCTTCCTGCTGCTCAGCTGATGAAGGCGAGGAGCAAAGCCCGGAGGCCAGGGCTGTGAGCCTGGTGGGGAGCTTGTCTTAGGGAGAGGGAATTTTAAAAATCACTTTCTACCTCTGCTTGTAGCTTTTCCCGGCAAGTAACATCCAAAAAAAGATTTACATCAGTCTAGAAATCCAGGATTTGTTGTGAACAACCAGTTTTTATTTTATTTCCCTTTTGTTTCCTCCAAGTGCAACAACTGGGATGGAGAAACCACCCAGTTTTGTGCCAGCTCTGCTCGGGGAATTTGCTTTCCATGGGCAAGTTGGAAACAATGCCAAGCACTGGCGTGCTCAAAAGCTCCTTTTTGGCAAAAAAAGGCATTGAAAAAATCTCCACTTGTGCCATTGATCCTGGTATCCAAATCCTTTTGATGGGGGATGAAGAGCAACATGGTATTCCCAAGGGAATTGCGTGGAGTTGGCACATTCAGAGCCAGTTTCTCCCTCCCAGGACCCATTTTTCGGAGCCCAATGCCAAGCGGATTATTCCCTGCAGCCGCAATGCATCTAGTCCTGCTAAGTCAGAGTTAATGGAGGGGTTGAGAGACATTTTAATTACAGATTTGGCTATCCTGCATGATTTATCCCGGGTAACTCGAGCTATTTATCCCTCAGCAGTTATAAGGTATCTGAAGCAGAAAGGAAGCACAGGGAGTATTTATCGCGGTGACTCAGAAGTCGTTTGAGAGAGATTTGAAACGAAACAGTGATATTGCTTAAAAAACCCCTACCTGGCATTAAGAAGTTGTCTCCAGCCAGGAAAATTAATGAGCAATATCATTTTCAAACTCCGATTCCCCTCTTTTCCCCGCATTAGCCAAGTGGGGTTCGTTTCTCTTTGGGATGCACAGCCAAAGTGTGGCATGGGGACGAGGGAATTGGGGTGACATTTCAATGTCATTTTATGATTGGGTGGCATTTCAATGTCATTTTACCATCATTACTCACGGTGGGTGAGACAAACCCCCCAGCAATGCTTTTGCAAGCGGGATCTGAGCCACTGCGCTGCAGGCTCAGTGATAGCATCAATTTTCTCTTGGGCAAAGAGAGGTTGGTGTTGCTTAATGAGCCTTAGAGAAGCAGGTGGTGTCTCAGGTAAGGAGATGTTGCTTAAACAGTGCCAGAAAAGTGTTCACTTTCCCTATTAATACAGTATCTAACACTCCAGTGAAAAAGCACCCTGGTAAATAAACAGATGCCTTCAGATGAGTCATCTAGAGAAAAAGTGCTGACAGTGCAGTTCTTTTCCATGTCCGACAGAGAAATAATTTTTCTTATTTCAGGTGGTGAAGTTGTGTATAAAAATGAAAAATTCAGGAGGAGACCCATCCCAAAGGGATGTGATATTGCTTCCTACAGCATGGATCAAAGACTTCCACCATGGGACTCATCCTGCTCAACTGAAGGCTTTCCAAGGAGCATGGATGGGGCATAGGCAACCATTGGCCTTCCCCTTCTAGCAGCGGCTAAGTAAAGACCCTGAGCTCCTGTTAGCCCAGGGAAGGACAGAGCACTGAGGCAAAAAGGAGATGGCCCCCAGTGTCCTTCATTCCTGGAGGAAATCTATAGTCAGAGGATTTTGCAGACGGAAAGGGTTGTTCCTTCAGAGCTGTTAAATACAGATTACAGTGATGGATGCAGCACTCACTGCAGCGTGAGAGCTGGGAGGTGGTGGATGGGGGGGGGGGTTGCTGCTTATTGATCTCTTTTGCACCCAAACAAGAATAAAAGCTGTTCCCCACCCAACAGGTTCAGATTTTTAAGGCCAGTGAATCTCCCATCCCCGTTTCATTCCAGACGCCTGAATTTATTTTGCACCGTCCTGCTCCCAGTGCTTTGACCTGCCAGCCAGATTACAGGACGACCAATTCTCCTAGCTTTGCTAAAAAACCCAAAGCACTTCAACACACTGAAACTTCCTTGGAAACTAACAAGCCACATACTAAATCTAAGAGAAGGCACTTAGACCAAGAACAGTCGAAGTCTACACAATTGCCATCAACATCACCCTATTGCAAGGTGTGAGAAACACAGCTTCAAGCAGAGAAACTTTGGACTGTGTTAGCATGGGACACGGGGCTCAGGCTGTACATGGCTCACTGGTTTTCTAGGTGAGCTGCACCTCTCCCTTTGGAGCAGGAGCAAAGGTGCGTGGGGTGCAGGCACCCATCCACATAGACCCGGTTCCTCATTGAGGTGGTTTGCAGGAGGTTGGGTGAATCAACTCCTGGACCTTCAGTGCCGTGTCCTGCTGCCGGGCTGGGTGATGGGGCTGTGGGCAACACAAGCATCACCTCCCATCCTCCTGGATGCCTTCGGCTGCAGGAGACCCCCCGGGCAAACCCAGCTTGCGGGGTAAAAGACACCAACCTAGCACAAGGATGAGCTGGGTTTGGAGATGACCCACTGCTTGCTGAATTAAAAAAGAAGGCTTGAGCTGCCAGTGAGGTTTTTGTTGTTGTATCATTTATTCATCACTCATAAAAATATCATGGGCAAGGCTGGGACACAGAGATCATGCCAGAAAAGGATGGTGTGCGTGTGTGTGGCATTATTCATGCTTCAGGGAGACAACAGCGAATGCCTAACGCATGGGCCAGCAAGGGCAGGGGATCCCACCAGGAATTTGGGTGCATGCCCTTGGTCTTGGTGGGAGCTTTGCTCATCCAGCTCATCGCTGTGCTCTCCCCTGAAAGCAAATGGTGCAGGTCACCCCACCCCAAACCCATCCCACAGATCCTAGCAGACCAGGAGGAAGATGCTTCAGCCAGTAAACCCCATTTCCCTGGGCACCCACATAAAGCACCATTAGAAACACACCATGAATACAACCACTCAGGCTAAAAAAACCCTCCTGGCTTGTTCAGCCACATGGTTGAAGAGCGGGTGTGTGCAGGGCATCACCCCCGTGTCAAGGGGACATCACTCACTGGGCTCTACCACCACAGCAAGCAGCTTTGAGTGACCCCCAACCTCTTCATCCAGCTCAGCGATGTAGAGCCATTAGTCATCGTACTGTACACATGAGCAGCTGTGCCAATTAGCATAATTAACACACGAGGGCCAATTAATCTCTTGATTATGCCTGCCATTCACTTATCAGCTGCTATTATGGGAAGATCGGCTTTTGTACCTCTGCTTTCTATGCAAATAAGCCCGTTATGATGCCTTCATTACTTGATATACAATTACCCAGCGCAGATACCCATGAAATCGAGCACGGACAGATTGCCAACACACATGGGCCAGAGCCCAGGTGGATTTTGCAGTTAAAGTCCTCTCCATTTCTGAACGTGCCACCTTGAGTGGTGCTCCAGGACCTGGGTTTTGGGGAATTGCTGATGCTGATGATGTGGGGGAGACCACGGGAGAAATGCTTGTGGGAGCCTGACCAAGCCCTTGCCATGTTAGTGGCCAAAATTGGCTCCATCTCACATAGCAAGAAGGACATAGGTACAGGTGCAAGGGACAAGAGCAGAGGGCTTGTGGCCAGTTGGCCACAGAGGTGGCAACGGCTGATGCCACCCCAAAGAGGCAAGACAGAGGGACATGGGACAAACTGCTCCAGGGCAATTCCCAGGTGCAGGTCCAAAGAAATCACCCTCCATGCCCCAAGAGGGAGGAATGATCCCAGCTGGATCCCATTGCCCTGGGCTGCTCCTAGCTGGGTGGGAGCCATGTCTGCAGCCTCCAGGTGTGCCCCATCTGGGCTGGGGCTGCTGAGAGTGCTGGTATAAAAGGCTCCTGAGCATCATCCTCTTTATGAGCTGGTTTTGCTGGGGTCAGGATGGGATCAGGAGGCAGCCTGGGTGTAGCTTTGTTCTGCTGGGTGCTGGCTGAAGCAGTGTCTTACAGCCCTTGGGGTTTCCCTCAAAGGGACTCAGGGGTCTTGAGGGTCCGGGGAGACTCCTCTTGGAGCTGGCCCCACGTGCCTTCCTTCTCCCAGCCCTCGCCCTGGGCATGGGTGGATGTGTCCCAGCTCCAGGCTGCTGCCCCGCTGCACCCTGTGGCTGTGCAGTGCCAGGAGGCGCAGGTGGTGGTCACAGTGCACAGGGACCTCTTTGGTACGGGGCGCCTGGTCAGGGCTGCAGACTTGACCCTGGGCTTGGCTGCCTGCCTGCCTGTGGCCCAGAGTGTGGCTGAGAGCACGGTGACCTTTGTGGCTGGGCTGCATGAGTGTGGCAGCACCTTGCAGGTGAGGTGGGACACCAGGGTGAGGGGCTGTTCTATCCCTGGTAATGCTGCATAGGTAATGGACCTTCTCTGGGCTTTGACCAGCGCTGGGTGGGTAAATGGGAATTATTGTGGACAGCTTAACTGCTAAAGAGCAATGTGCCATCAAACTGCATAATTCATCTTGGCAAAGATCTYGGTCCTAGAAATGACCTGGTAAAGGTGATGCCAGGGCTTGGGGTGAGGAGGGGCTCATCTGGTTGCAACAGCTCTCCAGCAAGGGGTGGTGTGACCATAGCAGAGCTAGTTTTTTGGAGTATGAGTACTATCCTCAAGCCCTGGATGAGGTGCACACTCAACAGCAAGCAAGGCTTGTAGTCAGATGCAACTGGATGCCTGAGTATATGGGAGAACTGGGCATAACTTGAAACTGCAGTGACTGTTGCTGGGAAAGAAGGGAAAGGGGCTTGTTGACCTCCTCAGCAGGAGAGGACAAGGCTGCCTGGAGCTGGTGTGCCCCAGTTCACATGGGGGATGAGGTTTGCAGACCTACTGTCCTACAGCCCCTGCCCACCTGATGTGGGTACTTGCTGGAGTGCCAAATTCATCAAGGCTGACCTCCTGCAGGGCTGGCACCCTTGTTCTCCTGTGCTGGGATGCCAATACAAGCTTCTTATATGCACTGGATTGGTAATGTGGAGGACAGCCTGTGCCTTTACAGCCGATGAACCTGTGTGTCCTACCCAGCACTGACTGTGCTACCTGATGGTGCTGAGCTTCTGGTTGACTGGTTTGTTTTACTGACTTATCAATTCTCCCGAATGTCCCTTCCAGATGACCCCAGACTCCTTGATCTACAAAACAAGTTTGTCCTACAAACCTGCTCCTTCTGGCAACCTGGTCATTGTAAGGACCAATGCAGCTGTGGTTCCTATTGAATGTCACTATCCTAGGTGAGCAAATGTGACTGTGTCACTGCTCCTATAGATCTGAGGTGGTGGTGGCATCTTTGTTAATGCATGTCTCTTCCATTTAGGAAGAGCAACGTGAGCAGCAATGCTGTCCGGCCCACATGGGCTCCCTTCCGTTCCACCCTGTCAGCAGAGGAGAGGCTGATGTTCTCCCTGCGTCTCATGAACGGTGTGTGCAGACCTGGCAGCCTTGTTTCCCTCAGGTTCCTGCTCCTGCCAGCTTTTGGCCACATGCTGAGAGCCCAAACAGAGCTATAATCTGGGCTAAAATAAATCTTGCAGGGGTATCAGTGGGGGTTGCTCCTTGTTTAGGAGGTCCCATATCAAGGGAGGGCAATGTGCATTTCTCCAAAGTGACCTGTAGCCTTGAATGTGCCTTCCAGATGACTGGAGTACTGAAAGACTCTCCAATGGCTTCCAGCTGGGGGAAAGCCTGCACCTCCAGGCTGATGTTGCTTCTGGGGACCATGTACCTCTAAGGCTCTTCGTGGATGACTGTGTTGCTACTCTAAGTCCAGACAGGAACTCCTCTCCCCGATATGCCTTGATTGACCTCAGTGGGTAAGGGGTGCAGTGCTCTCTGGGTGGTACTGCTGTAGCTGGCTGGGATGTCCTTGACTTCTGACCCTTGTCCAGGTGCTTGGTGGATGGGAGATCAGATGACACCACTTCAGCCTTCATCTCTCCAAGGCCAAGGCAGGAAACACTGCAGTTCATGGTGGATGCATTCAAGTTTGCAGGAGATGACAGAAACTTGGTGAGATGTGGTGCCCACCCCACCTCCCCCAGCATGTTCAGAAGCTGTGCTGTTCTGCATGAACAAATTTAATTAACCTTGGATGTTGGTTTAATTTCCCTTCCAGATCTACATCACCTGCCACCTGAAGGTCTCCCCAGCTGACCAAGCCCCAAATGCATTGAACAAGGCCTGTTCCTTCAACAAAGCCAGCAGCCTGTGAGTAGCTGGTACATGTAGGGAGGGGACCAGCCTGGAGAAGGGGGCTTACAGGTAATTCTGTTTCAGTTGGGCTCCAGTGGAGGGTACTGGAGACATCTGCAGCTGCTGTGAGACTGGCAACTGTCCATTGAATGGAGGATACTCCCGGAGAATTAACCCTCTGGCCAGATGGCCAGGCAGGCGCTTGAAGAGAGACATCTCTTCCAAGCAAGGTAGGGCTTTGTGTCCAAAATGTAACCTCAAGGCAGGGTGACCCTCCAGGTTGGGATGGCCAAGATGCTGGAAGATCTTTAGCAAATGCATCTCATCTTAAGGACAAACCTAGCTCTTCTCCAATGTCCTTGGGCATTGTAACTGTGTCTGTGTGTCCTTATATTTAAAACTACTGGAAACCTCATCTTGCAGGGTCCACCTTCCTGTAAACCCTGAAGTCCAGACTAAGCAGGAATTACCTCCCCTGTGAACTCATTCATGTCCATCTCTTCTTAGGTGGGCCCTCAAGGGCATCAGAAGCTGAAATCTCAGTTGGACCATTATTAATCCTTGATCCAGCTCAGGGATTATGGAGTTCCTCAGGAGGTCTTGCACCAGCAGGGAAGACCCCACATGGTATGAGTTTTTTGTTTGACTGTGTCTTCAGGTCTCAACTGAAGGTGACTCCAGGTTGATCTAGTCATGAATTCCCCATGATTTCACACCTGGACAGAGACTTTCTAATATAATCACTAAAAGACAGTCTGAGGGACTTCTGCCCAAAACTGCCTGCAAGTTCATCCACTGACAGATGGTGGAAAGCCATTAAATGTGTAGTAAGTGGCTCTTGTCTCTTCCAGGTGCTGCTGAAGGACTTCCTATGCTGGTCCAAGTTGCCATACTCACGGCAGCCACTGTGCTGAGCTTAACTGCCCTTGGACTGTTTCTTGTGTGCAGAAAATGTAGCTGCCCTCCTGGGGTGTCATTGTAACTCCCTGACCCTAATAAAGAGAAATGTTTCTGTCCTCCCCTTGTGTCCTCAGTGGGAGGAGGGACAGCAGTCAGCCTTTGCTCAGGTCTGCTCTGATGGGATGGGAGTTGGGGCTGTGCTCAGGCACCACCCTTCAGGTAAGCCATCTCCTGGGGTGGCCACAAGCTCTTGGGAAGCCACAAATAGTGGGACCAAAGACATGGAGACCTGTTGCCACCTGAAAGCAACTCCCAAACTACAGCACTTGGAGATGGAGGGTGCCTCTCTGCAGGAGGATTTTCCAAGTGTCCAGTGCTGCTGTTGAGGCTCCCTGTATGTTGTATGCTTGGCATGCAATGCTGTGCCTCACAGCAAGGAATCCTAAATACTGGCTGCAAACAAAGTATGGCTCCCATTTTCAGGAAAATGAGGGAAGAATTGATGCTGCTAACAGATGCTAAATGGATTCCTGACTCTAGAAGTCCCATTTGCTCTTCCTTAGCAGGGGTGATACTGAAGGATGTGATAACAGCAGCTCTGTCCTGGGCTTGGTGTGAGTTGTTGCAGCCTGGGTGAGGAGGCACTACCTCTTGAAGGACGCAACAGCAGCTCTAACTCTAGGATTTTTGTGGGTGCTGGGGTTGAGTATGGCTTCTGCTGCTGGGAGAACTGGGAAAAACTTGGTGTTGGAGATGAACTCACTACAAGAAGGACATTGAAGTGCTGGAGCGTGTCCAGAGGAGGGCAACGAAGCTGGTGAAGGGTCTGGAGAACAAGTCTTACGAGGAGCAGCTGAGGGAACTGGGACTGTTTAGTCTGGGGAAGAGGAGGCTGAGGGGAGACCTCACTGCTCTCTACAACTACCTGAAAGGAGGTTGCAGCGAGGTGGGTGTTGGTCTCTTCTCCCAAGTAACTAGCGATAGGACGAGAGGAAATGGCCTCAAGTTGCGCCAGGGGAGGTTTAGATTGGACATTAGGAAAAATTTCTTTACTGAAAGAGTGGTTAAACATTGGAACAGGCTGCCCAGGGAAGTGGTTGAGTCACCATCCCTGGAAGTATTTAAGATGTGTGGATGAGACGCTTAGGGACATGGTTTAGCGGGCATGGTGGTGTTGGGTTGGCGGTTGGACTTGATGATCTTAGAGGTCTTTTCCAACCTTAATGATTCTATGATTCTATGAACAAGGGCTGAAGATGGGTGTTGCTTCTGGTTGGTATGGCCTCAGCTTGTATGGAGAGCAGGGAGCAATGGCTGGATTGGGAGGTGGAACTGGTGACTTTGTAACTAAGAGAAAGGGGACAAATAGGGAAAGCTACTGGTCCACCTACTCTAAATGGATTTTTTTTTTTTTTAAATATAAGGTGGGGGAGGCCCTCAGCCAGTAGGTCTGCCTAGATTGTCACCTCTCCTTGCAGCAACACTGGGGACTCTGTCCCTGCTGTGCTGGAGGAGCTGTGCTATAGGGCACAGGAGTCCTCATCACACTTAAATTGAGCCAAATAAGCACAAGACAGGCCTTAAAGCTATGTTAAAGTGTTGTTCTTGCTCTGTGGCTTTTCCTCCTATGCAGCATAGGCTTATGCTGACCTCTTGGCTTAGGCTGCTGAAGGTTTGAGGTGTCTTCTGCCTGGTGGAATTCAAGCTGGGTATGAGCTTTTGGTGTCTCAACTCCTGATGTGGTGAGTTGAACACCAGTCGCACTTCTCAGGAGCTTGAGTAACACAAATATTTCTCAAAACTGGTTTGCTTACCCTGGCCTGTGTGCCACTTGCAGCCCAGTGAGCAGTGATCACCTCCACTCCAACCTGGAGGCTGCAGGATTTTCTTATCCCATAGCTGGAGGGCCATGTACTTTGAGGTGCTACTTGGTATAAAGATCATCAGGTGAACTAATTGCCTTGTTTTATGTAGTGTGGGACCCTGTGCTCCTGGGTGAGCACAGCAATAGGGTCAGATTCCTTGAAGCATGCATGTACTTGGTTGGTGCTGGTGAGCCTTGTGTGCTTTGCAGGGAGAATCCCCAAGCCTATTGACTCCCCCTCCATCCTTCTGGTCTGAATGACCTTATGCCTCATGTTCTTGCTTTCTATATTCTCGGAAAATTCAAAGACCTGATGCTTGCAACAGCCTTTTCTGAGCTGAGGAAACTGCTCTTGGCCCTGGATAAAGAGTAAAAAGGTGCAAAGCAGCAAGGCTGACTCAGAGAAATGCCAGCAGCCCCAGTTCTCAGATGTTTGGTCCTTTGCTTTTCTAGTGCCTTCTGAAAACTGCTGTTAAAGGCATTACCTAAATTTGGCAGCTGAAGGCTGGAAACAGTGCTTCTGCCCTTAAACTCTTGGGCTGCAATCCCCTAGCCATTAGGATGCAATCTAGTGATGCTGATTCTCCTTACAACATACTCCAACAAAGCCTGAGTGCAGCTACAGCTCTGCAAATGAGCCTTCCCTAACACTGAGAAATCAGCTTGGCACTTGTGCTCTGTGGGCTCAGCAGGGTGTGGAGCAGGAATCCCCTCCCCAGGCAAGCTCAGTTTGAATGCCCAGGGATGATGTGATTAGGGCAAATGTTTCCTGCTTCTGTTTTCAATGAATTGAGCAGCTGAGCTGAAATAATCAGGTGGGAAAATGAGGCACCCATGTAAGTGTTTTTTGGGGTTTTTTTGTTTTGTTTTGTTTTTTTTTTTTGCTGAAATCTTCCTAGATCAGGCTGTTAGCCTTCATGTTTAATGCACAAGCTACTTCCTGAAGGAGCTACAGAAGATTAAAACCCCTTTTCTCTTAATTTTTACCTTGACAGGGTGACATGTACTGTGAGGCTGAGCTGAGTGTGGGGCCGGCTGTGATGCTACCCTTCAAAAGGCTGTTAGTGCTCTTCCCAAGAGTGCAGAGACCCAGCCCTGTCCTCTGGGTGGGAGCTGGAGGTTGTCTTTTGCAGGCAGTCCCACATGCATAATTCTCTTCTAATCATATGTCTTAAGGCTCCTCGTTCATCTATAAAGCTACTTTCTTCCCACCCTCCAAAGAAATCTGCTGCTGAGCAGGACCTGCTGCTTTTGTCACTGTTGTTCTATGCCACAGGGGTTTGACTGAGACCTGTGCTCTTCTGGGTGTCACATCTCTCCTGCAAGCTCTTCCAGCTGTGAAAGCCCGGTCCCATGCTGGGCAGGTGCTGCCAGCACCACCTCCCTTCCCAGACCCATGAGGAGCTTAATAAACAAGCCATGCTTTGTGGTTATTCCTTCTTAATTCAAGATGTGGACTTGTGACCTCTTCCAGTACGAACTCTAAGGAGGTAGCCATCAGCACAGGACTTCTCCTCTCGCCTCTAAGGTCTTCAGCATCCAGGATAGGAAATCTAGCCATAGGTGGATTAAGGAGCTGGGGAGGCAAAGGTGTCTCATGGAGGATGATGGAGTGTTTATCTGATTAAGGGACAAGACAGGAATTTGCCACTGGATGCTTCTAAGAGTTGGGTAGTGCTAGGTGCTGCTCTCCTGTCCCCAAAGGCAGTGAGACCTCCTGCTGGAGCTGTAGTAGGTGACATTGCTGGCCCATTTTTCCTGTCTGGTTTAATACAACCCTGTGCAATTGCCTGATGGATGAAGAGAGAAAGCACATGGCATGAGCTGGTGGTGATGCCCAACTCACCTGTTCTTCCCCACCTGTGACCCCCATCAACCCCAGTCACATAACTGCTGCTTCTGGACTTTATTTGCATTCATTTCCCTCACACACATGAGCATCTGAGTAAAGACGTAATTAGAAAGCTGTAAGATGTTGGCAGAACGATCAATTTGTGGGAATTAATAATGTGAACAAGGATGCATTGTGGTTATTCACGTGTGTCTCCAGCTTGCTCTAAGTGCCCTGTTATATGGAGATGTTGGTGATAGGCTATAAGTGGCCTTCAAGGCAATTAATTAAAAGAAAAAATAATTTACCATGTAGGAGAACAATCAAGTGGTACTTACAGGAACTTCAGGCTAAAAGTGAGCTGCTTGGTATGTTAGTTTGCAAATTTGCACTGTCCCGTGGAAGTGGTGTGAGCACCAATGCCCATCTCCCTTCTGCAGAGGAGGAGCTGCTCTGTCCTGTCCCTCTCCGGGCATAGCCCATCTGTTATTAGACAGAAGAACAATTAAAGACAGTAAAATAATTAATGGAAGACTTTCCCAAGAAGTCAGTTGGGGCTTGTAGCAATTCACTTTTGCAAGCCTGCAGGCAGTCTGGGTGGATTTGGAGGTCCTGTTGCCTGTGACTTGGTGGGTGGCCTGGCCACATTCCCATGGGGTTGATCTTGGAGAGATGGCAGCAGCCCTGGACGCAGGCACTTGGACAAACAGGGAAGGATGCACAAGCTTTTTGCACCACTGTGGCATCTGAGGGCAGGCTGACCTCCTTGGAGATGCAGCAGCAACCAGGGAAAGGGAAAACTGAGGGGAAAGGAGGAAATGTTCATTTTAGCCATTCCTTAATGTCTTGTTACAGTACCCAAAGAATTTGTGTAGCCAGACGTCCTTCTCTCTGACCATGGTTCACCCTTATCCTCCAACTCAAGGGGTTGCAGTTCATTTTTAAGCAGGATATTTGACATGGCAAGACTTGAGGTGCTTCAGTTCATCCCATGGGACTATCCCCTTCATGGCACTGCCATCCATCCTACAGCAGAAGGGACCTTTCTGCAAAGGATTCCTGGTCCGCAAGGTAGGTAGCTTAAAAAAAAAGCAACCAAAATTTCCAAATCTGATTGAAACCTCCAGGTCGCTGCAGCGTCATTTCAGGGGTTTATTTTCCAGTTTTGAAAGGAAGGAGCCTCCCCTGTTATCCCCGAGCTGCCTGCCTTGCAATTAAACACAAACAGAACCTGTTTTATGGAGCCATGCAGTCGCAGGGAGGTACATCTGCCCAGCCCAAGGACTGCCCAGCCTTATTTATTGCTTTTTTTTTTTTTTTTCTTCCCCAAGCCAAGACCCCTCTTGCCTTAAATGGTGCCTGTGTATCACTGCAGACCTGGTCATTTAAATAGAAGGCTGCAGGCACCCATGCCCTGTGGTGCAAAGGGCTCCTTTCCACCCTCGATTTAGCCCTGTGAATAAGCTCCCTGATGTCCCAAGGATCCTATTTCTGCCCCACATGTCTTCTGGATCTCCCTGTGCTTTTTTGGCTGCACTTTGACCCCAGCTCAGGGGCTTTAGCCATGCTCTCCCACTGCAGAGGTGTCCCTGCATCAGCAGCTCCTGGAGTCCTGTGAGCATGTGAGAAGCTCATTAAAAATAAATAAATATTTCTTGTACTGAAAGAAAGTAGGAAAAATACCCTCTGGTGTTTTTAAAACTTATATTCTATTTCTATTTTTTTTTTTAAAGCTAAGAGGTGTAGGGAGAGGCGACCTGTGAGAAGGGCTTTTCCATCGCTGATGTTACGTCAGGCTGGCTCTTGCAAGGCGAAACCACCCCAGATGTGATGCGCTTGGATGCAAAGGGTCCAGGGATTTATTTCTTGAGTTGTCCTTTCTCAGCCCTCTGCATCCAGACATTAAAGAGGACATTATGTTTTGATGCCCAAATTTATGCATTAAGCATGTACAGACTGGCACTTGAGTATCAGGGCTAATTTCCCAACAATGTATATTATTGATGCCCTGCCTGCACATGTTCAAGGAAATCGCTAAACATTTTTTCTTCCTCCTTTTTCCCTTTCTGTGATGATCAGCAAAGCAGAACATTATTCTAAGCCTTGGGATGCTGCTGGTGGAGCTTTTACAGGCAGTGACCTTTGCAACAGTGTTTTCTGAGCACTGAAGTTGTTTATTGTAAATAATATCTACTTTCCCTGCGCAGACCTGGAAAAGGAGCTGAAAAGGAAAATTTCTGGTATGTCTTATGAGTATTTATTCCCCTCCGAGAGACAAAAGCATTTCCCCAAGGAAATGGAGTTAATTCACTTCTCATGTTTTTGCTGCCAGAAAAAATGCACCGCGGTGTAAATGGAGATGAAGGAGCAAAAGCCATTTGAAAACACTGCCAGTAAATTAAAGTTTTGCCATGTTTGCCAAGATAATTTAGTGTAATTCCCTGCTAATGAATTAATGTACCACTTCTTGTTCATTATAGCTTTCCTAATTTGATTGGAGCACTAAGTGCTAGCTAGCTTCGTTACCAGCAAATATTAATGTAATAAAGTGGGTTTTGTTGGAGTCCTTCATTCCCAGCGAGCTTTGTACCCAGGTGATGTGCTGGGGAGGGCTGGGAGGAGGAGGAAGAGGAAGGTCAGGGATGCTGTCCACTGTCGTGGCTTAACCCTGGCAGCACCTAAACACTACGCAGCCGCTTGCTCACCCCCCTGCTCCGGTGGGATGGGGGAGAGAATCGGGAGGGCACAAGTAGGAAAACTCACGGGTTGAGATAAAAACAGTTTAATAATTGAAATAAAACAAAGTAGAACAGTAATAGTAACAGTGATAACAACAACAACAGAATATACAAAGCAGG